>JAAALK010000082.1:43810962-44117635 GCA_019279435.1 Zizania palustris | reverse complement strand
CCACGGCGACGACGGAGGCTGTCATGGCCCACACGGCGACGGCCATGGCGAACGGCATGATCGAGCTATCCGGTAAGCAAACCCGCAGCTGAGGGCGGTGGACAGCGCCCAGGCAGCGAGCAGCAGCAGCCGCCGCTCCAGGCGGGCGACGCCGGCGTGAGAAGCTCGGCGCGGCGGAGGACGCCGAAGAGCACGGCGAGGGTGCCGTAGGCGGTGACGACAAAGGCGAGTTCCCACGGGTCGGAGCGCGCAGAGAGTGCGGTCTGGGCAAAGACGAATGCGACAACGACGAGCACAGGCGAGGCGAAGGCACGCGCAGCACGCGTGGTGCAGAAGCTCGCCGCCCGCTTGCTCCGCCTCCGACGGCTGCACTCGCGCGTCCGACGGCTTCTGGGTTCGCGGCGGCCGCGGAGCCGGGTCGGCGCCGCAGCCGGCGGTGGTGCTCTTGCTCTTGCTCACAACGTCCATCGACGAATCACAAACTATCAAATCAGTTCATCAGCTTGCATGTCGGTGATCGACCGGGCAATTGTGACAATTTATATCGCTTCCTGTCCGACTCCAACGCGGAAACCAGCATGGTTGACTTGACCAGGACTTCGATGGTCGCCTCATCTTGCAGCGAAATGTAAATGGATTTTCTCTGGCATTTTCTTGCACGCGTAATTGGCCGCGTCAGCGACCGATGGAATTAACAATGTACTGAAGCTGACAATACGGGCCGAACGGTCAGATGTGAGGATATCTACCCAGTACACAGCGAATCGGTCAAGCAATGTTTCAAGATCTATGTTGTTAGGGGGAAACAACTATGAAATTTGAACCAGAAGCGATTGATAGAACAGATAATACTTTAAATGCCGATAACTTGATGTTGCCATAGTATCTTTGAGTGATATCTTATTTTGCCATGTCAATAAGACACTGTATCTAGAAACTATGTTTTCTACCCTAATCTCTAAGTATGTATCTACAATAAATTTTTATACTATTTTTTTCCCTCTCACTCTTTTATGCAATCACTTTCATCCATATGTTGAATATAGTGAAGATATGATTTCTTCGAGTTTTATTCTCTCTTTTCTTAACTCTATTGTCGCATTATATTATTTTCTACATGACAACGTAATAAATGACTAAGACACTATCCTATGTGGAGGGTTGGGAATGTTCTAAGGCTTTTGTAGTACTAATACTTTATGTTATATAAGAGGATGTTTAGTTTTACGGACTAAAATTTAGTCCGTGTCACATCGTATGTTTAGAACTGATTATAAAATAATTACAGAATCTAATGATTATTTATGAGACAATTTCTTTGAGCCTAATTAATCCATGATTAGCAAATGTTAGCATCACATTATCAAATCATGGCGTAATTAGACTTATTAGATTCGTCTCACGAATAATCCATTAATTATGAATGTGTTTTATAAATAATCTATATTTAATACTCTAAAATAACATCCAAATATTCGATGTGACGGGACTAAATTTTGGACTAGAGGAAACAAACAGGTACTAAGTCTAGCTTGTTAGCACTTTTAAGTTGATTTCATTGCAATATTGTAATGCACGAATCGGTTGCAATCACTGCTACTGCTATATAACATACCATTAGTCTCGGTTGAAGTTGCCATGCCCAAAAACTCGTTTGACACGGATTGTCGTTGGACTTAATCTACTCGCTTGTTGTATCATAATATGCATTTTAAACCTGTATGTTTTTTGCGAATTTTTGTTAAACTCGTATGGTTTAATCTCTGTGGAAGTTTTCGAGTTAATCCTTTAATTTAAAACATATCATATTATTTAGTGCATATATATTACATTATAGTGCAAATTTAATAAGTATTAACCCAATTGCAAAAATGGTTTTACAGAATTGTGATGTACATGCCAATGATAAAATCCTTGGTCTTCTTATATGCGATATTATACTCTCTGATAACAACATACGTAGTCTCTGAGAAGTAAGTCACTCCATGTGAAAGAGAAAGTGAACCCAAATGATCACGGGGCCAACTAAGAATCTGTTTATTTCAATTTGAGATTATAACAATACAACTTATTTTCATCACTAATACAAGCATACCAATTTATTTTGGTAGCTTATTTTCCAACCCAATTTTTTTATAAAATGATTTGTTATAATCCTAACCTAAAACAAATAGCTATAAAGCGGTCCAATTGACTTCACTTCACAGAGCATGCTTAGGGTTCCTTTGGTTTGGCTTCCGGGAGCAGCTTTTGCTTCTTGGAAGCCAAAAGCCAAATCCAAAGGGCATATTCAAAGTCAACAGCTTTTAGTAAAAGAAGTTTTGGTGCAGTGAAAATGTGAAAGCTCCTCTAGACGGATTTTTGGTTTCACAACCATACAAAATTTCATAAATTGACATTTCAAATTTCATACAACCATACAAAATTCTATAAATTGACATTTCAAATTTCATACAACCATACAAAATTTTATAAATTGACATTTCAAATTTCATACAACCATACAAAATTTCATAGATTGAAATTTCAAATTTCATACCATACAAAATTTCATAAATTGACATTTCAAATTTCATACAACCATATAAAATTTCATAAATTGACATTTCAAATTTCATACAACCATACAAAATTTCATAAATTTATAATTTAAATTGCATATAATGATACAAAGCTTCGTAAATTGAATTTTTTACACAGCTCACAGCTCAAAGCAGCTTCACAGTTGTTTCAGCCAAACGACTTTTAGCTTTTTCGCAGCTGACATCCCACGGCAGCTTTTCCACAGCCCACAGCTCACAGCAGCCTTTTTCCACAGCCACAACTCAACCAAACACACCCTTAGTATCATGACTATAGTAGGCTTAGGATTTGTTTGTTTCAGCTTCTGACAACTACAACTATTTAACTACAACTATTTTTAGAATCTAATGTAGAAATAAGCGATCCAGATTTTAGAATTGTGAGAATCAGTAGCCGCAGAATCTAGAAATGAACTAGAATCCAGAAGTTAGAAAACACTAGCTACTCAGACTAACTTGCTATTGAGAATCTCTAGCTATTAGAAGCTAAACAAATAGACCTTAGTTTGTTTGCGTTTAAATCTTATGAGATACCTGAACATGATGAAAACATTGTGTGTTTAGTGCTTATGGCATAGAGATTAGCAGAATTTTGGACCTCACTGAGGAAACTAGGTTACCCAAAAAATCAATCGACCATAATATCGAGAATTCTTTTTTCTTACAATTTTTTGAAGAAAAAAGGGCATGAATGTAAAACGCAATGATTTGAAGTTGATGAACAAATCTTTAGAAACATAGAAGATTTAAGAATTTGCCGCTTTTAAGTTTATTCAATTTACTTGTTTGTTTTTTTTGATGGACAAATCTTTGGAAAAACAGGAGATTTCAAAATTTGCTACTTTTAAGTTTATGCTATTTAATTATCTATATTGTCGATGGAAAAACTTTGAAAATCTGGAAGATTTAAGGACTTGAAATTTTAAGTTTATGCTATTTAATTATTTATCAATAGATAAATATATGGAAATACGGGATATTTCAGAATTTATCATTCTTTATTTATGTTATTTAATTTAAATATTTGGAAATACGAGAGATTTAAGAATTTGTCAATCTTAATTTATGCTATTTAATTTATGAAATATATACGGTGGTGAACAGAACGCCGTTCAAGACAGAAGCGGACGGAACGGAAGGGAACGCCGGCCGGATACGTCTCCTCCTCGGTAGATTTCGCTGCGTGGCAGCCATTGCCGGTGCATTATTGCCTTCTCCCTCCTCTCCGACCCCCAATTCCACCGACGAGCCCTCTAGTCTTGGAGGCGAATGGGCGGCGCGGCGGCGGCGGCGGGCAGCATGTGGATCCGCCACGTCCGGCGTCTGAGCGCGGCCAAGGTCTCGGCGGACGCGTTGCAGCAGGGCCAAAACCGGGTCATCGACGCCTCCCTCACCCTCATCCGCGAGCGCGCCAAGCTGAAGGTTTACCCCTCCTCCTCCTCCTCCTCCTCCTCCTCCCTCGTCCCTCCATTTTGTCACGTTGATCCTTCATGCGGCTGTGCCCTAAAAATCGCAATCTTTTTCTGCGGTTGCTGCATATTCCTTTCTGTTCGATCCCACCCTTCTTTTGCCGGACCGTTGAATCGAACCAACGTTTTGATGATGGATTATGTTCTAGTGTCAGCATCAGTCGTACGCCATATGGAATCATTCCATTATTTTGCTTTTCTCTCTGTCATGTGACCACTAATGCTATCAGTGTACAGTATATTACTAATTGACTAGTTGATTCTGCTCCACATGCTGCATTGCTCCTGTTGTGTCTTACTTTGTTAGGCCTACGGCTTTCTTTCTTTCTATGCAGCTGTGCTCCAAAAAATCAACAACAAATTGCTATTGTAATCATTAGTTTGATTCCAGGCCTACGGCTTACTTCCCTCTGTTACTGTGGTAATAATATCTTAATGCAACTAGAATTGCCTGTCCACATGTGCTTCTGAAACTACAGTGGGGTCAGGCACTCAGGCCACCTTTAGGAAATTGCCACTTGTTTAGGATCAACCTTATGGCCTGTCTGGGGAGCTTTAGATTATGAGAAGCGGCTGATGAGTATCTAGATGGTGCGAATCTGGAGAAGCTTCTCAGCTTCTGGATTCTATTTCATTTTTAGATCTTGCAACTATTAAGTTTCACAATCCAAAGCCAGAATGTGGACTGTTTGGGGGAGCTTGAAATTCTAGGATTAGCTACATCCGCTAGAAACTCTCCTAAACAGGCCCTTACGGATCACCCCCTACCTTTTATAGCCAATCTGATTCTACTACACATATCCAAGTTGTAGGTCCAGAGTTTCAACAACACCAGTACACCGGTGGAAAGAGGGTAACCTTTACTATCACCTCTTCCCTCAAATTTTAGGACAAGACATAAGACTATCTTTCATACAACTCTCAACTTTGTCATGGACTGTGTGATGTTTTTTCCTTTTGTGTGAAATTGAATCGATCATGAATTGGCCATCTACCAGGCTTTCAAAACAAGCATAAATGCATCACGGATACATGGATTGGACCTTTGGCCTCAATTGCTTTGCAAACTTGTTTGCAACTTACATAACAATTGAGTCTTTTATGGCTCATTTCATGATTATTTAGTAGATCAAGGAGTATGAAATGGTCAAAGGTGATCACATTCATAGTCTTGATGAAGCCTTTGCTTCAGCTGGAATCCAACATCCTCTATGCTTAAACTATAAATTAATGTTCTTTCTCTGAAGCAACTACATTTAACATGCTGCAACTGGATATATGACAGGAGAGTTGGAAGAATGTAACATTTGGAGCTGGATTTTGTTTGTTTTTGTAAACAAATCAATGGATCATTAAAAGGGACACTAGTCATACATGCCCTGCAACATGTTTAAGTGAAACAGTCTTTTTTGACAGATTCTGCATATTATCAGTTTCAGTTTCTAACAGATTACTGTATGTTAGGATCTAATCATTTAACAAAATTTGTAACATTTCTGAAAGTTCTGCAGATCTTACTTGAACTTTTGTTTGTATGTAGGCAGAGTTGCTGCGTGCTCTTGGTGGTGTGAAAGCTTCAGCATCCCTCTTAGGAGTTCCTCTTGGTCACAACTCATCATTCTTGCAGGGACCTGCATTTGCTCCTCCCCGGATAAGGGAGGCCATTTGGTGTGGAAGTACCAATTCTAGCACAGAAGAAGGTATAATAACATTCTTGGGATATTTAGTAGTACACCTTGTATACAAGAAGCATTTACATATAAATGATTTCCCTTTTTATTATGCAGGCAAAGAGCTGAATGATCCTCGAGTGCTAACTGATGTTGGTGATGTCCCCATACAAGAGATTCGTGACTGTGGTGTTGAAGATGAGAGACTGATGCATGTAGTAAGCGAGTCTGTCAAAACAGTGATGGATGAAGTGAGCACATTATCTCACCATTTTTGTTTCAGAGACTTGTTTGTTGATCATCTCAGTCATTTCCCTGATTGTAGTTGATACAATTTCCAAAGTTTATTTAATGACTGCTAAATTTCGAGATACAGCTTAATTAATTTTAGGCCAAGATTTGCTTGAACAAAGCTGAAATCTAGTGGAGCAGAGTAATCGTTTCACATATCTATTAACTACACATACTTTTTGTGTAGGATCCTCTTCGGCCATTGGTCTTAGGAGGCGATCACTCAATATCTTATCCAGTTGTTAGGGCTGTGTCTGAAAAGCTGGGCGGACCTGTTGACATTCTTCACCTCGACGCCCATCCAGATATCTATGAAGCTTTTGAGGGAAACATTTATTCACATGCTTCTTCATTTGCAAGAATAATGGAAGGAGGTTATGCCAGAAGGCTTCTACAGGTACTTGTATACATATTGAAGTTATGTGTTCTATAATTATCAGACATTCAGATTAATGTCGAATGGATGCTCATATATAAGAAAAGAAATACTATTGAATGGATGGGAATTCTCTTTCATTTTATTTTTCTTCTAAAATTTAATGAGATGGAAAATGAACATAATGCTGAAATATTGGGTTATAGTATGCTCTACAACGAGTGCAACTATCATTTTTCTTGTCTTGATACTGTGGCGTCACCTTTAATTCTGATGGTTTTCAGGTTGGAATTAGATCAATTACCAAAGAAGGACGTGAGCAAGGGAAGAGATTTGGTGTGGAACAGTATGAGATGCGCACTTTCTCAAAAGATAGGGAGAAGCTTGAAAATCTGGTAACTTTTTAATGGAATATTTGATGATTTGCCACCTTTAAAAAGTGATCTTCATTATTTACCACCTTGACCCATAATCATAGGCTCAGATGGTTCTTTCATCCACGTAAGTGGCAAATAATCAAATAGCACAATTTTTTAGTGGCAAATCCTAGTGTTCTATCAAATGATTTTCAGTTTATTCTGCCAAGTTCAGTCGATAATTGCATTTGCATACATGCAACTGGCCATCCATTTTTCATCATAATTTACCACTTGATCTCCTTAATTTGCATATCCTTTTGTCCAAACGATCTAACTCATGACAAACCTTTTTTTCCTGCAGAAACTTGGAGAAGGTGTGAAGGGAGTGTACATCTCGATCGATGTTGACTGCCTTGATCCCGCATTCGCACCTGGTGTGTCTCACATTGAGCCAGGAGGCCTCTCCTTCCGCGATGTGCTCAACATCCTTCATAATCTGCAAGGCGATGTTGTGGCCGCAGATGTGGTAGAGTTCAACCCACAGCGCGACACCGTAGATGGGATGACTGCTATGGTTGCTGCGAAGCTGGTCCGGGAGCTCACTGCCAAGATCTCCAAGTGAGACGCCATTCAGGGCATATCACCTACCCCTTTATTAGTTTGAAGCAGCCAGAGGATTTTCAGGGTAGTTTGGCTCTTATCCAGTTGTGCCACATTTTTCGTGTCAGTCATTACTGATTAGGTTGCAATAATGCTTGCAAAGTTTGCCTCCATTTTGCGCATGCACCTTTGGCTCTCCCTGACCATGTTTTATAATACTGGTGGAACTGGAATGCATCTGATCCATTTTTGTCTTTAGGACAACATGCTGACAAAATGCTTAACCAGAGTACAACTACTGCTAGCTACTCTTCTATACAAAAAGAGAGAGGAGAGAGAGAGAGAGAGAGAGAGAGAGAGAGAGAGAGAGAGAGAGAGAGAGAGAGAGAGAGAGAGAGAGAGAGAGAGAGAGAGAGAGAGAGAGAAACAGTTGCTTGATGATGCTGTATGCCGCTCTGTTTCTTGTTAGATTAGAGAAGAAAAACCACCAAATCACAATTAGAGAAGAAAAATGAAGAAATATATATATTAGTAGTGATTTTCCACAGTCCGAAATGTGACCAACACCTCAGATTAGAAGAGCTGTATCGTCAAATTATCACTATGGGACAGGATTCACCTAACCGGTGTTAGTCCGGTTACCAGCTATGAGCGGACGGCCAAATTCGAATTTTGAATTCAAAATTTTGAATCTGGTTACAGCTCAGTTTGAAATGGTTACCAAAAACAGGCAATACCATGCTACTGAGCCATACAGATTACCTTATACCTATATTGTCTAATCATTTTTGTGACTTAAAAACATTACTGAGTTGTATTATGTTTTTCTGAACGTAATACACTGAAGAGAATGAAATATTATACTAAATCTTCTAAAGTTTCTTTGAAAAACATCCATTCAAAGAAGTCCTCGGAGGTTTCTATGAAAAATAATAGAAATAGAACTCTAAACTCCTAGTAACAAGAGACATTTGTGAAAATAAAATGATCATATTTAATCACGATAAATACTTCGCGGAAAGAGTGAAAACTAGTTGAGACCTCGTAATAATATGAAATTTCAGAAATAGACATGATAATATCAATGCTCCAATGCAAAAACTAACGATAAGGTATGTATCAAAATAGTAGACACTAAAGTGTCATGTTCTTGCGGTAAAAAATAATGATGGGTAAGATGATGAAATATGAGAACATATAAGTTATAACATAGATAATAAAAATTATTAAAGTTCAAATGAATCATTGACATAACAACCGTTAAATATCAGTACTTACTATTTAAAAATCAATTATAAACCCTGATGTTGGGCATCTATCGTTATATATACAAAGAAATCAAACTGAAAAGATTGTAACAACATGATTACAACTTAATAATTAGAAATATTTTAAATATCTACGTTGTACACCTCCTCGTATCCATTCCATAATATATATAAATAATTATTTATTTAAAAATAATAATAAATAAATTATGCTTGTTGTACATTATATCATGAGTGAAATACATTACTGGTCCATAAACTTGCGTCAGGATGTCAAATAGGTTCATAAACTTAAAAAATACATATTAGAGCACATAAACTTGTTTAAGTGATTCAATCCAATCCCCACGCATATGTGGTTGACCATATGACACCTCTATGGCGGTGAGTCAGCTTGTGCCTTTTTTTTTGCATTTTGCCACCTCTTCTTCCCCGGGTCACTAGTTGGTGATGCCATGAGTGCCCCTCTGCCGCCCATCTTTCGTATCTCTAACTAGCCCTTTTATCGCCACCCCCTTCTCCGGCAACCATTCAATCAACTTTCGTCACCCCTGCCATGTCGACCCTTACCATAGCCGCCACTAAAACCCTAGACTCCCTCTTTAAAATTGTTATTGATACGAGAATTGTTGTTGATCTGAGAAAAATTAGTAGTGAACCATGGAAGAAAAGGTGGGGGCAAAACACAAAAAAGGTACGAACTGACTCGTCATCTGGCTAGCCATGTATGTGTGAGGATTGAATTGGATCACTTAAATAAGTTTACGTGCCCTATATTATATTTTCTAAATTCATAAAACTATTTGACACTTCGACTTATTATAGATTGGTAATGTATTTCTTCGTTATCCAATCCAATCTATCAGCCCGTTTGAACGTGACGCGCCCGACAAGTAACAAAAAAAGGAAAAGAAAAAAAGAGTCGCACGTACAGCGCGGGGAAGCACGAAACCCTCACGAACGCTCGTCTTCCACGCGTTGGAGGTGAGGGGCTATTTATACCGGCCGACGAGGTGGGCCGAGAAGATGCGAGCTCTCGCTGTGGCGGCGCCTTCCACCGCGCGCTTCCATTTCCACCTCCGTTTCGTCACTCCGCGCGCTTCGGTGAGGAGCCCCCAACCGTCCATTATTCTCCTACGCGTTCCCATTTTCCGCTTCGGTTTCGGTTAATCTGGCGCTGCCCCACTCGATGATTTTGCGGTAGAAATTTGGGGGTTTTGAGTTGCCTTTCGAGCGGTTTGGAGTTTAGGTCGGCGTGTTGAGGAGATTTAGCAGGAGCGGCGGGTTAGTTAGTGGACTTGTTTGGTGGGCTTTAGGACGCTCGAGTTTAGTTTCGCGAGGGTGTGTCTTGAATTCGTCTCGCACTCTCTAGTTTCGGTGAATTGGGGGCTGATGACGGCTTTGTTCAGTTAGCACCAGTTGGAGTTGAGAAAATTGACATATCAATGCGGATTCATGTAGCTTTTTTCTTAGAGAAAGTGTGGATTTGTTACCTTACGCTCAATCGAACTAGGAAGGGAAATTTAACTATTTGCCACCCTCTTCGATGCCACCTCTTCAAATGCCACTCTCTTCGTTGCAATTAATTTTTTGCCACTCTCTTCGTAAGCCAATTATTTTTTTTGCCACTCGATGTCCAGTCACTAGCCACGTCATCCGCCACGTCAAATTTTTGCCACCTCACGCCGCCACGTCACCTCTTCTTCCTCCTCCTTTTCTCTCCCCAAGCCAAGCCGGCCACCGCAAGCGCTCCGCCCGCGCGCCGCCGCGCCCGCGGCCGCCGCCCCACGCTCCGCGCCCACGGCCGCCGCCCCCGCCCGCGCGCCGCCGCGCCCACGGCCGCCGCCCCCACGCGCCGCCGCGCCCGCGCCGCCGTGCCCGCGGCCGCCGCGCCCGCGCGCCGCCGCCCCTCCCGCCCGCCTCCGCCCCCGCGAGCTGCCGCCCCTGCGCCCTGCCCGCGGCCGTCGCCGCGCCCGCGCCGCCGCGCCCGTGGCCGCCGCGCCTGCGCGCCGCCGCGCCCGCCCCCGCCTCCGCGCCCGCGCGCCGCCGCCCCCTGCGCCCGCACGCCTCCGCCCCCGCCGCCACCGCGCCCCGCGCGCTGCCGCCCCCGCCACCTCCGCCCCCGCCGCGCCCGCGCCCTCGCTCGCGGAGGCCCGCGGGCGCGGCGGGGGCGGAGGCGGCGGGAGCGGCAGCGCGCGGGCGCGGGGGCGGCGGGGGCGGAGGCCCGCGGGCGCGGAGGCGGGCGGGAGGGGCGGGGACGGCGGCGCGTGGGGGCGGCGGCCGTGGGCGCGGCGGCGCGCGGGCGGGGGCGGGCGGCGCGTGGGGGCGGCGGGCCGTGGGCGCGGAGCGTGGGGCGGCGGCCGCGGGCGCGGCGGCCGCGGGCGCGGCGGCGCGCGGGCGGAGGCGCTTGCGGTGGCGGCTGGCTTGGGGAGAGAAAAGGAGGAGGAAGAAGAGGTGACGTGGCGGCGTGAGGTGGCAAAAATTTGACGTGGCGGATGACGTGGCTAGTGACTGGACACCGAGTGGCAAAAAAATAATTGGCTCACGAAGAGAGTGGCAAAAAATTAATTGCAACGAAGAGGGTGGCATTTGAAGAGGTGACAACGAAGAGGGTGGCAAATAGTTAAATTTCCCAACTAGGAACGAGCTGGGTTTATATTCCATCTTGATTTGAGATTTGAGTTTACAGCTCCATTTTCGATGCTTAATCGCTACCGTTTGCTCATTTTGCTGGTGGCTATCTAGTTAGGTCACTGTAGAGCATCTTCCTCCAGGAGACTGCAGAGGAGCGCCTGCCACGCGACCACCATGGGGGACGAGACCTCCACCTCGGTCACGACGCAGTCGCAGGAACCTGCAGCAGTGGTGAGTATTGGATTACTGGTTCCGGATGACTGTGTTTTGTGTGTTTCCCCCCTCTGTTGTTTGAGCTGGTTAAAACTGGAAAAGTGTTGATTGGCTGCGCAGGGAGCTGGGAGTGTCAAGCAACAGCTCTCTAAGTTGGTTATTTCGTCACTCCGGACGACAGTGCCTGAAGTGGATGTAGAGCCTATGGTTGAAGTATGCACAGGAAAGTTTGGTGACTACCAGTGGTATGTCGTTGGTTTCTTGCCTTGCCTACTTTTTCCATTTCATTAACTCTATGTGTGTTTGCTACTTCTGTTCTTGTTAGCATCCCTTATATGAGCTCATCAAGTGATTCTCTGTAAACTATGTTCAGCAACAATGCAATGGGATTATGGTCAAGAGTTAAAGGATCTGGGACAAGTTTCAAGAACCCTAATGCAATCGGACAGGTTATAATGACCTTCACTCTTTTAAGTATGATGATGCGCCTAAAGAATATCATGGACTAAGGGCATTCTCCCATAGGCTCTGTTACTAGTATTTCATTGCTTATTTTGTTCCTTTTTATGCATGTTTACACTCTCTTAGACAGTTAGACCTTCCTAATAACCTACCTCCTAATGACCTTCACTCTTTTAAGTATGATGATGCGCCTAAAGAATATCATGGACTAAGGGCATTCTCCCATAGGCTCTGCTACTAGTATTTCATTGCTTATTTTGTTCCTTTTTATGCATGTTTACACTCTCTTAGACAGTTAGTCGTTCCTAATAACCTACCTCCATCTGATACAATTAAATATTTGAATCCTTTTCTATGCTTAAATTCTCTATACATTTTTGCAGGCCATTGCCAAGAACCTGCCTCCGTCTGATATTATTGAATCCATGTCTGTTGCTGGACCTGGTTTCGTGAATATTGTCTTGTCCAATAGCTGGGTTGCAAAGGTCTGATATGCTATATCTGTGAAGTAACCTAGTAGTATGGGATCACACCGCAATTCATTCTTGCTAAGCACCAATGAACTACATTATTGCAGAGAATACAAGATATGCTGGTGAATGGTATAAAAACATGGGCACCAATTCTACCAGTTAAGAAGGCAGTGCTTGATTTTTCATCCCCTAATATTGCCAAGGAAATGCATGTCGGACATTTAAGATCAACAATCATTGGAGACACCCTTGCCCGGATGTTTGAGTTCTCCAATGTTGAAGTTCTCCGCCGCAATCATGTGGGGGACTGGGGCACACAGGTAGCAATCCTTGTTACTGTGACTTTGAACTGCTTTAGTTTTTTAACTGTGCTGATATTTGTTTATGCAGTTTGGAATGCTCATACAATATCTATTCGAAAAATTCCCGAATTGGGAGGAAATTGGTACCCAGGCTATTGGTGACCTTCAGGTAAGGCTGTTCCATGCATTGATGGTTAATACTAGATTACTATGCTACTATATGTCACCTGCCCTCTGGGATGAAAACATTAAAAATGCTCAACTAAGCAAATAAACATGGGTTTAGTATGATACTAGATATCCATGTGAAGACATATGGTATAAAAACATTGAATTGCAAGTTATATGAACCTGCGACCAAGAAGTTTTCCCATGTGAAGACATATGGCATAAAAACATTGAATTGCAAGTTACATTAACCTGCGACCAAGAGGTTTTCTTAATTCCAATCTGCCTTATTTCTCTCAAAACCTCTAGCTTATATACTATATAGTGATAGTACCTAATAACAAACTAGGTAATGAACTAGATATTTCCTGAGATATCACCTGCCTAATCATATGTCTAAACTAATAATTCCTAAATTGCTGCTACATTACCATGTGTCACGCCCTATATTAGACTATGCTATGGGCCTTGAGGCCAAGGCCCATGCCCATGACAGATGTGGAAATGACCAATAACTTATGTGTGAAATTTGTGAAGCATGTGATATTGTTTTGCACGCCATTGCATTGCACTGCCATTTTTTAATCATCTTTTTAGCTTGAGTGATGTGAGTCATTAGGTTGATTTGAAACCTCTTCATATTGATTGTTGCTTTTAGCTGCAGAACTGCTTACTCCCAATTTTGGTGGTTGCCTGCTTTTTTTCTCAGTAGTCCATCAACATACATTTCTGAATTGTAAATCAGGAGACTATGAAAGCTGTGCTCAACAGCACTTCTGAGTTTTGAATACGGATGTCATTCAGCATACAGTCAGGACAAAGTAATCATATAGAAATCCATGCAGCATATATTATCTGATATTTGTTCCTCTAGGTCCATGTTTAGCAATCTTCATTGCTGCTAATTAGACTTGTTTTGTTTAATTCATGTTCTTATCTTTGCTAAAGGGGTGCAGAGTAGTGCTTAGTTTGTATCATATACAATTTGGTTATCTGTTGCAGACTTTCTATAAAGCGTCCAAGCATAGATTTGATGGTGACCCTGAGTTTAAAGACAGAGCTCAACAGGCAGTTGTTAGACTACAGGTGAGTGCACCTTCTTGGATCTTGAGTATGATAAGAGCGTCTTATCATTTTCATATGATGCCTAAGGAATGTATAACTGTAGGGAGGGGAAGGGAGATATCGTGCTGCTTGGAACAAGATCTGTGAAATCAGCAGGAATGAATTTGACTTGGTGTACAAACGCTTAAATGTAGTGCTTGAAGAGAAGGTAGTATACACTCTAATGGGAGTCAACTTATTTTTCGTTGAAACCTAAAATTTATGTACATTATTTTTCGTTGAAACCTAAAATTTATGTACATTATTTTTCTAGAGTATTTTATTTGCCCAAACAACATCCTTTGCCTTTTGTATGCATCACGTGAGACTGGAATTTCTGCAATTTTACTGCATCAATTTTTAGCATTTATGTTTGTACAACTTGTTTTTTCCTTTGTTCCCATCTGAGCCATGCTGAAAAGTTCCTATAACCTACCATTACTTTTAATAGTTCACACCAACAAGGCATACTTTGTTTTCATATTAAAGTTCTTAGATTGAAAAGTTATTTGCTACCAAAATTTTACAAATTAGTCAGTTGTGATCCTTTTGCTTGATGGTCTGTGGTATCTTTCCATGACTTGTGAATTTCCTATTGTAGAGATGATACCCACTCACCCAATTATCCACATCCATTATTCAAGTGGGTGTTCAAAACTTGTAACAAATTACTAAATGCCTGTGATTTTTGGGCTGAATTCATAGTTGTTTTGATAGTGCCAGAATGCCAGCTATATTTATAGGGTTTTGCAAATCTCTTCTGTTGATATGTATTTCTTGAAGTTGTGATGTCACTAACAGAAATTTAGTTGGATTCATTTGTTCTTTTCTAAAATACTAGCTTGTCCATCTTTGACCTGCTGTAGCTTGTATTTTGTATGAACCCATTTTGAATATAAATCTGTATCTTGCATTCAATAATCTTGTATCATTTTACCAGTTTTTTTCCTTTTGGTCCCATGAAATGGTTATGTTCATGTTGTTTTCCACTTTTCCTCATCCTTGAGCAGCCAAGCAGCTTATTGATTCATGTTTTCAAGTAATGAGAGGCAAGCTGATCATTCATTTTTCAGGGTGAAAGCTTTTATAATCCTTATATCCCACAAGTTTTGGAGAAATTGGATAACAAAGGTTTGATAAAGGAAAGTGAGGGTGCCAGAGTAATATTCATTGAAGGCCATCAAATCCCTTTGATAGTGGTTAAAAGAGATGGTGGCTTTAATTATGCCTCAACAGACTTAACTGCTCTTTGGTCAGTTGCTAATTAATAATTTATGCATGTTCCTTCTATACAGTAAATGTCCTCACTTAGCTGTTTTTTATGGAAACAAAGTGAATATAAGTTTCTAATCGACAGTCTTTTCCCACAGGAACAGTTGTTTTTTAAAACTTTAACCTTTTCTGTCGGTGCTTTTATGCAGGTATCGTCTTAATGTTGAGAAGGCAGAATGGATAATATATGTAACAGATGTTGGACAGCAGCAGCACTTTGACATGTTTTTCAGTGTAAGAACATTTAGCTTTGTCAGAAACATGTTACTGAACATTTAGCTTTATCAGAAACATGTTACTGTAATCTTGTTGTAAGTAATTCTTCATATGAAGTGATCCAATTAGATATATTGTTCCATTGATAGCCTATTAGTGATTTTTCTGTTATGTTCTATTGCAGGCTGCCAGAATGGCTGGCTGGCTGCCAGATCCAAAAGAAAAAAAGTTTCCAAAAACAAATCATGTTGGATTTGGCCTTGTTCTTGGATCAGATGGAAAGCGTTTCCGAACTCGTAGTACAGAAGTAGTTCGATTGGTAGAGCTACTTGACGAGGCTAAATCTCGGAGTAAATCAGAACTTCTCCAGCGACTCACCGAAAATGGTGAATGACACTATTTTAGAAATTTTCTGTCTTTTGTCTGTCTTTGAGGTAAAATGTGCTCACGATTTTATTCAGGTAAAATTGTTGACTGGACCGAGGGGGAACTAGAAATGACTTCAGAAGCAGTAGGATATGGTGCTGTCAAGTATGTACTAAGATTCCTTCTTTCAGGACATGTTGAACTGAAATATGAATAACAATGCTTTTCAAATGCTTATCCAATTATTATTCTCATGTTTTGTCGGCAACATTAATACAGGTATGCTGATCTGAAGAACAATCGTCTTACAAATTACACATTCAACTTTGAGCAGATGCTAAGTGATAAGGTATTCTACACTGGTGTTTGTTTACTGGTTCATGTGAGGCAGTGATGGATTTATTGTGTTATATTTCGGCGCACCATATATTTGTTTACAACTTACTCCACTGTTTGTGGAAGGATCTGCTAAATGCTCTGCATTGAACATTTTGCTGATTTATTCTGGTTCTGACGTAGCCCCTCTATTGCAGACAGCCAGACATTACTGTCTAGTATGGTCACTCATCTGCATAAATAAAAAGTTAAAAACTATGTGAATTAGTGGTTTCTGGGCCCATTCATCTTTATATTAATAAGTGATTGGTGAACCATTCATCTTCTTGCTTATTCTCATTGCTTGTTTGACAACCTCATTTCATTTGTGAACAGGGAAATACTGCTGTTTACCTTCAGTATGCTCATGCTCGCATTTGCTCTATCATCAGGAAATCCAACAAGGATGTAGAAGAGCTCAAAATGGTACGGCTTGTTTATTTCTAGATATGTACCGATTCTGTACAAAGTAAAGTCCATCTGTTATCTTAAAGTTCTGGCATCATTCTCTTTGAGCCATCAGACATGGGTTTATACATGCTGACCTTGTTCTCCTGTTTTCTTCTCAGAGTAGTGCCATTTCTCTTGATCATCCAGATGAGCGTGTCTTGGGATTGTATCTGATCAGATTTGCAGAGGTATCATTGGCACCATGAACTGAATGTTTTTAATAAACTCCTTTTTAGGTGAATCTATTTCAAACCGTGTAGCAACTTAACATCAGCTAAAAACGGTAACCTGACTTATTCTTTATCAGCGAGAAGCCATACTGTGATACTGGTTAGCAAAATAGTAAACATGTTGCTGTGTGCTTGTGTTGCGAGGGCACAAATAATGTATGTTGTTGAACAGGAAGATGTTCCCATTCAGCTTTAGGTGTACGGTGTACCTCTAGTGAGACGACAATGGAAAAACCAAGTCCTACATTTTCCTATTAAGTATATTCACATGTTACACTAATTACTCGCCAAAATACTAGTCATTAGTCAAGCATTGTAGCATTTCATTTTCCAGGTAATTCCAATTCCTACGAGTGACTTAATCGGGACTAAGCTCTTTTTTATTCCCTTTTCATTTTTATGTGATGTATGTCAGGTTGTGGAAGAGGCCTGCACCAATCTCCTTCCTAATGTCCTGTGCGAATACCTATACAACCTTTCAGAAATGTTCACAAAATTTTACACCAACTGCCAGGTATACTTCTATCTGTTTGCCATTCTTTTTCCCAGAATTTCAAGCTTCCAACATGTCCACCGAGAGAATATTGTGTAAAGTAGATTTAATACTGTACCGAAAATCCAAAATAAATACTATTCGCTACTGCCTCGCGTAACCTTAACCGTGAGCACATCAGGTGGTTGGATCTCCGGAGGAGACAAGCCGGCTGCTGCTCTGTCAAGCGACGGCCGTCGTCATGCGACAATGCTTCGAGCTTCTCGGGATAACACCAGTTTACAAGCTGTAATCGATCGGCCATGCATGTTCGATTGACGTTCTATATCCATTTTTAGCACAAATCCTACTTCAAGGTTGCATTTTTTTGGCCGTGTAACCTAGATTATGATTGACGCCTCTCGTTCTAACTTGTTGCAATCGGCTCGTCGCATTCGAAGGCAGCAAAAGAAAAAAATTATTGATTCCTTGCTTTCATGGTGGTGCTCTACGTTTGTAACATGAACTGTGTGCCATGTGTTCAAATTTAAAATTTAAAGTTTTCCTTGAACAGGATCGTTGAAATACGTGTTTATCGGCACATGTTTTTATTCTCGTACTAAATATTGGCATTGTTCCTGTGAACGGATAAGCACGCGGGAAGCTAGATAGATTAACGAAACTCAATTGTCATTGAAGATAATCTTGCGCTTGTTTCATGACAGAAAGTAATTGCTTCCGTGCTAATGTCATAAAAACTATGGCTTTATCCCAGTGGGAGGAGTAAACCCATGTTATTTCGGGTGCGTTTGGTTCTGCTGTGAGCTGTGAAAAAGCTGCTGTGAGCTGCCTGCTGTGAAAAAGCTAAAAGTCGTTTGGTTGAAGCTGCTGTGAAAAAACTGCTGTGAGCTGACTGTTTTTTATAACTTACTTAATTTTCATCATTATAATATTCTATACCTATATATAAATAGGAAACACTCAACATTGATGCAACTAAATAACTAAAAAATATATTAGATAAATAAAAAAGTGCATAGTTCATCTTATAAAGTAATTGACAACCACATATTATCTCATGAAATTGTGCAGTACAATACAAACCATAATAATGCTAAATCAATTACAACACCTTGAATTCATACTTTTTAATCTGAACTAAAAATCAGAAAAGCAGAAAAGCAAAAGCAGAAAAGCAGAGTCCAGACTGCTTCCAAATTTGTACTAGAAAAAAGCTGCTTTTTCACAGCAGAAGCAGTTTTGGTAAACCCGTTTGGTTTAGCTTCTGCTTTTTCACAGCAGAAGCAGATTTAAAAGCAGAACCAAACGCACCCTTCAGCACAGGATCAACATTACAACCGGAATGGATTCATCGACTAACATCATATTAACACAAACTTGTCGGATTATTGCCGGATAAACTGCCCAACATATATTACGTCACCCCTATTCTTCTTCTAGCATACCAAATGGGCAATCGATCTAATTCGTACCGTCAGATTTTGATTCGACAATTGTCGGAAGAGACTTCAGAGGTGGGCCTGTATGAAGTGAGGCCCACCTCCACAGCGTCGAGAGACTCTGCATCGTCGGATCCACCCCAAACGGAACGGATCGCCGATTGAAGAGGGTAGTCTGAGCGCGTCGGAGGAGCTACTTCCCCAGCATACAGGCTCACCTCACGTGAATGTCTGTGATCTTTCCTCACATTTGGCATCATCATCAACACCATCATCATGGATATGCAAGCCGAAAACGCCTCCGTCAATAGCGGCACCGCTGGGGAGGACTCCTCTCGCCGGAGGAGGGCGCCGCTGCTACAGCCTAGCTCTCTTGAAGCTGCAGCTCGGGCACTTGTACTGCTTTATGCTCTCAGCCTTCGCTGGAGTGATCTTCACACACTTGCCGTGGTGCCACCCGATCCAGAACTCGTGGGCGCTGTATATGCCGCCGCACGTCCCGCATAAGGTCTCGCTGTGGTCGCCGTTGTCTTCGTCGTAACCTTCATCTGCCTCAATGACGTTATTTTCGACGTGCGCCACATCACATCGCTTGTATGCTAGGGAGATGGAGTTTGTTTATAATGATGGAAAGGATGACCAATGGAATGGGAAAAAGCAGTGGGGAATTCATGTTACCTTTGCAAATAGAACGTTTAGAGTCACCACAGTAACTGACAGTGGCATGTAAATAATTCTTAAAAATTATAATGGCATGTGAGTAATTTTCTCTTTATGGGAATTTTCTCTTTATGGGTTGCTGTCCATGCCAGATCTGCCCCTCCTTAGATTGTCTTGCAATGGAGACGACTTCATAAACAGTTGGCAAATCATTCATCATGCCAAATAAATGCTTCCTGTTGAATCGGAGAGTGGAAACAATACTACACTCGTTGCGACACAAGGAAATTCGACTGCTCACATAACAGTGCAGACAATCAGTTATTCTCACTTTTCGTTGTTGGTGTAGTTTCATCAAAATAAACAATCTAGAATGGAACATGGAATGTTCAAAATCTCATTTTTAACATAAGACGAGGCTCTGATTGAATGCTTATCCGTTATGAATGAGTAAGCGGCCCAACTATACGACTGTTTGAGAAAGCAAGCAGCAGAACTTTTGAACACTAAAAAAAAGAAGGCAAATTTTGCTGTACTGCGAAAACGCCAAATTGATTGGCTTGCATTGCAAACGGGCTTCTTTGTCCAGTACCATTATAATTTTGTGCTTATTTGTCAGTGGACACCGTACCGATTAAAATAGCAATTTTCAGCGCTCAAGAGAGAAGCTTGACGGAGTGGACGATTTTGCCCCTGCCTAACTAACTAGCTAAGCAGGCGTAGCATGCGCTAAGAGCAACTCCAACAGAGTCCCTATTCAAGCCCTCAAACTCATTTTTGAGAGCCCGCGAGAAAAATCGAGCTCCAACAAAATCCCTACTCGACTCTAAAAATAGGAGGGCTCTCAAAACAGGCCACCAAGCCCTCATTCGTAGAGGCCCTTATCCTGACTCTCATCCATGCCACGTGGGCACGCACTCCTCGCGTGTAGGCTTTTCACTTATTTAAATTTGAATATTTATATTTACATTTAAAATTTTGAATATTTGTATTTTCATTTAAAAATTTAATATTTAAATATGATAGATGATTATGTTCCTATTGTTTAATATGATATATGATTGTGTTCCTATATTTAAATTTGAATATTTGTATTTGCATTTAAAATTTTGAATATTTAAATATGATATATGATTATGTTCCTATTGTTTAATAGGATAGATGCTTATGTCCCTATATTTAAATTTGAATATTTATATCTACATTTAAAATTTTGAATATTTAAATACGATAGATGATTATGTTCCTATTGTTTAATACGTCAGATGATTATGTTCCTATATTTAAATTTGAATATTTAAATATGATGGATGATTATGTTCCTACATTTAAATTTGAATATTTGTATGTGTGTTTAAAATTTTGAATATTTAAATATGATGGATGATTATGTTCCTATATTTAAATTTGAATATTTGTATTTGCATTTACAAATTTGAATATTTAAATATGATAGATGATTATGTTCCTATATTTAAATTTGAATATTTGTATTTATATTTAAAAATTTGAATATAGTCAGTCATTATTAAACAATAAATAATTTATTATATACTATGTTTTTGTCAAATATATGTGTATAGTGTGTGAAGAAATAATGAAAATTGAAAATAGGGGCTCTGTTTTTAGAGTCACTACTGGAGCGAAACTCAGAAAACAAGCCTCTCAAAAGTAGGGAGAGCTCTCAAATCAAAATTAGAGGCCTTAATTTGAGGGCTAATGTTGGAGTTGCTCTAACAACCTAACTAACTAGCTAAGCAAGCGTAGCACACGCGGAAGACTAGCCAATTCCGTTAGGAGCAGCTTAAGGAGGTTTGCTGGGAACGGAGGACGGCGTACCGTGGGTGAGCGCGCGGAGAATGGCAGAGTGGCAGGAGCAAAAGTCCTTATAGATGTCCTTGATGGAGTGGGGGATGGAGTCGCCGCCACCGCCGTGGTGGTGGTAGAAGTCCTCTATTTAGGGGTGTGGCGCCTCTCCCGATCTCCGGCGAGCGGACGACGAGGAGGTTATCGCGATGCTGGCGAGAGGTGAGTGACGAGTACACGAATGATTCCATCGAGGTGAGGCAGATCACCAGCAGATCAAGGTGATGAAGTGGGAACCAATTCACCTAACGTCGGGGAACCGATGCCGTCGCGACGCGGATCCGATGGTGCGGATGCCACTGTAGAGGTGGGTCCTATCATCTTCGATGTCTCCTTCAAAACCCTCTCTGATACATGTCGAATCGAAATCCGATGGTGCAAAGGAGTCAACTGCCCCTGCAGTCGGCGAGCCTGACTGTAGTGGATCTCGTTTGGATTTATTAAGTGGGGTGTGAATGTATCCGTATCCAACTTTAAAAAATCATTTATATATCAATTCTTGTTAGGACATATATACTTATATATTACTATACTTAAAAGCAGCTCTCTTTTGCTCGCACGGCAGCGCTCCACTTCACCACTTTGCAGAAAATCCCTTCCACTTTTCTGTAATTCGTTAAGCCTCCTGCATTTTGGATGGCGTGGCCTCTGCCACAGGCCGCCACGTTGCCCAGATGGAACTGACGATTTTGCGAAAAAGCCCTCCTGTTTGTCGGCAATTATGTGAAGGCCCGACGCCGTACTCTCCGGTGAGTTGTTTTTTCGCGTATGAACCCATGTTTCCTGATATTTTATATGCGAAGGAGAGAAAATTCGGAAAATATGACTACACTCTGAAATTAAAAAACACGGGGAGGTTTTTGCAAAAGTGCTAGGCCGCTCAGGGCACCCAGCCCCCGCGTTCCCGGTGCCCCATTCGCCCATCCCTAGCCCGTTTGTCATCTCCCCCGATCTAACCGGAAAAAATTGCTATTTTGACACTCTAAAGATGTGCACTTTGTTAATGATTACACTTCTGAGGCTGACATGTAGGACCACTTGAGTCAATGAAAGTGGGTCCGGATGTCAAAAATGCAAAAACCACTTCTTTAAAGTGTCAAAATAGCAAATCTCGCATCTAACCGGTAGCCCTAGCCCACCGCCGCCTCCCCCGCCTGCCCATTCACCACCGCCTCCCGCCGGCGTCGCCGCTCGTGGCTGTCGGTGCCTCACCGGTCCGTTCTTCCACGCGCGCCACCGTCGGGCTAGATCTGACGTTTCCTTCGTCGCTGTGGTGAATTCCGCCGCCTCGAGAGGCAACGTATCCTATGCTCAAAGAGGTATTGTGTTCAAATGCACACATTAAATCTAGGCCAAGGATCTTCCATCCAACGGTGTCCAGCTATTTGCGTTTACACCCTCCCACCTTCTCTTATCCAATGATTTTTTTTTGCACCGGAAAAGAGGAGGTGGGAGGGTGTAAATGCAAATAGCTGGACACCATTGGATGGAAGATCCTTGGCCTAGATTTAATGTGTGCATTTGAGCACAATACCTCTTTGAGCATAGGATACGTTGCCGCCTCGAGCAGGAGGAGCAGTTGGCGGTGATGGTGCGTCCGATGCACGAACGCACCCATCTTCCCCTTCGCTCCTCCTCTCCTCCGCACGGATGCCACCATGAAGCAGCTAAACCGACAGTCGAGCCACGAGCAGGAGTAGTTGCGTCCAATGCCCTCGCTGGTGCCGCCTCCACCGCCACTGCGACCAGCAGCGATGGCTACGAGGAGTTTGACCTTCCGCTTCTGCCCTCCGATTTTGGCGCCTTTTGATTATATGCCTTGGTAGTTTGTTGCAACTTGCTTCTTGTTATATACTGTATGTTGCTTTTCTAATGTGGCGGAAAAGAAGATGATACATCAATCGGTCACATCTTTGTTCCCTTGGTACCTAGCTCGAGCTTGTTGTTGAAGAAGAAAGACAAACCATTTTCAGCTTCCTGGTAGCGCTCCTCGAGTCTACTCATTGTTGTTTCCAGTCTATTGTTGCTTTCCAAACCATCGCAGATCTTTGGCTTTGCCAACTCTAGCTTGACTCCTGACGAAGGTTGTGCAGGAAGTCTCGATTTCTAGAACCAAAGTTTAGATATGAGAGTCATGATGTTGTAAGCATCATAATAGTTTAGGACTCAATAGCATGTATACTTACATCCACATGGTCTGCTGCAGGTTTTCTTTCAACAGCAAACTACTCTCGTATCAGTCTAGATTTCATCTCAGTAAAAGGTTTCTGTTGAGGAGCTGCCTTTAATGGTCTCCCAAGTCTAGACTCAGAATTCAAGGGCTTAGATTGGCTGTTAAGCATGCCTTGTTGTCTGACTTGCAAACTTAAATTTTGAGGGGTTTGTGGGTTAGTCGGCTTCATTGAGGGTTCTTGCCTTGACAATTCTAACCTCCTGGATTGAACTTTTTCAACAGTTCCCATAGGACGGGAATACTCTCGTTTCGTCAAAACTGAATAGTTTGTAGGCCTTCCACATTTATTTTCCCTCTTATTTCCAAGGCTCCCATCATTGTTATGTCTCAAGTCTGTCATAAAACATTTGGTATTTCACAAGTTGTTGGACTCAGCTAACTATGTACATTCATTTGATTGCCATCCAAGTAATTGTTGCGCTATCCCACAAATATAAAACATTTGTCATTTCACAAGTGGTTGGGAGATCTGCTACTGTTAGTAATAGCGAACATAATCTTATTTTTCAACATTTAATTTTTACTGTCATTCTGTCTTCCAGTATCAGTCTTTTTTTTTATCTGCTAGCACACAACTACTCTCTCTTCCCACTTTTTTGTGTGTCAATCCTGATCTGGATGTAGTTTAGCATGTTGATTTAATCATATCCTTTCTAAGGTGTTTCTGTTTGAGGTGAATAGTTTGCTGAGATGTCATGTTGTGGACTTTGGAACTAGAGTATTCTCTCTTTCTAATATAGATTACGGAGTACCATTTACTTATGTGTTGAGTTTTTTCTTCTTATTTTAATATCAAATGGATCTTATTGTACATAATTCTCCAAGTCATGTGCAAATTCTCCACCATGAAGCACATAATTCCCTATTGTGATCTTGAATATCATAGATTGTAGAACCTTGAATGCAGCTGCCTGATTCAATGAACATAACCAAGTAGATTTATACCTTGAAACATATCAAGTTCTTGACTGGGAGATGAGCCACTTAGGTGAAATCCATAGATGGCAAGCATCTGCTATTTCTAAGGTAGGGCCTCTACTGTGTTTCAATTACTTTACAATGCATGTCTCTTATGCCATATCTGCTTCCAGAAGCAGCTTCAATTTTTTGTGGTTACCCATTTGTATATCATATGTTAATGAATGGTAAATGAGTAGGGAATGTCCAAAGACCTTTGCAACTTCCTTGAGGTCTGAGGTAAATAATTTCTGGTTGATTCCACATAATGATCATGCGTTCACATGGTTATATCTACGTTAGGTGCCATTTTGCTATGTCATTTCATTTCTAGACTTAATTATCAATAAAATTGGGTTTGGACTTTGGTCCTGTATCAAACCTTTTATGCATGCTTACAGCTTAAAATTATTGTCATGTTTACTCCAACACGTATGATATCATGATAATATACAACCATAAGTGCAACGTGAGCTTGAAAAAAATGCAAAATGAGAAACATATTTCCACTAAAACAGGAACCAAAACTTGCTGTTTTTTGAAATTCTCAAGATCTAAGAAATCAATGCATTTACTTAAATACTTCAATTCTATTATCTTCTTTTTTGCAACATTACATGCTTATTGATGGGATCGTCCGAAGGGCGCCTTCTGTGCTAGTATATATTAATTATAGAGAGATATTTGATATTTGATCTATTTTTATACCTACTACACAACATAGGAGATAGTAGCGGCAAGACATCACGAGTAGATATTGAGATAGAGGTTAGATGTAGGGAGGATAAAAGTGATAATGATGGCATCTGTAATTTTAAAAAGATTTGAGAGAAAGAAACCGCTATGGGATTAGGTTTACGGATGCTAGCGGATACATGCTATATATATGCTACTATGATTTTTGAAATTTAGCCTATTGACATAAATATTCAGGTATACGAGTAAGTACATGATTTATCTGATAGGGATGATTTTTTTTTTCAATTTTATACCGAGACACTGGTATCTCTTATGTTTTTTAGAAGAGTAATTTTCTATGAATAAACATATATTAAGTACCATTAACATCTCTATAAGAAACTCTAGTGTTTACGGTCTAAAAAATCATCGTTATATCATAGACAATATTGACTATCATAAAACACATTTTTAATTAAATGAATTTAAACGTTTACAAGATAACTTAGACTTTATAAATAAAACAAAAATTCATGAAGGGCATAAAGAAATCTACAAAGCATCTCCACATGAGACTTGATTGGGATGCATCGTAAGGGTGGTAAGAGATCCATAATGTGAAGTGCTATAGGATTAGTATTAGATTGACATGTAGGTAAAGTTATTTTTTTTTAGAAAAAATGCTATAATGTAGAGTAGTATTAGAGGTGAGACTCTTAGCAAAATAAAAAAAATAATATATGATCTACCTAATGGGCAACTAGCAAACTAAAAAAATATTATTATTTAATTTAAAGGACTAGTATCCATGCTTAGAACTCATACCTTACTTAACACTACATTATAATGTATAGAACTAGTATTAAACTAAAAAGATTCACTTAAACATTCCTTATTTCACACATTATGGTTCTTCTAATATCCTCTACAGATCTAGAAACTCACCCCATAAGTTCATGGGAAACTCACCCGATAAGTCCGGGTCTGAGTCAACATTTGGACTCACGGATCCACTAGGTCGGCAGTCTGCATCCAACGGGATGGGTTTTTTTACCCGTGGGTCCCTACGGTCCCTGTTTTTTCATTGGCCAGAATCGATCCGCTATAACCCCATCACGTATTGTAGATTGATTACTTAACTCTCTAACCTGATAAACTATGTGTTTAACCCTCTAATATTTTAAATATCATTTACTTAACCCTCTAAAGTTGTTTTGCAAAGTGGTTTTGCACCGCTGGAGTGCCACGTTAGATAAAATTGTCACATTAGTTACACGTGCCTGCATAAAAAAAACTAACAAAAATTTACCCTATATTTCTCATTCACTCCATTAGTGTCTCGTTCACTCTAACGTCTCCTCCTCCCTCTCTCTTCAGCTAGACAAACAACAACTGATGATAAGGAGTAAACTATTTGATTGCAGTATGAGTTGAAGGTAATTTTCCACACCTTGTATTATGGTTTTTTCCATCCGCGTTGTGTTAAAGAACAAAAAAGCGAAAAATGTAGCTCCAAAAGTTGTCTAAAAACAAGTAATGACAAGATGAGGCGAAAATTATTCCAAGCACTATATTCATGGGACAAGAAAAAATCTTGTCCAATGTGGCACGTCAAGAGGACAAAGCCACTTTGCAAAATCACCCTGAGGTTAAGTAAACTAGACATGAGGCGCACGTTGTGCGCCCCATTTGCTGTGCTAATAGATATGAATAGATGGTAAGTGATGTCTCATTGTCTTAGGTGATAATTTCTCTATGTATTGATGATAATCACCCTTACAAAATTAATCTCCTTATGAAATTAATCGTACTGATCAACGATTGAAGTTATGTTTTATTGACAGGTAGCTTTGTATAACAATTACGTTCCAAAGAAGTTTGTTTACCAAGGAAAAACAACACAATGAAACTAATTTAATAAATTTTCACAAAAGGAGCAACTATATCAGATGTGCAGGAGATCAACGTGGATACACGTATCAACAATAAAGAATCAGAAATCTAAGCAGCAGCAAAGTGCATATAATTTGGATTGTCTAAAAAACAACAAAGAGGATTTCAGTAAAGAATGAATCTGAATTCTGAAACTTGATGGAAATGTATGCTGAAATGCTTCCAACTGTACTGAGCATCAATCAGGGCTCGTGAATATGTCATAACTCATAATCCTTACATCATTAGTGAAATGATGACTACAATATTCCTAAGACAAGTTTTTTTGTTAGCAGCATCCTTTTCATTAACTGTGAAATGATGAATGCTGCAAACTTGATGAATGTTACAGCTTCATAAAAATAGCATAGCTTATAACCTTTTTACATCAAGAACCAATTGACACCCATGCCTTCAAACCTGAAATATAAACCAATCAGATTCTCTGAGGTCTTTTTTAAGAAAAAATATCTAAGTACATGGTAGGAGTTAATATTAAATAAATGATTGGACTTAAACCGCACCTGATATACAACAGTAGCAGTTTGTTTGGTTACTAAACCGATAGAGATTTGAGTGCAGATCACATGCTCCATCACATGCTCCAGACCTTTTTGCTGCAGTTTTGCATAGCCAACAGTTCGCACATAAAGAATATGGACAAAGGGATCAATATTGCAGGTTCACAGCTGCAAATGGGCACGTTAAACCTTTGTGAGCACTATTATGCTTCTTCGTATCAAACATTTGCTTTAAATTTCACCCAAGTCTGACTAACAGTGTGGTAAGCAAAACTCTTGCAACAAGAACGCGGTTTGGTCCACCTCCTTGGGCATGATTAACTTTTCCTAACTTTTTGATGCTTCCATTTGCCTTAGATTTCATCATGAGATAAAACAAGTTTCTTCAACTGGTTCAACAAAAAAATTGGAAAAAAAATATGTTCCATCTATACAAATATGCATCATAATTCATAAGGTTCACAACACCATATTTTTCTAAGAGGGGAAAGTAAACCATACGGCAGTCTGGAAATGTATGGAAATAGAGAAAAACTAAAACAAATAATGGAAGTTAAAGTGAAATAAACACTGGCAGTCTGGCTCATGGATTATACATATAATATTGATGCAATAAAATGTTGAAAGGTTGGACACAAGTCTTGAAAACAGATCTTGTATAATGGTAAGAGCATAAATTTCCTAGGTAACCTTATGCATTGTTCCTATTTTAGAGAAATATTGTTGATCAGATACTATGTGATCTACAGAATAACCCAGATATGTGGCTGCAAGTGGTTCACATTCTGCATAATTTTTAGAAATTGAACACAAAGTTCTTTGCCCAAGTAATTTTATGCACCTGACAAGTAAGGCATGTCAACATAGTCTGCAAATTAAGGAAGATTGATGCCATGGTTGTTATTTATCTGAAATGATGCGGTTCCTGGAAATATTGCTCACACCAGCAACATTGTGTTAGTGACATTGCCAAAGAACATTTTTGAGATGCCAATACCAGAACAACAATCATGTCCCCTCGCTCAGGCAACCCATGACTTCCATAGCTGCTGAAGCCGCAACCTATGGCTTCCATGGACCGGCAAAGGAGGAGTAGTAATTGTTCTCGTTTGGAGAGGTGAAGCGGGCGGAGTGGTGCCAGGGGAAAGGTACCACACCATGAATAAGCTAAGTGGTAACGGAAAGAAATGAGTAAGCAGATTATTAGCAAACCCACATTGAATCTGTACTAAAATATATTTCTCATAATAATCACTGGAGAAAAGAATGAAGTAGCAACAGTGTCCTCAAGAGAAGATGGATTCCTATGCTCAAGAAACCAGCGGCTCAAATAGGAAAAGAAGCCAGCTACTAATTCGACCATGACACAATAGTTTGACCACATTTTCACAAGCTCTCTAACTAAAGGGTGCATCACACATATAGGTCTAAGAGATTTATTAATTAAGAACTAACTAAGAACAATTGCTGCAACAGGTTCAAAAGACTTACTAATTAGTATGGTTGTCCTTCGTCCGGCTATTGGCGTAGACTCATCCTCATGAATTCTCCTCTAAAAATCTTGCAAAAACCTGTCCAATGCAAGAAAAAAAGACCAAATCTTTCCGACACACCAACCATACAGGGAAACAACACATCGACACGTTCGCTTACACAGCAATAAACATGTAAGTGCAGATAATAAACATAGAAGTTACAGCACCAGCTTCTAATAACACTCACATTGCATTCCAACTACAACCACAGCAGCAGAATGCAAAGCAAGGCTAATAAAACAAGTCAGTACAATATGTTTTCAAGGCAGGCACATAGCATACAGACAGAAGTGCCCATAAGGGATATGTAGCACAAAAGACAGGTTGCATCATTGTCTCACCAACTATTTCAGCACCAGCAACATAGTTCAAAAGGTGCATACTGCATAATATAGACACAAAAGGTATGACCAACAACAACCGACATGAAAAGCATTGTAGACGGACTGTCTATATCTTGCCGCTCACTGAACGACCAAAAGGATGATCTCCAAGGCAGCTATCTAGCCTTCCGATGATTCACTGTCATTTGATTCGTTGTTCATGTGTTAGATACTGCATGCATGCTTAGTTGCACATAGTAATAAAGACGATAAACTGGCTGTGTACCTTTTATCTTCTAGATGGCTTGTTGCGTCGGCAAACAGTTTTTTAGCCACTGTTTTTGTGGACCTAGCAGCTGGCCTGCATAGATATATTTTGTTATTACTTAATTCAAACATGAACATGATATTGGGACATTGTTGAAGACAAGAAATAAAGGAATATACCTTTTGTGGCCACGGGTCTTCGAAGGCACTGACACGGTGCCACTGGTGTTGGTGCCGCTTTCTTTTCCAGTAGCACAATCCTTGTTGCAGAAAAGGGCAGGCAGATTTTGGTAGCTTAGTTAGCATTACATAATTGTCCTGTAAGTAAGATGATAAGGGGTTAATTGTAGTTGGTCACTTGGCCATACCTTCTGCTCAGATGTAGGTATAATAATTTTGTCCACATCAATAGAAGATGTGATCATAGGCATGGTGTCTTTTACTTCCACCTCGATTGCTAAGGGAACCAGTTTGCTTGTGGGTGTCTTGTCCTTGGCTGTGTGGACAACATCTTTTGTTGGTATTGAGAGCGACGATTGTGGGGCAGATAGCTGTTTATCTTTTGTTGACATCGATGCTGGAAGAACTGTGATCTTCCCTAAAGATTGTACACTGCTAGAGCTCGCTGTTGTCATGGCCATTGAAGCTCCTGATCCTGATGGTGAGGTCAATAGGGGGGGTTGTTCAGGGTCAGAGGAGGATACAACCGTGTTCACTTGGAGCGATTCTTCATTGCTACGAATAGTGTCTTCTGTATAGCTGACATTCCAGACATACGTTTTTTCCAGCAGCACGGTTATTTCATCTGGGATGAAATCTTTGTCAGGTGGATTTTCAGCAAGGAGAGTGTCCACTGGCTTGCGAACAACATGCTGGGCAATGCGGCCAAACAGAACAAACTTTGTATCACCAGTTTCATCACCAGCTATGAGAACAAGTTTGTACCTGTGTTTGTTGATGGTAAGGTTAGTGCACAAAGGCAAACAATCATTGTAGCTGTGTCATACAAGGTAAATGTATACCTTGGAATAGCCGTGGATATTTTATAGCACCCAGTGCATTTGTAGGTAGATCCATATGGTCTCATGGTCCTAAAGCACGTATCACATGAGTTGTACCACCACGGAGTGTCACGACAGATTTTCTTCACAGTCACATTGACCACAAAACGAACATGCTGTGATCGAACGAAGCAAATTAGGCACTAATAAATGCAATTAAGCGGTGTATGGTCTAAGAACACACAGGATCAAAATAACAGAAAGAAACAACTAACAGTGCATACCTTGCACTTATGTGGGTTAATTTGTAAGATCTGAGCAATGGTCATCCTTTCGGCAACGTCGTCTACAATAGCTGTGGTAGGTGTGTCAAGCCATTTGATTGCTTGAAAGTTCTCCTTAAACCTGGGCACACATCAAAAGCGAACAGGTGAGCAATTTATAACACATGTAAAAAAGGCACTGAATAGACATGCTAAAATACTAAGGATGTAGATGATGCAAAGAAGAGATGTCACAAAAGGAGACAATAATATACACGGTAAGCTGACCTCTTTTTTAGGTCATGGACTTGGGGTATGTCAAGGTCTAAGTACCATTTACACGCGGAGCCGCCAGAGAGTGCAAGACCTATAATTTAAAAGTTCAGTGCCATGCCATGTGCAAAGAAAGATATCAAGAATACATGGATATACCTGTCTCCTGATAGCTCTTGACAAGAGTTCCAACAAAGACAATAACCTGGGGCTCTTCTTGGCCAGCAACATGTATCTGGTCAGCCTGAAATGTTGTAGCCCTTTCTCCCCATAGCGAGATATTGAGTGTTGAATCACTGATCATTAAAATTAGGATAGATTCGGTGAACAGATTCTAAATATTTGTGCTGCTAGGTTGTTTGCCGCTAGCTTACTTTCGGTGTATATGTGGTTAGGTTAATAGTAAGGATACATGAAAAAAAGTAACTACTGAATGAATACTACTATAACCTTCCATCACATATTTGAACTGTTCTTTTGAAACTATCAGATCGTCGTGACTTTGGACGAAGGGTGGTAACAGTTGAGATCCCAGTAACAACTCCCATCACATCTACATAGGGCATACCAAAGAAGGTAATGTATTAGATGATCTCACAGGGCAAAAACACGGCTATCAATATAATATTAACGTACCCACAAAGCGCTCAGTTTTGTCCACAAGATTAGGCATGTCTTGATAAGGTGTTAAGGAGAATGTAATGTAAGGGAAGCCACCAGGCACATCAATACGCTCTTCTAGAGCGGTCCACTTAGTAAAGTTGATCATAAAGGTGTTTTGCACTGGCCTATAATGTTTGTTTGCATTCCTGACACGGTAAGAGTCAATGTAGTATACCTTGCCTTCTTGAAGGAGCGTCTTGAACTGATCAATGATCGGTGGATATATCTGAGCATGTATAGTATCACCCTGCACAATATAAAAAACATATTGTTTTAGCAGCGAGCACTATAGAACATAAGAAATGTTATACATTTATCCATTTTGAAAGGTTATACTAACCGCCTCATCGATCAGAACAAGGTCAGTGTGAAGTATCTTTGTTTGAACATCACTATCACAGTAGTCCCATAGCCTAGCAACACGGCAGCAAATCCGCGGGTTGTGATTCCCAAAGTAGATATTTGAAATCATAACATGTCCCATTTGCAGCCTAAAACATAAACATGGATCAAAAGGTTGGTTTTTTTGTCGTGTGATCCATCAAAAAATGAAACAAATGCATGCTATGATGTAAAACAGCATAAATATGGTGGCATTGATAGTAGTGATAAACCTTTATAGTGTATAGAACATAGGGGTAAACACATACATCCTAATAATGGAAAAGGATCACACCGTATACATCTGTAACTTAATTTTCTGTTCACATATAATTAACAAAAACAAGGCAGCAATACCGTCACATCGAAATTGGAAATGTGGCTTCTAGAACCTCACGATAAACAATGTTTCGAGTGTCAGTTCCACATGTGCCATCATCATTTTCAATTAAAATTCTTAGACCAGATCTAGAAGTTACCCTTGAAAGAGCCACATAAAGCTGGCCATGTGTAAAAACAGGTTTCTTTAAATAGACACCGACTTTTTGGAGTGTTTGTCCTTGGCTCTTGTTAATTGTCATCGCATAACATATACGAATAGGGAATTGTCTTCTTTGAAGTGTGAAAGGCCATTTTAAGTTCGTTGTATTCAGCGCAATTTTTGGGATAAAAACTGTAGTGCCTATACATGACCCTGTTAAAATGATACATTGCAAGAGGCGCTCTCCTAAGCCAGTGATCAACATTCTTGTTCCATTGCAAAGACCTTCTGATGGATTTAAGTTCCGAAGTAACATTATAACAACACCTTCTTTAACACCATTCTATGTATAGGGAAATTGCTTGGATTAATAGAGTTGAGAAATTCAGGCGGATATAATAGATCAAAATCAGGTATATTCTCAGAGCATTTCGATATACTATCACAACTCAGGTAGGTCCTTGAATCCCCTGGAAGCAAGTGTATGATATAGTCATTGATCTCATCGACAGTAGAATTGTTTGGGCATATAATAGCACGATCAGCTAAATATTCTAAGTTTCTATACAAATGCAGTAATTCTGGGTATATCTCAGCTACAATTGTAGCTATTTTATCACCATCTGTCATTATGAGTAAGTCCCGTGGTATAGCGATCCAAGTAGGTTGAGATTCGCCATCTTTGGCAAAGGCTAGCAAAGTACCATTACCGATTGCTAGAATCCATTCACTAAACTCTTCTAGCTGTTTTTTTTCTCTATCTATAACAGACGGACTGATGAGTCTCATGTTAGTGGTCAACGTTAGCATAACAACCTGCTTCCAAACCTCAGAGCTTGTAATCGATGCATTGATGACTGCAGAGCGTGACCCTTTTCTCACAACAGGTAATATTTGTCTAAAGTCGCCTCCTAACACAATGGGCATACCTCCAAAAGGAACAATGGCATTGCAAGGATTGTATTCAGAAAGAATGTCACGCAAAGCGCGATCTAGCGCTTCAAAACATTGTCTATTTGCCATAGGGGCTTCGTCCCATATAATGAGTGAAGTACGTTGTAGTAACTCAGAGAGCATAGTACCCCTACTAATGTTGCAAATGGTAGATTCAGTAATCTCAGTCAGTATTTTAAAACGCGAGTGCGCCGTTCTACCTTTAGGCAATAGCAGTGCCGCTACACCTGAAGAGGCAACAGCAAGCACAATTTTATTTTCAGATCTTATCTTTGCAATAATAGCATTCCATAAAAATGTTTTGCCAGTCCCACCATGGCCAGACACAAAGAAAACACCCGGTTTCTTAGATGCTACACAATTCATCACAGTGGCAAATATATCTTTCTGTTCACTATTAAGTTGTGCAATTATATGTTGCGAATGCATGGACATTTGAAGAGGGTCAATAGCCAGTTCTTCTTCGATAAGTCTGTTTCCAAGGGGAATTTCAACAGAGGATGTTGGATGAGGTAAATTAAAATCTTCTATGTTACCACCGCCATCTCCAAAAATTGTTCTCAATCTATGTAGCAAAATATTAAGCAAGTGTTCATGTGGAATGACACAAAGTGGATTATGAAGTGCTCTTTTTAATCTATTGTGAATATCGTCAGTCATATACAACCAATATTTGTCAAACAAAGCACGTATATCACTAACAGAACAATGGAGGGCAACAGTAACAAATAGATGCCTTAGTTGGTGAGAAGATGCGGATACAATAGCCTCGTCAAAGAGGAGATGCCACTCATTGTCCGCCTCAAGCAAACCTCGCGCCTGACATGCATCTCTATATGTGGAATACACTACACCGTTATATGTTCTCACGTCATCATAGCTCTGAGCACCATGGACAATCATTAGCAACATCCTTAGGTAATAGAGTTCCCCAGACATTGGGTGCACATAGTATATTCTACCAATTTTGTTTGTATGACCTCGTTTGTGCCAACTACGGGATGACTGGTCCCATGTCCATTCTTTCGGAAACTCACAGTACGTTAGATGTCTTGCTTCATTATATTTAAGGTTTGTTTCAAACCATTCAGTAAGCATAGTTTTTTTGGCCGAGGCACTACATAATAATGATTGTAAATCAGCTCCTTTTTCATATCTAATGTGATTCATAGCAGGGAGATGAACAACTAATCGCTCAACTGCTGGGACTCTATAGTGAATGTCAAACTCGAATATACGCCATAGAGCCTCACAAACAGAAAGAAATCTACCATCCATATATTCTAATATCTCATTTGGAGGGGCCAAGTCATTGTTAGCTGATATATTTCCTGAAGGTGTAGTGGACTCAAAGTATATTTTGGCTCGGTCATGCCCTTTTGTAACATATTTAAATAAATACTTTATCATGTTAGATTTATTGCACCATTCAACATTGATGTGTGCTTGATATGTGTTGAGAAGGCCTGGATTGTACGGTACTACAGATCTATTGTCCAAGCGAACACCATTCTTATAGATACATCGACCATCATCTCTACGTCTATAGATAGTAAACCCATATTCATCAACAACGGTTTCATTCTGAAAATCTTTTGGATAGTGTTTCGAGCACTTGTCATTTTTCATGCATGGGCAGTTTTTGTTGGCATGGCCACATGGACCGTGCATCATAAACTCACTTACCAACTCATACCCTAAACGGTCTGTCACAATGTCTGGCATTTCAGCACATATGAAGCCATCTATAAGTGAGGGCACTACTTCTACACTTGATGTAGCTAACCACACCAAAACATGTATGTGCGGTAGGCCTCGTTTCTGGAACTCAACAGTGTAGAGAACTGTATCACAGAAAGGAACACTGTAAGTAGACTAAAAAGCAGCCATTGTGCTTACTATAGAGCGACACGTGCATCTAGAATGCTACCTGCTAGGACGGGTCCAAAAGTGCAGCCTCCTCTAATGTCAGAGATGAAATCATTCACTTTCATATTAAACACCCGCACTATCATATCGGCCCTATGAGATGGATTTTGTCCAGGCTCAAATCGTATAGATTCAACAATCTCTTGCCATTTAGAATTACATGTAAATGTGATAAACAGGTCAGGTGAGCCGAACACGCGACATATAGCCATTGCATCTTGATAATTCATTACCATGTATCTCCTTCCTCCAGTGAAACTGGAAGGAAGGACAACACGTGAACCAACAGAATCACCGCTAGTAACACCTTTGTCAATAGCATCCACTACACCTTGAACAGACTCTGTTCGGAGGTCATTTTGATGTTCATCTATGTATTTTAGCCTACTACCCTCGATAGTGGAAAACACATCTACATCGATTTGATCACTTAGTCGACCATAACAAGTAAATGGATTAGGCTCGTTTAGTCTATAGTGAATTCTATATCTATAATATTCAAGCATGGTCACATATTTTCTACCTTTACCATCATAGTCATTGTACCTAATGCCAAGATGAAACCCATGTTCCCCGTATGGAAACAGAAGCGGGTACTGCAATGACATATAGGAAGGATGTAGACACGATACTTGTCGCAGCCCAGCATTTTTGTCATCAACCAGCATGTCATATGTGTATTCTTTAGCTGAATAGTCCCCAACAATTATACCAGCAAGCTCTCCACTTGTTGGCAGATTATACTGTACTTCATCTTTATTATTGCATCCTAAAAGTCGCAGAGTTAGCTTATGATTTCCAAACTGTGATAGGCGATGTCTAGCATGGCGGAATGTTTGGACAAGTTTATTTTTACTATTTAACATATCTGTTAACGCGGCCACTATAACAGGGTCGGGACGGGCAGTACTGTCACTATCATTCTCAAAAATATTCATTCTGTTCTGCATTTCATTTTCAGTGTCACGTATATATAGCTGTGCAAATTTAGGTCGTGCCCCACGTACAGGCAGGAGTGTTCCAATTCGATGGTGCACAACACCATTAATTTTGAAAACATAGGGTGCATTACCTGTATTTATAGTTTTATCAACAGCCACACCCATCGAAGTGAATGCAAACATAGAGTTATATGACCGTATTTGTCTTAAGAATCTTTTTGACCGCGCATCACCATCAAATCGTAACAAAGTCAGGAGAGGCTCAGGAGGGTGCTCTAATGGAGGCAATCTTATTTTGCCACTTCTACAACACAGATTGTATATAACCTTACGTTTTGACAATGCTGACTGGTTCTTAACTCTCTCTTGGTACCAAAACACAGCTCCGCAATATGGGCACTCACATGTTGGTGGGCCATAATATGACCTCCTTGGGTAGAGAGCTGTATAGGAAAGGACCAATATGGCATGAAGTCTACTTTTATTTACCAAATTAATAAGCTGACAGTAAAAGCACATAACTAACCCTTTAAAGATTCTATGTATTCTTTGGTTGTCTGGCATGAATCGCTATGCTGCGGTGGTTCTGCCATAGCAGCCAATGTCCTATGTTAGGCCAGCATGAGTACTCTTATTATACAAAAGGGACAAGATGTACCGTAGTGGTTGTTTTTATCAGAAGGGACATTAGCATGATACGATCTCATGATGGATCGTCGATAGCGATTTAACTTCGTCGACGCCAATGAAAAATCCATGAGGCTACAAGGCTTGCTCGACCTATGAGAAGCAGGTGATGCACCTGACCCCAAAGGGCGATGATCCAAACACGGGCTTTCTATCGTGCTAGTGTCCATGGCAGCTATGCCTACACCAGAGGCATGTCACATGATAAATAGGCAAAGAAACATGCTAGGACGTAATCAACGCACATCAAGGGACACATTTTTTGGCCATGTCAAACATCACATAAAAACAAATATCGCCGCTACAAATATTCTAGAGAAACCACAACCACAATGACAAACATAACCTATTGCAATGCAAAAGATGGCAAACAATCACAACAAATCTGCTACACATCAAGCACGAATAAAACAAGGCAAACAAGCAGCACCCAAAGACAAAAAAATAGTAAGAATACACACAGCAAGCCCATACAAAACATTAATTAAGGCAAAACACACATAGAACATAACAAAGACAGAAAGACCAATAAGTAAGCACATACCAACGATAATGACACGCACAGCTATAGCAAAGCAGGGGTAGGAAACAGGAAATGCCGGTGACGATGAAAACAACAGGAACACATAAAAAGACACACACAGCACACCTTTAGCCGGCCGTCGTTCTCTGCAAGCATGGCAAGCAAGGTTAGTGGACAACACAATGCTAATAAGCAATGTAACAATGGAATGGTCGACGGGCTGAATGTACATACCCTGAACGACGACCGGCTAACTGCACCTCCCAGATCGACCAACAAGCAGGAATGCAAAGGCACAAAACACCAGCACTAATAGCACCTGCAGGCAACAGACCAACCAAGTAAGGTGAATAGATCTTTAATCTAGACAAAGAACGAACAATCATTTGGCCTTTACCAAAAAGATAGCAACAAAGAACACTCATTTTACCTTAACAAAAGTAATAGCTACGACGACTGGAAGGAAAAAAGGATGAAGTCGCAAGGAGGTAAAGAAGAAAGCACTGGGAATAGACAAAGAAACAGGGGAGAATACAGGCTGAAGGTCAATAAATAGAGGGCGAGCGAGTCATCCGTTCAAACACATCCAGAGAGCACAAGATTATTTATTGTAGGAAAGGAGTACAAACAATAGCAGCAACCTCCACACAACACAACAGTCTTTAGGCAGTCAATGATGAGAAGAAAGGAAATGCACAGTTTATCCACACAGGGACAGCAACCTCAGCCACAGAGAGAACAACAAAAGCAATGGCAAGAGAGTCAACACCGCAACAGGAAAAGACATGGCTACAGGAGCAACACAGCTGAGCACATGTTGAATCGATAGGGAAAAGACATGCACATTCCATCCACTATCTGCAGCTCTATTGCTCATGTAGAAGTGTTGACTGTCTTGCTGTTGTAGTGGAGCAACGAAGACAGTAAGATCAACACTAAATGAACCCATTAAGAACAATCGTTTCAGCATGTTTTGTTTAAAGAATTCAATAGCTCTGAAACTAAAGGTTATACATCATAATGGCTAAAAGAGAGTCCATGCATAAAAGTGAATGGCAAAATCACCTCTTAGCTCAAAAAAGAACACTGCACTGTGTTAATATAATAATACGGTTAATACCTCATTCAGAATCCGGTGGAGCTCATCCCTAGCCTCAACAACACGCTCTCTATCATTGCTGTCCACAATAAAAATGAGGCCTTGGGTGTTCTGGAAGTAGTGCCTCCACAAGGGCCTTATCTGTATTGATGAAATGCACACACATAAGTAATAAGATCACAAGTACATAATAAGGGAAAATAGATAAGATATTGATGCTATAAACATTTTAAACAGTAGATCGAAATGCTTCTAGTACAAAACTGAGGTTAGCCTATATGTATCTTCTATACTGCACACATCAATTTTAAGAAAATAGATACATCAGGGGTCAAAGCCTCAAGGCCAAGGCATGACAATGCAGTTTTGCATGCACAACTCTGGTTCTGCAAGCATACCATTAACAATGAATCGATAGTGCCAAATTGTTGATGCATCTAAACCATCATCACAGAAAATAATAGGTTTATCGCTACTTGACCATGATATATTTGGTTTATCTAGGCCTCTTTGGTAACCAGCTTTGCAGATTTCATGCCAAAAAGAGACCTACATACATTTTGCATGAAAGTGGCATTCAACTGTAAAATAAAACTCAAATGAGCCAAAGAAAAAACTTGCGATCAGCTGCAACTAATCCCATGACTGAACTATCATTAAAGATTTGTCTGACTAAATGGAACTTATCCTGATAGCTTTGCATACAAAATTACCACACTATAACATCACATGCTTTGGAAACCAGTGACAGACACTATTCTGAAGTTTATGTAGTTAAGGTATAGATTGATGGGCAGTTCTTTGCATTCCTTCTGCTCATGTGGTTGACAAGGTATTTTATGCATAAATGTTACTACTGTCATAGTGTGAGTGCTACATGTTCATGTTTAGCAGCAGGGTTTTACAAATCTATATTGACATAAGTTTAAGAAATGTGAAATTGAAATGCTCTTATATGCAAGGAATCACTTGCTTAGATACTGTGTCATGGAAGACTAAGCACAAATGTCTTCTACTGGCACTCGCAAACACATATGATCAATGCTTACAACTATTGTGCTTTCTCACAGGAGTTAAATGACATCAAGAATAGCAAAATGACAGAAAATCAACCTTCTGGTAAAAAACAAGCAAACTCTGAAAGATCTTTCAGTCCTAGTAAGAACTAAGAAGAAAATTGGCAAGGAAATGCACATATAAGTGAAAATATGCAGTGTCTTGCTGTAATAACCAGGTATAGAGCTATGGTGGTCTTACCTGCCGCATCGAGGCCTACCATGAGGATCCTCATCTCTTTCTTGGCAAAGAGGCGACCAAACAACTTCGTGAACGTGAGCCCCATCTCGGATTCTCGGCTATAACTCTGAAACAAAATAAAAATGGAAGTCAGTCGCGTAGATCCACAGAGCAAGCCTCGCTAAAAATCCAACAGAATCGAAGCAACCGCAGCTAGATCCGCAAGATTTGACACTCGCAGCCCATAGATCTATAAGGAAGGCACGCGAGGAAAGCACAACATCGGATCGGGCAGAACACGGGGAGGGGAGGGGGGTAGATCGGGGTGGATCGGGCAGAACGCGTGGAGGGGGCAGACGACAGAAGATGTGGACGGGGGTGGGAACAATACCGACGGATCTAGGTAAGAACGACGTTGGTGTATCTGGGCAGGGCGGCACCAACGGCGGCGACGGCCGGTGAAGCCACGCAGCGCACGCCTGGTTGAGGGACGCCGTTGTGGCCTTTTTCCGCAGGGGCGGCACCAACGACGGCGATGGCGCCGGCCGATGAAGCCACACAGCGCGCGCCTGGTTGATGGATGCCGCCGCAGCCTTTTTCCGCATTGGGCGGCAACAACGCGGCGACGGCGACGCCGACGGCCGGTGAAGCCACGCAGCGCACGCCGCCGTGGGCTTTTTCCCTTTCCCTACTCGTTTTCTCCGCGGCGGTGATTGAGGAAACACACCCGTGCAGGCTAGGGGCTATGCCAGCGCTGGGGCAAAGCGACAGGAAAAAACAAAAGGCACCTAGGGGAAAAAACAAAAGCGTTGGGGCCTATGCCAAGGGGCAAAGCAAAATATACGAAAAAATGAAGGGCGTTCCTGCAAAAACGACAACAACACAGTGAACCACACAGACATGTGTCGCTTGGCCAGGCAGACACAGTAGCTGAAGCGCGGAGAGAGCTCGATTTCTCCGACGCTTTAAGGATAGTAATGGTATTTAAAAGGTGAGAGATTATGTGGGAATGAACTATTAGTCCTCCATTGTCGTGTTCTCATCGGAGTTTGGGATCTTCAACCATAACCATCGTCGGCGAGCAAGCGCTCAGCCTCAGTCTGCCAGGTGCTATCCAAAGCCTTGATCGTACCCTACCGCCACTGGTCGTCACCATTCTTTGAGCGGCACCATGGCTAGCTTCTCCACCACCGTCAGCCTCCCCCGGCGCTTCTATTGGCGTTCGTTGCCCCCAACCCAGCCAGCGTCCCACACCCCTAATCCAATCGGCGCCCAGCGCCCACAAACCTGCCCACGACTAGTCGTCCTAGCCATTGACGAAATGGCGCTCGTTTTGCCTCCGGCCACCCCTTCCATCCCACCCTCTAGTCGTTGGGTTTACGGGGACCGCTAGGTTTGCGGGCACTAGCAGGCCTAGATTCAGGACATCATTTTTTTTAAAGCTGAGGAGAGACAACCCAGGAAATATTGAAGGAAGTGAGGATTCGAATTTGGGAAAAAAATTCCATGCATACGGTATGCACCGCACGAACAGTGCATACCTCCCCTGATGCACGCCACGTGTATGTTCAGGCAACGAAAATGTGATGGCTCTGCAAAATGTGATGGCTCGGCTGGGTCTCAATCGGCTAGACTCTGGACTCCGCTTTCCATCTAGTGTCCGCAGAAACAAAGGAAAAATAACCATCGTGCATCGTCTTCGCGAGGAACGATCGTGCATCATCTTCGCGAACCGCTGCGCCGCCGCGCTCGTCTTCACTCCCGTTGCTGCGTCGCTGTGCCGCTTCTGGTGTGTGTCCATCTCATTTTCTCCTCCAAAGTCGTGAGATTTGTTATTAGGCTTTCACATTTTCAATTTTGCAGACAAAGGTAGAGTATCTACCGTGGTAATTTATGCTCTTCCAATTATAGAACAACAATTGCACTAGAGAACAAATTGAATAAGGATGAAACACAAGAAACACTAGTGTACTCAAATTTCAGTGTACAAACTATACACCTTAATTTCTAAACACAGGCGCGCCAGGGCATCACCAGTTCACCACCAGTTCGTGATGCGAGAAATATAACTAATTCACAAAATTACCGACTCGTCGACAGGGTCGCCAGGCGGAGCAGCTTCCCATTGGCCCAACGACGAGGCAGCCAGGTGGAGCAGCAGCCTCATGTATCGGCGATGGGGCAGCCAAGCGGAGGGTGTCCGTGCGGGGCTGCGATCGGGAGGCCAGGCGGCAGCCGGTGGGGCGGCCATGCGGGGCTGCGGCTGGGAGACCGGGTGTCGTCTGGTGGAACGGCCAACTACGGGGGCGGCCATGCGGGGCTGCGGCCGGGAGGCCAGGCGCCGTTCGGCGGGACGGCCAACGACAGGACCGGCCAAGCGGAGCTGTGGCCGGGAGGCCATATGGTGGTGGGGAATGGCGATACTCAGTGAGGAAGATTGGGAGAGCGAGCGGAGAGGAAAGCCGAGCCTGCGACGAAGCCGTCTGCTTTCTGGATTCTGGACTCACGGCAACACTATTGGAGCCAATTGGGGTAAGTTGTCGGATGAAACAGTACATCCATGTGGCGTGTATCAGGAACAGGTATGCACTGTTCGTGCGGTGCATACCGTATGCATGGAATTTTTTCCCCGAATTTGGGGGGTCTAGCCCACCGCTGCTATCCACTAGACCTTAGGAGTCTCTTCTACAGCATTTCAATTCGCCAGACCAGGTCAGAGGGAGGGCGAGTTTGGATCTGGCATTAGTCCATTCAGATCTAAACCCGACCCACTGCCACCCCTAATGCCTTAGCAGAACTATCATCTTCTCTATTGTAATACTTTTTCTCTAGTGTTAGATAATACAAGGTTGGGTATTTTAAATACTCATCAAAACACTTAACAAAATATCATCATGCACAAGATCACAAAGGAATGTATAGTATGATTATTTTACATAAAAGCATTTAAGATGATACTTTCAGGATTTTTAAACAATTGAATAATAATAATTCATAATCAATATTAAACATCACCAAATAACCCAAAACCGGTTTATCAAGTCCAATCTAAATAAACTAACTCATACACCATAGTTAACACAGGTTATACCAATTTCATTAACCAGATTCATTTATTTATTATAATGAAACTAATCACAAAAAATATTACTTTGTTACTCTTTATCGTGGGCATGATTATTTAAATAGTTTTACTCTCATCAGGATCCTATCATCCTACAATTTCTCTACAAGACATAACACTACAATATATCACTATGTGCCTTAAAACCACTAGGTACCTTGGAAAATGACTGTGATACGACTCTTTACATAGAAACCCTAAGCATTGCACTCTGAATATCAATCTGTCATCACCGACGAGATAAACTAACCGTCGGACGCTTCAATCTATATAAACGTCAAATCATTAGCATAAAAGGTGAACTATTACCGTTAGTGCGTGGTCTTAGGTGTTCAACATAAGATCGCTACGCTACAAGTCACACCATTGTCTTTGCCCATGTTAGCTTGTAGTTAGTTAGTGCGGTATTACTTCACGATAGTAGCTCGTGAACCCGTCTTTAATTACCATGAGTACGGCCATATACTCACAACCTACAAGATTTTTGTTGTATTACATTAATCAACCATGATTAACACGCACAACACACACAAACCCACAAGTGCAGTAGCTTACCACACGCTTCAAAAGATAAAGATCTTAGTAAAAGCATACATTTTACACGTACCGGGGGATGACACATGCCCTTGCAACCATCCGATCACGATCGAACGATTAGAGAGGGCGCCCACGCGCGAGGCTACAGACCTGGTTCTGTTTTCCTAGGGCTTGGAATAATGGAATTGGAGGCGCATAGCCATAGATTGTTTAAACTTTAAAGGGAAGACAGAACATTGCACCTATATATCTGGGTCAGCAGGGTGGTGCATAATCACTAGCAGGTAAAATTGGTAGCACCACATGCAGATCGGGAGGAGATTACCGGCAAGTCGACGAGAACTGTCGCCGACGGTGAACACCGAACCGAACAGTGAGCTCTCGCTAGCAGTAGAGGAGCTGGCAAGAGAACAAGCCTCTAAACAGGCCGGGCCCTCATCATGGGATGGCCCGTCTGCATATGTGAACAGCAAAACCATCCAGAAAGACTTCAAATTTTGCATTGCACACAAGTTTTCTTGAGTTTGGAGTCAACTCAGAAATAATTCCATTTTGGGACAACTTATTTACAGAGCCAGATTGAGGAACGATTGGAGACAGGCATAATTTGACCTGAACTAGGTTTGATAAATGGAGGGGCAGATCAATTGGCCCCTCAGCTGCAGTCATCTGCGGCGGCAGATTTGCAAACAGGGCAGGTGTTCTTCACCTGCAGCCACTTCTTGATACAGTTGGTGTGAAATCTGTGACCGCATTTCAATCTCCCAAGGGAGTCCTCGCGCTTGTATTCCTCCTGCAGCAACAAGCAAGCAGTCATGAGGATGAGGTGACTTCTGTTGCCAGGATTGGCAAGTGTAATATGAAAATGGTTATGATAGTAGATGAGTATCATCTTACCAGGCAAATTATGCATCTTTCGTTGTCTTGATCATCCTGCAAATGATCATTGCTACAGCAGGCTGCCTCAATCACACAGCCTGAAATTTTTTCGTCAGCCAGGCCAGTGTTCACATTGCCCATCCGTTCTTCCAAAGCCAGCAGCTCCTGCATATGTCAGTACAGAAAAAGTTAAATTTGCTTAAAAAGATTCCGAAGCTTCTGTCGTAATAAAGAGAAGTTTGGTCCTTTTCTACCTCGTAGCTCATGTCATCAATGTCCAGCCTCATGTCCCAGTGAGGATCAAATGCCTCTCTTGATTCATGGATGACTAACTGGTCCAGCATCATAAGCCGCTTCAATAGGTGTGCAATAAAATTAGATGCAAATTCAAATTTTACATCATGCTAATAATATTATGAGAAGGCAGAATAGAATATCTACCTCAGCTGCTGACCTTCCCGGGTTACTATCCTCGATCAACAAATGATGAAAACCATGATAGGAATCCCTCATCCTTCTACTCCTTGCACTACCACTGGACCCTACTGATACATGCCTTGCGTGACTCAAAACAGCTTCAGCATGAAATTGTTGGACACTTGATGATGCTGCAGAGGTTGCAGGCAGGTAGCTACGGGCAGCAGGTGGATAGCTAGCTATAGCTGGCTCCATGAAGACTGTTCCAGAGCTGGAAGAAGGTGCAAAAGCTGCTGGGGGGAAACTGCGTGAATTGTTACGATGAGCTGATCTAGAAGTATACCCACCACAAGAAAATGGCACACTGTCAGAAGAACCAGGAAGTGTTGGCACAGGTGCACTTATGTTGGTGCTCTGTGGAGCAGGATAGTATGGTCTCTCTCTGAATGCTGTGCTAGAGCTTGCGTCACTCCCTGGACAATAATAGAAAAGGTTCTTACCTTCTTGAATTATACCAAATTCAAAGAATGGGATACCACTTTATCAGAAAACACATATTTCATATAAAACTGGACAACATTGGTTGTAAAAAATGCTATGCTTGAAAGAAGCTAGAGGCATTGGTTGACTGGACCAGTGTTGATATAGTCATAAGACTTGGGTATAATATCCACTAACATTTATAAAAGAACTTCCAGCTAACATTTAAGATATGATTATTTGCCCAAATCTCAAACTAAAATCCAATATCAGATTAAAACAAAGCCACAGATAGAACAAAAGCAATCGAAACTAACCTGGAGGAAGAATTCTTGGAGGCAGAGATAAAGGAGCTCTGTCATGTTGAACTGGTGTACTTCGAAAAGAAGCATTTGCATTTGGATGGTATGGTGGCACACTAATGCTGTTTGAATGACAAGCCGCAGCTGGACCATGTTCCAGATGGATAGAATTATGATCATGGCGTCTTCTTACATTCCTCTGGGATCCTTCATGATTAACATAGTGATGATCATTCCAGTGGCTTGAACCCAAGTGTATGGGCATTTGGACACAGGATTCAGGTGGTGGAACAGGATCTGGAGGCATGGGCCGAGAGAACTGAGGATTGGAAGAACTGCCAGCATAATAATTTCCAACACCAATTCCATCTGTAGGATGAATGATGGAATTTCTTCTCTTCAATGCAACCCTTCTGCCATCCACATGGGAACTTGGAATAAAATTATCCCCAGATCCATGTGGGTAGCTTAAAGCAGGTATATGTTGAGTATTGTATGATGCATAGTTGCTACTATAACTTCCAGCAGGAGGGTGGCCAGAATATGAAGCATGCAAGGTTCCAGGGGCTCTAATCTGCTGACCATAAGCTTGGCCATCATAACTTGAAGATGGAAGATCACTTGATCTCATTGCCGTACCCACATAACTAGACAATCCAGCTCCATTAAGCACATCATTCCTAGGATGCATGAATAACTTTTGACCTGAGATAACAAGGCACACGTAAAATGATTTTACCATAATTGGGATGTATTACGAACACTTAAGCAGCACTCTAGTTAAGTCAATGTCAATCTACCAAAAGAGGGAGGAGGTTCATTATTTAGCCTGTCCATATGATCCATCAGGGGCATTTGGGGATTGTTATACTGATGTCCAGACATAACACATGAGCAACCTGATCAGACTTTGGTTAATCTGAAAAAACATATGCTCAATATTAGTTTTTCAGCAAATTATTGCTGCTGCAAATGGATTGTAAACATAACACTTTTAAAGGAGGAACAAAATAAAGGGCAAGATAACACTATCACAAAAGCACAAACTTCCAGATCAAAATAAGAGTATTTCAACATTAGAAGTGGGAGGTTTCAGATCAGAGTCACACAAGCCTGGGATGCCATGATCCAAATGATTCATCATATCCAATGCCTTATTTAATTTAACAATCAGCAGTCCACACATATAAAGTTCCTTTCACATATATGTAGTGATAGAAGATAGAATGAATTCCTCACCTAAACCCTAGAAGGGTAGGTGGATAATTATAGTAGCATACATGGGCCTTAAGATACATGGGCTAACACCAGACACACACTCTAACACCCCCCGCAGTCAAAACTCCAGCGCAGCAGACATTGAGACTGGAGCGGAACTCGAAGAAGGTGGAGGAAGGCAAGCCCTTGGTGAAGATGTCGGCGAACTGGGAGGTGGTAGGCACATGTAGAACACAGACATCTCCCACGACGACATGATCACGGACGAAGTGGAGGTCAATGTCCACATGCTTGGTGCGCTGGTGCTGGACGGGGTTGGTGGAGAGGTAGATAGCACTGACATTATCGCAGTAGACCAGGGTGCTCTTAGAGAAGGGGCTGTGGAGTTCCTCCAGGAGCTGCCGGAGCCAAGAGGCCTCTGCCACGTCGTTGGCAACAGCGCGGTACTTAGCCTCGGCACTGGAGCAGGAGACAATAGGTTGCCGCTTGGACAACCAGGACACGAGGTTGAGGTGGAGCGACGCGTGTCCGGGCAGCCCGCCCAGTCGGCGTCAGTGTAGACCACAAACTGCATATGAAATATCCGGCCGAGTGAAGGTGAGATACTGAAGGGCACTAGCGAGTCTCCGATAGGCAGTAGGATAATCAATTGGTGCACCCTCGATACCGGAGATCTTGTCTTGAGTATCAACTGGGGTGGAACAAGGCTTGCAGTCAGTCATCCCTTCTCGCTCAAGAATATCCAAGGTGTACTGGCACTGGTGAAGGAATAGACCATCAGCATGGGGCTCCACGGTCAGACCCAAGAAGTGATTGAGCACACCTAGGGAAATTAGGGGCTAGGTCCGGGCGCATCCCCTTTGGGCTTGCGCCAGCCATTCAGAGGGCTAAGGCCGGGCGCATGCCCTTGGGCCTACACCGTCCATAAGTCAGGCCCACCCTGACATCTCTCCTCCCTTAGAAAAGAAGCTCGTCCTTGAGCTTGAAGAGCGGATATAGCTGACGAAATTCCTCGATGGCGACCCATGATGCATCTAAGTCAGACTATCCCAACCAATGCACCAAGACCTCTTTCTTTCCTCGCGCCAGACGACCTTGAAGCACCTTGGCCGGAACAGGGCAGGCTCGGCCGTGACGCACTGGAGGCAGCTGTCCTAGTCCCGATGGCGTATCTCCTGTGAACTTCAAAAAACCGACATGGAAGATGTCGTGAAGCCTCGCTCATGCCGTCAGTTACAAGCGATATGCCACCTCCCCAATGCGTTCCATCACCTTGAACGAGCCATAGAACTTGGGCCCTAGCTTACCGCGCCCATTGACATCTAGAGATGCGATCGACCGGTGAAGAAGTCGCAGCCAGGCCCACTCACCTACAGCGAACTCTAACTATCGATGCTTGCGGTCGTAAAATACTTTATGTTGTTGCTGCGCCGGATCCAAGCGCTCACGGACATCTGCCAAGAATTCATCATGTTCCTTCAGTTGAGCCTCCACGGCTGGCAGCCTTGCCTCCCCTAGCGAGTACGACCTGATCGTCGGTGGGTCCCGTCCATAGACCACCCAGAATGGCGGAATGGCGATGTACGCAGTGAGAACTGGAATGAGGAATCGTAGCGGTACTCCGCCCACGACAGCCACCTGAGCCAATCCCGTGGTCGATCCCTAGAGAGACACCGAAGATACATGGTGATGATTTTGTTTGTCGCCTCAGACTGGCCATCAGACTGCGGGTGGAATGCTGATGAGAGGTGGAGAGAAACCCCGGCCAAAGAGAACAACTCTTGCCAGAACCGTCCTATGAACGTCCCTGTCGCTCACCATCAAACTCGGTACCCCATGAAGCTTGACGATGGTGTCGAAGAATGCGTGTGCCACTGTTGTCGCTGTGTATGGATGACCTAGCGGCAAAAAGTGTGCATACTTGGAGAAGCGGTCGACGACGGTGAGGATGACTGTCTTGTCGTTGACCTTTGGTAGCCCCTCAATAAAATCAAGGGCAATATCTGCCCATACTGTGGTCGGCACCTCTAATGGTTGTAGCAATCCCGCTGGCTGCAACTGCTCGGTCATGTTACGTTGGCACACAAGACATGCGCGAACGAAGTCGCGGACCGCCGTTCTGGCGCCTGGAATGTGGAAATCTGCCCAAAGTCGGTGAAGGGTCTTCTCGGTGCCCTCATGGCCTTGACCATGGGAACTGGACAGGATCCTGTCCTGGAACAGTGGGGAAGAGGCCGACACGACCACCTTGCCGTTCCTGGTCACCAGGTCGTCCACAATGCACAACTTGTCGTCGTGCGCTCCCTCCTGGACGTCTTGCTTCAATTTGATTATGGTGAGAACCTGTCTCAAATCATCAAAAAGGGTAAAACTTGGGGCCGATAATGCCGCAACCTCCATCTGTTCCTCCGAGTCCCTGCGAGATAGTGCGTTGGCCACCACATTATCGTGCATGGCCTGTACTCGACGCGGAAGTAAAACCCGATCAACTTGCTCGCCCACTGATGTTGAGGTATCGTTAATAATCTCTGATCCACCAGGAATTTAAGGCTGAAGTGGTCAGTCCATATTAGAAACGATCGCCTCCACAAGTACGACCTCCAATGTTGTACGACCTGGACTAGGCAGATGAGCTCGCGCTCATAAGCGGCCAATTTGGCGTGGCGCACTGCGAGTGGTTTGCTGAAGAAAGCCACCAGCCTGCCACCTTGATGTAACACTCCGCCGATACCCGAGCCCGATGCGTCACATTCAACAATGAATTCCTTGGAGAAATCGGGCATCTGCAATATCGACGCTGTGGTGAGGGCCCGCTGAAGTGTTTTGAACAAGGCTTCTGCCTCTGACCCCCAACTAAACCCGTCTTTGCGAAGAAGACATGTTAGGGGTTGTGCGATGGTGCCGAAGTCCTTGATGAAGCGGCAATAGTATCCCGCAAGTCCGAGGAAAGACCGGACTATCTTGGCCGAATGGCTACTGATCGCTTGCCGAAGATGCACTTCAAGCACTTGACCACCAACTGTTGCTCCTGTAATTTAGCCAAAACGAGATTAACGTGGCAGAGGTGCTCCAACCACGACTTACTGTAGATGAGAATATCGTCAAAAAAGACTAGGACGAACCGGCAAAGGAATGGCCGCAGGGTGTCGTTCATCAATGCTTGGAAGGTTGCCGATGCGTTCGTCAATCCGAAGGGAATGACGAGGAACTCGAATAACCCCTGGTGTGTGCGGAATGCTGTCTTCCCCACATCATCTTCATGCATCCATACTTAATGGTACCCCGAGCACAAGTCCAACTTGGTGAAGAAAACCACCCCACGAAGTTCATCTAGAAGCTCTTCGACAACTGGAATCGAAAATTTATCCTTGACGGTGTTGTTGTTTAAGGCACGATAGTCGATGCAGAACTGCCTGGATCCATTCCCTTTCTTGACTAACAGGACCAGAGCCGAGAATGCCGAGGAGCTTGGACAGATCACCCCTTGTCGTAGCATCTCGTCGCCTTGGTGTTCCAGTTTGGCCTTCTATGTGTGTGCATATCGGTAGGGCCGAACTACGACTGGTGGTGTCCCCGGTAGTAGACGGATCTGATGGCTCCGGCTTCGGTGAGGAGGAAGCTTCGTCGACAATTTGAACAAAGCCTCATAGCGTAGTAGCAGCTCATCCATCAACCCCCCTCGGCGGAGTACAGGGTGGTGTCCGGACTTGCCACGTCCTTGGCCGACCATGCTACCTGGTGGTCGTTGCGGACGAAGGAGATGCAACGTCGGCCAAAGTCCCACAGGATGGGTCCCAACGACTCAAGCCACGAAACGTCGAGCACCATCTCATAGGATCCTAGTGGAAGCCCATAACAGTCGATGTTGAAGAACTCGTCGTCAATCCTCATGGCCAACTGTCGGCAACACCCTAGGCTGGTGATGCGATCACCATTGGCCACCGTGACCTGTAGGGTGCCCTGTGGTGTGAATGTCAATCCGATCCGGTCGGCCGCGTCGGTGTCGATGAAGTTATGTGTGGAGCCTGAGTCGAGGAGGGCGACGATCTGGGTTCCCTTGATGTCGACGATGAGCTGCATTGTCCTGTCGGACCGAGGAGTTATACCTGTGAGGGCGTGGAGGTTGATTGTAGGGTCAAGATCGTCCTCAGTTGCTGGCATTACGTCGTCGTCGTCGATGAGCTCAATGTTGAAAAGTTGCTTGCAGACGAGCTTGTGGCCGGCGCCGAAGGGTTCGTCACAGTGGAAACATTGCCCATCCTTGCACCTCTATGAAATCTCTGTCGATGATAGACGACGTATATTAGATGCTGGTTTGGCCACTGAAGCTGATGAAGTAGCTGAATGGCTGAATGCCGATGATGAAGAGGCCTGGTTTGCGCGGAACAATGATTGCCTTGGCTGTCGAGTGGTTCCGGCAGATGGAGTTGGCGTCGCCTGCATGGCGAGATCGTGTTGTTCGAATGCTTTGGTGAACATTATCGCGTCATCCAGGGTTGTTGGACACTGAAGCGCGACGTATGTCCTCAGGGGCTTGCCGAGACCAGCGATGAACAGTTGTACTTGATGGGCTTCAGCTATGGTGGTGTCACAACATGAGAGCGCCATGAAGCGCTTAGCGAGTCGTCGGCGGAACCATCGCGCCTGAGGGCGATTTCATCGATTGGGCTGTCGGTTAGGGGGGTCCGAACCGCTTGTTCACCAAGGCCACGAACCGCGGCCACAAGGGTACCCTCGTATTTAGCTCCAATCGGTGGTACCAAAGTTGAGCGTCGTCCGTGAGGTAGAACGAAGCGTACGTGAGGTAGAACGAAGCGTAGGCCACCCATCGGTGCTCCGGCGTGCGACAGATCCTGAAGTAGCGCTCACAACGTTTCAGCCATGGTAATGGATCTCCTGTTCCGTCGTACTTTGGGAAGTCAAGCTTTTGTGTCGTTGGGAAACCCTCATCGTCATCATGATCATCAAGACACTGACCTCCTGCCGATGGGTGCGGGCAGCGCCTTGGCAACGCTCAACACGAAGCAGGCCGGCGCTCAACATCTGCTGCTGCTACCCTTGTTCGGTGAGAGTGGTCTCCATGGCGTTGATCTGATCGGCCAGGGGGATCAACGGCCGCAAAATGTCTTCAATGGCGTTGAGTCGGTTGAGGATGTTGGTGATGGGGTTGTCGTTCTTCTTCCCTGCATTGTCATCAGCTACGGACTACCCGCTCATCTTGGCGGCAAAAGCACCCTAGAAATCTGATACCAAGATGTCACTGGTTGCAAGAGAGGACAGGTATGGACGAATACTTTATCTTAGATTATATTTAGAGGAAACAGTAGGCCGGAGTCCCAAACCCCTACGACACGATGGCGTCGTCTTGGCGCCGGCGAAGCTAGGTCGACGCCATGATCTCCAACCGCGATGAGTTCCTTCAAGAGGTACGCACGTGCCTTCTGCAGGCCCAGGAGTACAGCCGCCGTTACTACGACGCACACCACCGTGTCGTGGAGTTCGCTGTCGGTGATTAGGTGTGGCTACGGCTGTTGAACCGCCATACTCAGTCCCTCGTACCGGGTGCCCGCGGCAAGCTAGGCCCACGCTTCGTCGGGCCGTTCCAGGTGCTCGAGCAGCTAGGTGCAGTCGCCTACCGCCTCAAACTCTCGGCGGACGCATGCATCCACGACGTCTTTCATGTAGGCGTCCTCAAGCCATTCAGGGGAACTCCGCCGGCATCAACTCCACCACTACCGCCTCTACAGAACGGTCGTCTACTTCCACAACCAGAACACGTGCTCCGCGCCTGCCTCCGACGCGGCGTATGGCATGTTCTGGTGCACTGGGAGGGCATGTCCGTAGACGAAGCAACGTGGGAGCCAATGGAGGGCTTCCGCGCCGTGCATCCCTCCTTCCAGCTCGAGGACGAGCTGTTCGTCGAGGGGGGAGAGATGTTATGGCAGGAAAGGTGTACACCCGACACAAGAAGGGGGGAGCCTGATCCGAAGTGGCCGGCGCCTGCCTCTTCCGCCGTGAGTTAGTTAATTAGTTGAGAATAATTAGCAATTAGTTTGGATTAGTTAAGATTAGTTTTGGGTTAGTTGAGTTAGTTAAGATTGGTTTTTGTGATTAAGGCTATATAAGCTGGTCAGTGCTATTAATAAAGTTAAGCTGGAGATTAGCAATCTCACCAGCCTCTATTACTCGAGTCATCGGCACAGCGACTCGCCACCCTCGCCGCCGGGATTTCTGGCCCCGGTCATCCACCTCTCACGGCTACTTCCTCCGCTAGTCCTCTAGTTCTAACACGCTATGTCGTCTTCCTTGGCGGCAACCTCGTGTCCTAGTCGTCCAAACGACAGCCTGTTGTCTCCCGCTCCAGTGCCGAGGCTAAGTATCGCGTTGTTGCCAAGGACGTGGCGAAGGCCTCCTGGCTCCGGCAGCTCCTAGAGGAACTCCACAACCCCTCTCCAAGAGCACCCTGGTCTACTGCGACAATGTCAGCGTCGTCTACCTCTCCACCAACCTCGTCCAGCACCAACGCACAAAGCATGTAAAGATCGACCTCCACTTCGTCTGTGATCGTGTCGTCGTGGGAGATGTCCGTGTTCTACATGTGCCTACCACCTCCCAGTTCGCCGACATCATCACCAAGGGCTTGCCTTCCTCCACTTTCTCCGAGTTTCGCTCTAGTCTCAACGTCCGCTGCGCCGGAGTTTCGATTGCGAGGGGGTGTTAGAGTGTGTGTGTGTCTGGTGTTAGCCCATGTATGCTACTATAAATATCCACCTACCCTTCTAAGGTTTAGGTGAGGAATCCATCAGTGTGCATGGCTCGGAAGTATGTGTTGCATTTGTTAACCCATGTTAACGGATCAGATTCTTTAACAAACGTTGGGAACTTTAATTTGGAGCGGCAGAAGCCACAATCCTCTGACCAGCTACGACCGTAGGACCCACTGCCTCCATCATTGTCGTGCTGCCCGAAGCTAACGGATCTCCCATGGTCGATCCTATCACCTTGGTTGGTTCAACCGTAGAAATCTCCATCGCGATTTGCTAGTCACCCTGCAATACCATGAGTATCATCCCAGTTCCTCAATGTGTTGTGGTCAAGTTGTGTGATCACCTCACCGTCAGCCTTCGGTGCAATCTCGTCCCTTTAGGACAGACCGTCAACCTTCTCCAAGGTCTTCTCCACCTTTGCCAACCTCTGATCATGAGAGTCAAGGCGATCGTTGATCGTGGATAGCTGGCCCATCAGTTGATTCATTGTTGCCATGAGGAAGTCAAGCTTCTCATTAGCAGTCAATGTTGTAGGACCGTTGACAAAACCAGACATGTTTGTTGATGTTCTGACCATCTCTGATATCAAATTGATACCAGTCGAATCTCTGTCGGATCTCTGATCCTCCTCCTTGGCGTGCGTAGGGAGAATAGATGTCAAGGGCGTTAAACCCCTGACTGGCCGGACCTCGGCTACGTAGCTCGTAGCCGCTGTCCGTCTTCTCCGGTGAGGTTAAACCCCTCAACCGCAGGCTTTAGAGAGAGTGGAAGATAGAAGATATTCTCATTGCTTGGTTCTTCCAGGACTGCTTACATGCTTATATAGCCAACAACCCCCCTAATGCAAGGAAAGAGCTGCTAACTAGGAAAGGACTATAGATAGAAGGCTATCCCTGATTATGTGGCTATCAGCCCACTTATTTAGAAACTAAGGAAAGCATAGCTAATTAGGAAGGGATTAAAACAGCAAGCTATCTGCTAATTAGGAAGGGATTAAAACAGCAAGCTATCTGCTAATTAGGAAGGCATTAAAACAGCAAGCTATATAGTTTCCATCTCAAGTACTTGCCCTGATTTCCTCCTGTGCGCCAGCCGTGTGCGACACGCGTGCTGCTGCGCGACGCACGTCGCGCGCCCGGTGCCGTCTGGTGTATGTCTGGCCGTAACGTCTGGACATGACATCTCTCCCCTCCTCGAGAGGCAGCTCGTCCTCGAGCTGAAAGGCTGGGTACCGGGCTTTGAACGTGTCAACATCTTCCCAGGTGGCTGATGCCGCAGACTGCCCCCTCCACTGGACCAGGACCTGCCGAATGCCCTGAACGACACGCTGACGGACCGCACGGTCAGGTTCTGGAGCAATGGCGCCGTGAAGGACCGGTGGAAGCGGTGGAGGTGCCTCCGGCGGTGTGCCATGGAATTTCTTCAGGAGGCCCACGTGGAACACGTCGTGTAGGCGGGCCTGAGGTGGGAGAGCTAGGCGAACAGCCACCTCGTTGATCATCTCAGTGACGCGGTAGGGCCCGAAGTAGCGCGGCTTGAGCTTGCCAGAGGTGGCATGGGGCAGTGACGCCACCGGACGCTGACGAAGACGGAGCAGCACCCAGTCACCTACCTTGTACGCCACATCCCGATGGCCCTGGTCGTAGTGATGCTTCTGAACCGCCTGCGCTTGCTCCAGGCGAGCGCGGACGTCAGCGAGGAACTCCTGGCGTTCTGCCATGGTCTTTGCAACGGCCGCCACGCGTGTGTCACCAGGCTCATAGGACCGGATGGATGGTGGGTCGCGCCCGTACACGACCCTGAACGGGGTGTCCCGAAGTGAGCTCTGGTATGCCGTGTTGAAGACGAACTCCGCCCATGGAAGCCACTGCACCCAATGGCGTGGTCGATCGCCCGTGAGGCAACGAAGGTACATGATGATGACTCTATTGGCCGCCTCGGACTGCCCATCCGACTGCGGGTGGAAGGCAATCGTCATATGTAATTTGGTGCCCACCAAGCGCATGAGCTCGCGCCAGAATGTCGACGTGAAGACCGGGTCACGGTCGGACACGATGGACTGTGGCACGCCGTGCAGACGGACGATGTCGGCGAAGAATGCTTGGGCAACGGACTCGGCGGAGTACGGGTGCGCGAGCGGGATGAAGTGGGCATATTTGCTGAATCGGTCGATCACGGTGAGGATGACCGACTTGCCCCGTACGCGAGGAAGCGCCTCGATGAAGTCGATGGCGACGTCCGTCCACACTCCCTGTGGCACTGGCAGAGGAAGAAGAAGACCGGCCGGCTGCAAGTGCTCCGATTTGTATCGCTGGCACGTGACGCAACCGCGGACAAAGTCTTGTACCTCCTGTTTCATGTTAGGAAAATGAAAATCGCGTCGGAGTCGGTGGAGAGTGCGCTGTACCCCTTCATGGCCTTCGTCATGCACAGCCCGGAGAACCTCGTGCAGGAGGGGGGATGTTGGCGCGATGTAGAGGCGGCCCGCGTACTGCACCATGCCATCGACCACCGTCCAAGGAGCCCCACGGGAGCCCGCGCGTACCTCGGCGTGGATGGCGGCGAGTGCCGGATCAGTGAGTTGTGCTTGCCGAAGTCGTGCAATGAAGTCGAAGCGTGGCCCGGACAGGACCAAGACAGTCCCTTCCTCTGGAGTGTCGCGGCGGGAGAGAGCGTCGGCCACGACGTTCGCCGCCCCGGCCTTATACTCGACGGTGAAGTCGAAGCCCAGAAGCTTGCCCACCCAATGATGCTGGGGGATTGTCGCGAGGCGCTGATCAAGTAGGTACTTCAAGCTGTAGTGGTCGGTCTTGACGAGGAAGCGACGCCCCCAGAGGTATGGCCGCCAATGCCGGACCGCCTGCACTAGTCCGATGAGCTCACGCTCATAGGCGGCGAGGGCGCGGTGACGGGGCGCTATCGGCCTGCTGAAGAAGGCCACCGGATGGCCGTCCTGGACGAGGACGGCGCCGAAGCCATGTGATGAAGCGTCACATTCGACGACGAATGGTTTGGTGAAGTCCGGCATGGCGAGGGTTGGAGCAGAGGAGACGGCCGTCTTGAGGGCGTCGAAGGCCGCTGCTGCCCCGTCGGACCACTGGAAACCATCTTTCTTGAGGAGGGCAGTTAGGGGGGCGGCGATGGTCCCGTAATTCAAGACGAACTTGCGATAGTACCCTGCCAAGCCGAGGAAACCGCGGACCCGAGCCGAGCGGGGGGTCGGCCACTCATGGATGGCCCGCACCTTGGCCGGGTCCATGGCGACGCCCGCCTCGGATATGACGTGGGCGAGGTACGCGACTGAGGCTACGCCGAAGGCACATTTGGAGCGCTTGACGAAGAGTTGTTGGCGCTGAAGCTCGGAGAAGACCGCACGGAGGTGTCGCAGATGGTCGGCCCATGTCTTGCTGTAGATTAAAATGTCATCAAAGAAGACGAGGACAAACCGGCGGAGGAATGGTCGGAGAACATCGTTCATGAGCGCCTGGAATGTGGCCGGCGCGTTGCAGAGGCCGAATGCCATCACCAGGAACTCGTACAAGCCATCATGCGTGCGGAACGCCGTCTTGTGCACATCTTCGGGCCGCATCCGCACTTGATGGTACCCCGACCGTAAGTCGAGCTTGGTGAAGAAGCGCGCGCCGTGGAGCTCGTCGAGGAGTTCGTCGACCACCGGAATGGGGAAGGCGTCTTTGACGGTTAGTGCATTCAGGGCGCGGTAATCCACGCAGAAGCGCCATGCCCCGTCCGGTTTCTTCACGAGGAGGACTGGTGAAGAGAACGGCGAGTCGCTGCGGCGGACGATGCCCTGCTCGATCATGGCGGCACACTGCCGCTCTAGTTCATTCTTGTGGGCGACCGGGTACCTGTACGGGCGTACTGCCACCGGGGATGCGTCAGGCTTGAGGATGATGCGGTGGTCGTGGCCCCAGGCTGGCGGAAGGCCTGTTGGCTCCGCGAAGATGTTGGCGAAGGTACCCAGCAGCCCGTCGAGGAGGACATCCGCGGCTTCTACGATGGTTGTATGAAGACGTGGCGCGGTCGGTGATGGCACACCTTGCCAGCAAATGGTGCGGCCTCCGTGCTGGAAGGACATGCATTGGTGAGAGAGGTCCCAGACGATGGGCCCCCTTGCGCCGAGCCACTTGGTGCCGAGGACGACGTCATATCCTGCAAGCGGCATGACGAAGAGGTCTGCTGGGAACGGGTCACCGGCGATAAGGAGGGGTGCGTCACGGATTACACCCTCGCAGGTGATCCGTTCGCCATTTGCAACCATGGCCGTAAGACGGGGTCGGCGTCGTAGTGGTAAGCCGGTGCGCCGCGCCGCCTCTTCCGAGATGAAGTTGTGCGTGCTGCCCGAATCGAGTAGCGCGACGAGGGATGTGGCCCCAAGCGTTACCGCAATCTGCATGGTACCTGCCGTGGGCACCCCGGCCAAGGCCTGCAGCGAGAAGCAGGGTGCCTCGGCGTCAGCCCCAGCGGTGGTGTCTTCGGTGTCGTCGATCTCTACTCCGTCGACGAAGAAGATGCGCCTGCAGAATCTGTTGTGGCCACGAGTGTATTTTTCGTTACAGTTAAAACAGAGCCCCAGACGCCGCCGCTCCGTCTGTTCCTCCAGAGTTAGCCTTTTCTGGTTGCTCGAGCCGTGGGCCGGGGGAACGCCCACTGGGGGTGCCGGGAGCGCGAGCTGTAGTGGAGGTGCGGCGATCGCTGGCCGTGGCGCCGGTGGAGGGAGAAGACCTCGCGAGGTCGGCCGTGTTGGAGTCGGGGCCGACCGGTCGATCTCCATCATCTCGACCTGGCGGGCGAGGCTCATGGCAGCCGCGAGCGTCTCCGGGTTGTGGATGCGGACCGCGTGGCTCAACGGCGGAAGCAACCCGCCTGTGTACAGCTGGACGCGCTGGATCTCCTCAAGGCGACCGGCGCGAGGAAGAAGAGCCTGGAAGCGGTTTGAGTACTCTTCCACGGACCCTGTGCGCCGGCACTCGGCGAGCTCAAACAGCGGCGCCGAGCGGAGGGACGGCCCGAACCGCAAGTTGAGGAGGTCCTTGAAGCGGTTCCAGCGCGGCGTTCCCTCGTCCTCCTGCAACTGGATGTACCATAGCTGGGCCACATCCTCGAGGTTGTAGGAGGCCATCCATACCTTTTCTTCCGCCATGGTTCGCTGTTGATGGAAGTAGGACTCGCAACGGTTGATGAAGATGAGCGGGTCAGACTTGCCATCATAGCGTGGGAAGTCCATCTTCTGGAACCTCGGCGGACGGTCGTTGTGGTGCTCGCCAGTCTGTTGGCGATGGCCGGTGGGGGATGACTGGTCGGTGGACAGGGCTTGGATTGCCCTGGAATTGGCCTCGGCGGTGGCTTGGAGCGCCTGGACGGCCTTGGCGAGGTGCTCGATGGTGGCGCGGAGGTCGTCACCCATGGCCGGAGCGACGCAGGGCGTGGTGACGCTCGGTGAAGAAGGGTCGGCGGCCGGTACTGTAGAGGCAGCACAAGAAGGCGAGGATCGCCGGGATCGTGATACCAAGTTGTCAAGGGCGTTAAACCCCTGACTGGCCGGACCTCGGCTACGTAGCTCGTAGCCGCTGTCCGTCTTCTCCGGTGAGGTTAAACCCCTCAACCGCAGGCTTTAGAGAGAGTGGAAGATAGAAGATATTCTCATTGCTTGGTTCTTCCAGGACTGCTTACATGCTTATATAGCCAACAACCCCCCTAATGCAAGGAAAGAGCTGCTAACTAGGAAAGGACTATAGATAGAAGGCTATCCCTGATTATGTGGCTATCAGCCCACTTATTTAGAAACTAAGGAAAGCATAGCTAATTAGGAAGGGATTAAAACAGCAAGCTATCTGCTAATTAGGAAGGGATTAAAACAGCAAGCTATCTGCTAATTAGGAAGGCATTAAAACAGCAAGCTATATAGTTTCCATCTCAAGTACTTGCCCTGATTTCCTCCTGTGCGCCAGCCGTGTGCGACACGCGTGCTGCTGCGCGACGCACGTCGCGCGCCCGGTGCCGTCTGGTGTATGTCTGGTCGTAACGTCTGGACATGACAATAGAGGTCAAGAGCAGATGACGGAAGAGAGCGCATAGCGTAGGGGGGTTGGGCGCCACTAGTATTGCTGAAGTCGGCCTTGGGATCAGCTAGGGTTCAAGGTAAATCTCGCCCAATAAGGGAGACCTTTATTCCTTGATGCCTATTACAATAGATGCCTCTGCCTTTTATAAGCCAAGGCTAATTTATCTCTAAGGACTCCATTAAACTAAAGACTCTTATCCTTTAAGAGGAAACCTAACAGATTAAAACAAAACTCCTAACTGAATAACAATTCTTTTATCCCTAATCTCCTGGGTTTGGCTGGGCCTGGGCTTCCGCCCTAGATGCCAGCCTTGGGATGGTTTTGACCTGGGCTTCAGCCCTAGCCACTGGCCCAGTCTTGCTCCTTCTCTTATAATACTTTCCAACAAAAGAGTATAACTGTGATGTATGGGATTCCCTATGGCCGGCGCCAGAAACACCAGAAGGCCCAGGACTAGTCATAAATTCTGTTAGAGATAAATTCTGTTATAGTGTTTGATCAATTCTGTTAGAGATAAATTCTGTTATAGTGTTTGTTAGGAATCAGTTGTAGTTCAGCACTATATAAGCTGAACCAGTAGAGAGGGAAAAAAGCAGCCAGAGATTGTAACCTTCTCCCCAGTCGAGTCCTGCCCTCCTGGTGCGCCGTCGTAGCCATTGCGACTCCGGCGCACCGGCGAGGTCCAGGGCCGCGGCCTGTGACCTCTTTTGAGTATAATCTGAGGCAAATCCCTAGTTCTAACCTGTCCCAAACCCCTGCCCATAACAAATTGGTATCAGATAAGCCTTGTTCCGTGTCCATGGGTAGCGGAGACGGCATGAAGGAGCTGATCGAGAAACTCGCCGCCAAGATCGACGACGTGAAGACTTCCATCGACAAACTGGCGCCTCTTGCGCGGGTGGCAGAACAGCTCGCCACGCTCCCGTCCAAGGTGGTGGCACTGCAGTCTTCTGCTTTCGAGAACCAGGAGCAGGGTTTCCTGCAAGAGATGTCACAGAAGGATGAGAAGATCAAGTCCATAGGGAGCATGGGTTTCCCTGAAGATGAAGCGAAGATGGCTATTACTAGGGAAGAAGAGGAAGTAAAGAATGCAAAAGTTGAGCATGACAGGAAGGAACAGCTTTGTAATATCAGCCAAGCATTGGCTGTGCTCGCATCTGCTTCTTCTGTTACCAAGGAACGTCAAGAGTTTCTGAAACTTGTCAATAAGGAGATAGAACTATATAACACCATGCTGGAAAAAGAGGGTACAGAAGATGAAGAAGAAGCTAGGAGAGCATACATGGCTGCAAGGGAGGAATCGGACCATGCTGTAGAGGTAGCTGCAGGAGAAAAAGTCTCATCAGCACTGATAGAGAGGGTTGATGCTATGCTTCATAAGTTAGAGAAAGAAATTGATGATGTTGATGCACGAATTGGTAACCGCTGGCAGCTGCTTGATAGTGACCGTGATGGCAAAGTGACCCCTGAAGAGGTAGCGACAACAGCAAATTATCTCAAAGACACCACAGGGAAGGATGGTGTCCAAGAGCTTATTAGCAATCTTTCTAAAGACAAAGAAGGGAAGATCCACGTGGAGGTATTGGTTGATTCAATCTATGCATCAGAGACTGCAGGAAATTAGAGACTGCAGGAAATGCTTACTCTGCAAACTTGTCTGACTATGAGGATACAGAGTCCATTTCCTTTGGAAGAAAGAAAACAAAATTCATGGAAGGAAGTCAGAAAAAGAGAAAGCGATATGGAAGTGGATCACAAGGAAATCCAGTGCCATTGGACGGTAGCCATGAAGAGCCTATGCCACTTCCTAATTCAATGGTTGGATTTAGCTTGCCCAGTGACAAGGTACGACCAGTGCACAGAACTCTCCCAGATCAAGCTTTTGGACCACCTTTCTTCTATTATGAAAATGTGGCCCTAGCTCCAAAAGGTGTTTGGACGACCCTATCAAGATTCTTATATGACATTCAACCTGAATTTGTGGATTCAAAGTTATTCTGTGCTGCTGCTAGAAAAAGAGGTTACATCCATAACTTGCCAATTGAGAACAGATCACCTGTGCTTCCCCTTCCCCCCAAAACAATATATGAGGCATTCCCTTCTACTAAGATGTGGTGGCCATCCTGGGGTCCGAGAAGGCAGTTCAACTGCTTGCAAACTTGTGTTGCAAGCGCAAAGCTCACAGAACGGATCCGCTGTTCTCTGTCTAACTGGGGTGACACACCATCTCCAGGAGTTCAGAAGTGTGTCATGGATGAATGTAGGAAATGGAATCTTATCTGGGTTGAAAAAAATAAAGTTGCTCCTCTAGAGCCAGATGAGATGGAATTCCTTCTTGGGTATCCAAGAAACCATACACGAGGAGTTAGCAGGACAGAGAGATACATAGCTCTTAGCAATTCATTCCAAGTTGATACAGTTGCATACCATCTGTCTGTGCTGAGGAACATGTTTCCAAATGGCATGAATGTGTTGTCCCTGTTCTCTGGCATTGGAGGAGCAGAGGCCCGTTTGCCAGCAGTAGATAAAGCAATGAAGGACAGAGATGAGTTCCTGGCAGAGGTAGGGGACCGACTTGACCAGGCCCAGCAACATTACAAGGCTGTTTATGACAAAAGCCATCGACCATTGGAGTTCCAGCCTGGCCAATGGGTCTGGCTTCGTCTTTTGTACCGGGCACCAGCCTTCCTGCAGGTTCGGGGTCGCAGTAAGTTGGGACCAAAGTTCTTTGGACCATACAAGGTGGTTGCACGCATAGGAGAAGTGGCCTACAAACTCGAGCTGCCAGCAGGTGCACGCATTCATGACGTGTTTCATGTGGGATTACTCAAACCTTTTCATGGGACGCCGCCTACTCATCCACCGGTGCTACCACCAATACAACAGGGCAAAGTTATGGTAGAACCACCAATACTGAAAGGAAGACTGGGCCGGGGCAAAAGAGAGCTGCTGGTATGTTGGAAGGGCGCGCCGGCTTCAGAAACAACTTGGGTGACATTGGAGGATTTCCGGGAACAATTCCCTGAATTCCAGCTCGAGGACGAGCTGCTTGTCCAGGGAGGGAGAGATGTGATGTATGGGATTCCCTATGGCCGGCGCCAGAAACACCAGAAGGCCCAGGACTAGTCATAAATTCTGTTAGAGATAAATTCTGTTATAGTGTTTGATCAATTCTGTTAGAGATAAATTCTGTTATAGTGTTTGTTAGGAATCAGTTGTAGTTCAGCACTATATAAGCTGAACCAGTAGAGAGGGAAAAAAGCAGCCAGAGATTGTAACCTTCTCCCCAGCCGAGTCCTGCCCTCCTGGTGCGCCATCGTAGCCATTGCGACTCCGGCGCGCCGGCGGGGTCCAGGGCCACGGCCTGTGACCTCTTTTGAGTATAATCTGAGGCAAATCCCTAATTCTAACCTGTCCCAAACCCCTGCCCATAACAATAACAACCATAGAATAACAGTTCCAGATTTAAACCATAGAACAGGTTTGCATACTAAGCTGTTACCAGAAACAACACCTCAGCACTTGATTTAAGAATAAGAGCAAAATGCCATAGATTTGATATAAGAAAACATATTAACAAGGACCTAAAACTTCAGTCCGCTGAAATTTCATTACTACTTGGCAGGACAACTAGTCAACTACCATACCAATAACATTTCTCCATTGTATTGGCATTATCCATGTAACCATGTTAAGCCTAAACAGTACAACAATACACTGTACATATAATCTATGTTTAGTGTATATATCTAATGTACTTGCACCTTTCCATACAATATTGGTTGTATTTCTGAGGATAAAGATAGTAAAAAAAGACATGTGACAAATTGCAGCAGTTTAAGTAAGTGAAATAGCTAAAAAATTTCGCTATGCCACGTGAGTAGATTATAAGAAACACTTGGTTGTGCCACATGTTTTGACTTCAAGGTCAAAATACAAAATACAATATTTCCACATTATTCATCTATTAATATGATTGTATCTCCATCTACAGACAGGACTTGAGAAAAATAGTTTAAAAGTGCATATCAAGACTACAGTCGTCTTTTCTCCAAATACAGACAAACATAATATTGGTATAAATATAACAATAGCATGAAGACCATGTTTTATATAAAACAGCAAAACACGAGAATTATGAGAATAGCATTAAATTTCCTGTTTCCCGTGACAGCAAGACCGATAAGAAGACAACACCAGAACAGCATGGAATGGCCAAAGCCTATCGCAAACATTTGTAATAATGACAATACAGGAAACCAAAGAAGTTGAAGTTGAAACCAAGGTTGTTATGATGGTGTGGCGAAGCGCGGCAACCTACCATCTTCACAGCTTTACAATGACTATGACGTGTGACATGACGTCACCATAGACATATCAGCATGATAAACATACTATGATATTAGAAATTAAAATAGCAATATAAATATAGCATAAAAACATAAAACTCTTATCTCAAAGTTTCAGTCCATAGTAGCACACAGCAGTTAGTAGTGACACCCAGCAGCCACTATCTATGCCTTAATAGCAACAGTACTGAGATAGGAGATAAGAGTCAGAGGGGCATCTACATGACTCCTCTTTTCCTTCTATCTATTCCCGTTCTCTCTCTTTATCTCTTCCAGCCTTCAACCAGACAGCCATCGATAATGCCACCCTCCCTGTCAGCTCCCACTGCCGCTTGCCGCTACTGCCCACCGAGTGCCGCGAAGCTGAGGCACAGGTGCAGGCAGCGGCAAGGCTGGCACAAGCGTGGGCGTGTGCGCGGCGAGGCTGGCACGGGCACAACGAGGCCAGCGCGGATGCGGGCGTGGCCTGGAGTGCTGTCATTACCTTCTTGTCACCAACCAGATCTGGCTGTCACTGCTCGTCACCCGCCAGATCTGCCCGCCACTGCCCGTCACCTGCTAGAGCTGGCTGCCACTGCCCGTCACCCGCTAGATCTGGCCGCCACCACCCGCTGCCCACCAGATCTGGCCACTGCCGCTGCCTTTGGCCCGAATCTGGCCACTGCTGCCCGCCGCGCGATGGTGTGGTGCCGCTGTGGCGAATAGGGAAAAACCGCCACAGCGACATATCGTCGCTATAGCAACACCACACCAACTATGGTTGAAACAGATTTACAACTAACTTGTGTGACAACAAACTTCCAACAGTACAATTATTATTTACATTCGTGCAAGTATAAAAGTCTGACTGAATCTTCAATATTTACATGGCATGAGATAAAGCCCTTCTCATAATGAGCTACGACATGTGGGAGAAATATTTGTACATAGTATCAGAAAAACAAAAGAACAAAGCTGGATATGCAAAGACTAAAGTTTTCGTGCTAGCTAACCAGCTTCAGAATAGCCAGAGAATATCATCATGGCAGATGGTCATAGCATAACAGTGGAAACAAGTCCCATTTTAAATGATGCCAGATGTATGAAATTGCTAAGGTTCTTCCATGAAATTGGTATGCATGTTTATTCTGCTTATGAGTAAATGCATCTTGTTTCAAACATCACCAGTTGACCTATTATTGACTAGCATCTCTTTTCCTTCAAATTTCTATCAAATGAATATCTCCAGACAACATCCTTCAGTGTAATAATCAGATCCAAACTGTTGTTTCAAGAGGCCAGGCTATTGCCACCACAGTCAATTGTATGTGCTATAAGTTGATTTTGACTTGTAAAGTACCTTCAGATCAACTAATTTGGTGGACACCATTAACTCTTAAAGTTTTCTTTTCCAGATTTTTACACACATCTATTGGTGAAGTTGTTCACACTGCTCCAGTCAATGTTTCCAAGGAACTCAAAGTCCTTCACTACAGGTTAACAATGTACCATGAGACTATCAATGATCTTCATATACCATCACTAAAGAGCTATGTGCTAAGCATTGTAGGTGCTGCCCTTCCAGTAGTCAGAAGAACATAAAATTTGGACATCAAATGACGGTGGAGCAGTTGCTTCTTCCAAAACCCATTTGTTTCATCTTAATTGTGAGCTTGATTTTGGTAAATCAAGGTGCCAAACAACAAAACAAAACTCTCCTTTACAGTGCAAGATCAACTAGTACCTGCAATGTCATTGGGTAGCTCAGTTCAAAGTATTAACAATTTTAATATCCTGGTCAAAAGGTCTTTAGATTACACAACATTTATATGACAAAAAGCTAGGCAGTATCTATACTACTTAAAAAGAAGCTAGTGGTGGTGATCTGCCACCACCACTAACTTCTCATTGACACGTAGACTCTATTATTAGTAAAATCTATATTACTTTTAAAACTGGTATATTACTTTTGAAACCATATTATGAGGAATGCTATTTTATCATGTTTTCAGTTATTTGTATCTGTTGGACCAAAACAGGCGATCAGAGGGGGGTGGATGGGAGCTTTTAAAATTCTGTTCTGCTGAACAACTTCGAACACACCCTTCGAAGTGTTTGGTTCGGAGGTATCGAACACACTCCGAACACAGGTTTCGAATAGGGTAAAAGTTTGAAGTGCAGATCACTTCGTTCGCTCTCAGAAACCCAAAAACACAACTCTGCAAAGATAGTGCAAGCTCCGCACACGAGGTGCCTTCGACCAGGCTTCGCACTATAGTACTTCGCACGAGTATGTTTCCCTCTGTGGACTCCGAACAACTACTCTGCACTAGCAACTAGTACTAGGCTTCGTATTTCAGAGTGCAGAAAAACAGACACAAACTGACTACAGAAAAACAGACACAAACTGACTGCACTAAGGACTTCGTCTTATGGGAGAGAACAAGCCTCGACAGGACACTTCGCGGGGTGCTTCGCTAATAAACAGTGAGGACTAGCTCTTGATTTACACAGAGCGAACACGCACGCACGAGACAACACACACTTCATCGAAACAAGAGAAAATACTCTGGTTGGCACAGAGCGAAATGGAAAGCAGAAAACTTAACTCATGCAGTGCAAAATCACAGATACAAGTTCAAGCAATAGATGAAAAACAGAATGGAAATTTCATTACATGAACAGGAAACACAAAAACTCACAAATACAGAGACCTCTTCATGGCGGCTGGACAGAGCTACAGGAAAACAGAAGGTTCTAAAAATGGAGTGCACAGTGTTGCCCTAGCCCCTAGCATGCCTCTCCTTTTATAGGCATTACTCAGACTTGTGAATAGACTACAATACCCCTAGGGTTTATAGTGATTTAGTCTCTGTCATACACGGGGGTACAAGCTGGTAGTCTACTTTATTAGAGGCTTCGTTTGTCAGCTTCGCCGAGGAGACAGCATCAGCTTTTGCAGAGCAGACACGATAAGCTTTTGCAAAGCGGAATCTTCTAGAGCCCCCTTCGCACACGAGGTGTGCAGAGGCTTCGGTGACATGCTTCGAACCCGAAGGCCTTCGCTTTACTGAAGTCAGTCTTCGATACAGTGACGGTTTAGAGCTGAAGTCGTCAAAGCCTTTGAGTCTTCGCACCATCACCTTCGGGTTGGACCACCACGACTTCACAGCAACTCCCAGCTCGAACTCCGTCAGTCCGTGTACCGAACTCATGTATGGCCGAAGTACTTCGAGTCATCCATACTCCGAAGCCCCACCTTCGGAGTACCTTTGCCACCTTTCGAAGTCCCTCCTTCGTCCAAGGCCTCTGCATAAAACACTTCCATAAGAACTCCTTTATAGTGTCTCTGTCCATAGCACACTCCCGATGAGCCTTACTCGGACCATGCCTTCAATGCACCTTGACTTCTGAGACCTTCGTCGGGTGTCCCTTCAAGTGCCTCCATCCGGAGCACACTTCGAACACCTTGCCTCAAACCTGAGAACTTTTTCTGCCATCCTTCGAAGTCACTCCTTCGAAGTGCCTCGCCTTCGAGGACTTTGCCTCGGGGTACCTTCAGCCGGAGCCACCCTCCACACTTCCTGCCTTCGCCTGGCGCACCTTGACCCGAGGACCGACCTCAACTCCACACAACCTTCGTGACCGAGCTCCCCGCTTGCCTGGCATAAAACCTCCCACTTGACCCAGGTTCACCTGTTGCGAACCGTCTGTCGCCTCCGAAGTCACCTGCACACCACCGACAAACAGACACGTGTTTCCAGTACCCTAGAGACCTCTCCAGTAAACAACCTCCGGTACACACTACGGTGTACCGCCCAAAGTATCGAGTCCTTCGGTACAGACTTTTCATCGTATTCTGTCGGACCCCTCCGACAGACATACTTCGGTGCAACAGCTACAGCCAACACACACTGAACCCTTCGGTAAAACACCTCTGAACCCCTTCGGAGGGACCCCTTTGTCCAGAAGGTGACTTGTCAATCACTCATCACAGACTTGAAACCAAAACACATTTCAACTTGGTTTCTCAGTATCATTTACACAATGTTCTTTTAACGTTGTAAATTTTTTCCGTTGCAACCCACGGACACTCAACTAGTTTCTTTAGAAATACATTCCCCTAGTTTCTATACTACTTAAAAAGAAGCTAGTGGTGGTGAATCTGTCACCACCACTAACTTCTCATTGACACGTAGACTGTATTGTTAGTAAAATATATATTACTTATAAAACCGGTATATTACTTTTGAAACCAAATTACGATGAATGTTATTTTATCATGTTTTCAGTTATTTGTATCATTTGCACAATGTTCTTTTAACGTTGTAAATTTTTTCCGTTGCAACGCACGGCCACTCAACTAGTTTCTTTAGAAATACATTCCCCTAGTTTCATTTGTCATTTGGAAGTTGGAACAGAAAAACTAGGAGCTTGAGAAAACAAAGGCAACCATTAAATTAAAATATGGAATCTCAATGGGCAGGAGAAGAATGGGAAGGTGCATGTCCTTTTATAAAGGTGAGAATGGCCCAAAGAATTAAGATTGTTACAAGTGACAGCTTCCCTACTATGATAAATCTGCAGCTAATATTTCTGGAACCATTCACTAACCTGAATACCTGATCATCAGATAATTGGAAGAAATGGGAATTGCATACCCAACCTATTTCCCGCATGTGTCCCCAATGCAAAGTCAAACAAACAACATTACTGAATCATGCTCCAAAGATTGTGTCCAACTCTAATAAATCTTAATCACTGCTTTCAAGAGTGTGGACTGTTTTGGAATCAGAATCCCATTATAACCTGCATCTCCATAAGAAATGATGGTTTTCGCACCATTTCTGATAAATAAAATATAGTTTATTATATAAATCTTAAAATGTTAACAACAAATACCTGAAGATGCAGAAGACATGTTGGCAGTGTTTAAAAAAGCAGCTGCCTAGGCACTGAGCAACAGCTGATCTGCACTGCTTTTGGCCTAGGCAACCAGATTAAGTGGAAAACCACCTAGGCAGAGCTAGGTGGACAAGGCGGAGCTAGACAGTCTGGGCATGCTGGGTGGAGCTGGGCAGCGTTGGGCAGCCTCGGCAGCCTGGGCATGTCCTAGGCATCCTGTGTGAAGTCACAGCTAGGGTAAGAGGCAGGCTCGCAAAAAAAATCTCCACTCCTTAGTCCTTGTGTGCTGCCGCCTTTCTCACCTCCCATCGTTGTCGCCTTTCTCACCTTCCATTGCCGCCACGGCTTGTGCCAGGGAGGCAGGAAGATCTGCAGGCCACGGCTCTGCCTCTCACCGCCATCATGCCTGCTGCCGGCCTGCACGGTGCACGCAGTGCCCAGCAGCCCTCGCTGCCACTGCCACCTAGGTCACCTACAGGCTGCAGCCACCTCGTGCCACCGCTGTTGGGTGCCAGCCACTGCTAGGCTGGTTGGAAGATGGAAGATACCTCACCATGGCTCGGCCTCTCGCTGTTGTTCGTCCAACAAGCCTGAAGCCCCCTGTGTCCTCTTCCTCTAACTCCAAGAAAGCTGCAGCCCGCAGGTCCTCTACTCCTCCACAAATTCAAAGCATTAAAAAGAAATGAATACATGACTACTAAAGCTAAACTGCTACTTATTTCTGATTGACAAAATTGAGTATGCAGCATGGTTGCTGAAAACTTCAAAACATTACCGAGCAATCTGGTTGATGTTCCAGAATCTGGTTGATCAATATTTTAATGCAAATGGGGGCAAAGTTTAGCTAAATAACCATTTTTTTAAAAAAAAAAGGAAACAGCTAGCTTGTTTCCTATAAAGTTGTAGTGTCTGGAATCTTCTAAACCACACTGCCTGGGCACCCTAGGCGTTAGGCGCACACCCTCTGCCCGCTTACCTGCCTAGTGCTTGACTGCTTGTTGAAACATTGCATGTTGGTGCAAGTGATGTTGAATTTCAAAGCAAAGGACATGGAGGTGTACCTTTGATATATCAAACATTTCTGCTCCTAAGTCCTAAATATAAACTGAGGTCATAGAACTTATATATGTATTTGTCTGATGGAAGACATGGAAATTAATAAACAATATGTAAGATAGTTGGTAGCTCAGATAGGATTCTTGAATTAAACAGTAAGAAAACTCAAAGGGTAAACTGGACCAGAAGATGATGTCTCCTTGATAAACACCAAATGCGATGCACACCTAGTGCTCCGTACCGCTTACAAGCGAAGCGGCAGGGCTAGGAAGAAATCCACTTAGGTGGCGCGTAAGTGGCACAGCTGGGTGCATCTGGAGGAGTGGTCACTGCCACTAGGGAGGAGCCTCTAGACGCGCTCGCATGCTCAACAGCCAGTACTGAATCCTCTGTGGCATGCTGTTCATATTTTTGTTAGCCGACATGTATAGGGAGGAGTTAGGATTTAGCAATAACAGTTGAGTTTGTTGCTCATATTTTTGTTCATGACAGCTGTTCATATTTTTGTTTACTGACACCTTTGTATGCAGACAGCTGTTCATTTTGTGCTCATTGTAAATTTGTAATTGCATGGACTTATGGACAAATGGCTGGCGTCTTAACTGTTTTTTGGTGTCAATCAACTCCTGGTGGTAGCTTGACGATTTTTTTGTGTCATTCATAACTCATAAGAATATAGTGTTATTGACTTTCTGAGTTTTGTTCATTTTTAATGAACTTTGTCATGTGCAGAATACTGGGACATCAAATATGGAGAATTGGAGATGGAAGTAAATGGATCATAGTAATGGGTGTATGGTATGTGATGTTGTTGACCTCTCTTATTTAAATGCAAAATTATTATTCATGTCAGTCATATTGTCATTACATGAAAACTGAATATATATACATGTATTGCATAGAAACTGGATGTCTAAACCACACCGCCTGGGTGCTAGGCGCACCCCCCTCCACCCGCTTACCGCCTACCGTGCTTTGAAACATTGGGTTATCTGTATAGTTGAAAACTTCAATGGGAAGTAGCATATTTGAGCTGAAACAAGGTGACTGCAATGGATTCGGCCACTAATCCAAAGAGTACAGAGGATCCAATCAAAGAACGTGACAGTGAGCAAGGAGGTGGCAGGGGTAAAATTTAGGCAAACGTGATTTGTTATGTTTCAATTTGTTTCAGCAATCAACCGCCGGAAATGGACCCCGGCCAGGAACCACCCGATCAGGCCAAACCCCGACAGAATCGGGCGCGCACATGACGACGGGACTGTAGTATGCGGGGAATTTTTTGGGGGGAGGGGGGGAATCGGAGGGGGGAAGATGTGTAATACCTTCGCAGGGAGGCCGATCCGTCGAAGGCTCGGCGTTGAAGTCCCCACGCCGCGCCGCGCCGCGCCTAACCCCACGTTCTCTCTCTCTCCCTCTCCCGGAGGCGGCGGAGACGACGGTTTGGGCTCTTCTTCCTCTCGCGAGCACGCAACCGAGCCGCCGCTGTTTGCTTTCCTCGAACGGGGATAGGTAGGGGAGTCGCTAGTATTTATAGAGGAGGAGGAGGAATTAGGAGGAAGGTTTGTGGGCCCACTGGTCAGTGCGTTTGGGCCGGGTCGGCACGTGTTCGTTTCGAGTTGCCAGGGGGAAGGGGAAAAAAACGCGGCCACTTTTCTGTTCTGCGTCTGTGGGTGGTGGGCCCCATACGTCAGAACGGCGTTATGGCGTGAATCCGCTGTGAGCCTGTGACGCGAATTTTAAACTTTTATATTTTAATTTGGATGACAATTTATAAAGATTATTTTCTATATTTTAATATAGTCCAATAAATTATATATATTATAACATTTATATAACACTAATTTATAATTTAATAACAACTTTATATTACCATACAATTTTAACGGTATATTTCTAATGGTTATATCTTTAACGATTATATTTCAAGAACCTACGTATTTGCGCACACTACATGTATTAAGGGTCTGTTTGGATCCAGGGGCTAAAGCATAAGGAGCTAAAATTTAGTCACTTTTGAGGCTAAAAAGGGTGCTAAAATTTTTTAGCCCATTAGCCTCTAAGGAGGAGCTAAAGAAGGGTTAAAATGCCTCATTTCCACCCATACCTCTACCATACATGCATGCATGAAAAGCAAGAGCAATAAATAAGGGATATTTTAGTCATTATACGTAGCAATAAATGTTTTAGCCCTTTTTTTAAGTTCTTGGATCCAAACAGGAGGTGACTAAAATTTTAGCTCATTTTTAATCACTTTGCTTTAGCCCCTTGGATCTAAACCGACCCTAAATCTCGAAAAGTAAATGTTATGTTTCAATTTGATATTACGTAAGCAGTTAAGCGCATTGACATAGCGTGATTTGTGAGGGAAACGATCATGACGCCGAAAGGCCAAGTGCACATGTATAATCAAATACCGTCAAACCCTGCTCATCCACTTGAGCACCCAAATTCCCGTATTGAAGAATCCCGATTCAAAGGGAACGATCAGAACAAACAGAATTACCTTTTCGTTGAGTGGCAGGTGGAACAAAAGCATGTACTCCTCGGAGGGGCGTGGTGATAGGCCATGGCTCGAGGATGTCATGCATTACCACACAAACGATATTTAGTAATGGAATTTAAGTGACAGGGTAAATAATACGCATCATTAATATAGTTTTAGTTGATGAACTATTTTATACATGTCATTAAAGATGCACTATTAGTAACGAGTCATAATGTGGTTAGTTACTAAAAGGGGGCACCTCCATTAGTGACAGTTTATATTATGATCCATCGCTAAAGGGACTAGCATTACTGATGTATCATGTTATGACTCGTCACTGAAGATGGGCATCCTCTTTAATGACAGGTCATAATATGAACCGTCACTAATGTGTGTTCTTTTACCTGCATCACTAAATATGGACACCATCTTTAATGACGCATCACGTTATGACCCGTCACTAATCAGTATCTCCTTAGTATAAATAGGCGGGGCGAAATTAAACTAGCCACACTTTCATTTCGCATGGATCCCTAACCCTAGCCTCTCATCGACACTGTCATCTCTTCTTCCTCGTCAACATCGCATGTTGCTCACATCGCCCCATCTCTCTCCCCTTCGATGCCACCTCCCCATCATCACTATTATCTTCTCTTCGTCAGTGTGCATGGCCTGCCTTGTCGGTGTACGTGACCTCTTCCTCGTTGCCGCCTCATCATGTCTCTTCATCATCGACTCATCCTCACCGCCGCCTCATCATGCCTCTTCATCGTCGACTCGTCCTCGTCACCGCTTCATCTTGATTCTTCGTTCTCCTTCCAAGGTACTTACCCACATGCTCCAAGAACACTAGTCGGTCCCTTCAGTGAATCTATGAATGTTGATATTTACATATGCTATATTTATACTTATGTGAGTGTCATTTTATCATTTTGTACTTTTTAATATTTATCTACTATAAAAAATAGTACTTTATCTATGTCATGTAGCATGACATGTATTGTTTTCGATGATTATTTTTTTCTTTGCAACTCCTTCGTACTTATGTATGCCCTATATGTATACATGATTAACTTGATTTATGTGTTTTATATATGAATGAATCCATTATGGCTAGAGTATCTAATTTTTCCATGTGCTCCTCTGTATGCTTCCCTATTTGCTTAATGAAGAGTTGGGCTAGTTTGTTCGTAAAATGTTCTTACATTATATACTCATTGTCAATTGTTTGTTCCTTTAAGTCACCTTTTTTCAATATTCTTTAGTGGTCAAATTTAATTAATTAGTTGTTACACGCATCCTTATACTAGGGCAACTTTTCATTTAATGAATAAGGAAACATATGGAATATCGACATGGTAAGATCGTTTGGATCCAATGATGATCACACTGAGAGAGACCACTTCATAATCAAAGACATAATCAATGAGTAATGTTTTCTTCATTTTATTATTACAAGTTGAACCTTTAACCTATTTGTGCTAAACTCATTTTTTAGCTCGTTATAGAACATTCGGTGTTGGTATCGATATATCAAACGCAATGGAATGTTGATAGTTGGTACATAAAACCACAATGCTGGTAAGTCTCTAAATGTTTACCTTATTCAAATTAAATGTGTCATCCTAACTAATAGTGTATTTCTATCACCGGGCTACACTCAACCTTTTGGGAAAAAAACAATGTAGATTTTATCCTCGGGCCGAAGCTTCAGCGCAGCAGGCCTCCGAAGGGCCTTCGGGCCGAAGCCAGCAAGCCGCCAAAAAAGGCCTCCGAGGCCCCATGTTTGATGGGCCTTCGACCCTATAAGGCTTCGGTCTGTACCAGGACTTGTGTATTTTTGGCCCAAATTATCAAAATTGATATTTTGACAATATTGACCATTAATGTCATTTTTTGCTATCAACATGTTGGTTGCAATGTAAACATAACTTGTAACAATTAGTGAACGAATCATGTATGTAATTTATGCTTTGCTTTTGCAATACAAATTGTGTTGTGGTATTCTGTGATAAAACTTATGTGATGCATTTATAATGTACAATGTTAGGTGTAAAATCCTAGTTTTGATTCAAGATACAACCTAAAAATTATTTTTTACAATATGATCATAATATTAGTGAATTGGAGGTCACCTCTGTATTGAACTGACACTCTTTAATGATGGGTCATAGTGTAAATGTCGCTAAAGGGTATCTTTAGTGACAGGTCATAGTACAACTGTCACTAAAGAATACCCTTTAGCGACATGTGGATATTGTGTCCCGTCACTAAAAGATGTCAGTTCAATTCAGAAGTGATCTTTTTGCGACGAATATTCACTTGTCACTAATAATAAAGTTTTATTGACATGATAAGAGTGATGTGTGTGATTTCCGTTACTGATGAGTTTTATAACTCATCATTAATGACCTTTATTTTAGGTAGTGATGCGAGGTGAGAGAGCGAGGCAGTGGTTGGAGCCTCCTAATCGGGCACCGACACCAGCGTGAGGTGGTCTGAGAACGGGTGCCGGCTTTGGGAGAGAGAGGGAGAGAGATGCATAGGGCGCTGATCTGGATTTGCTCATCGTCAAGCCTGCACGCCTTTCTTTCGCGTGTCATCGGTTGTCTACTGGCCACTGTGGGTGTTGTGTTCCGCATGTCGCCACTAGCCGAGCGCGTGACTGGCGCTGGCTCGCGACCTCGCCTCTCTTCTGCCGCACCGAGCGAGCCAATGAACAGGCGCACCAAGCACCATTTTGAGCAGACACGGGAGGAGGTTCAGGAGCAAGGGGAATGAGAAACCAAGGGTGGTTTCGGTGTATGTGATGAGTGATTGACAGGATTATTTACCCTCTGTTCGAAGGGTACCTCCGAAGGGGCTTCGGAGGTGGTACCTCCGAAGGGTGTTCGGAGGTGTTTGCTTGCTGCAGCTGTTGCAGCGGAGTGTACCTGTCGGAGGGGTCCGGCAGTACACGATGACAGGGTTCGTACAGATGGCTTCGGTACTTTGGGCGGTACACCGGAGTGTGTACCGGAGGTTGTTAACCCGGAGAGGTCTCCGGAGTACTGGATACACTTGTTTGCTTGTCGGTGGTGCGCAGGGACTTCGGAGGCGACGGACAGGGTTCGAGCCAGGTGAACCTGGGTCAAGCGGGTGGCTTGATGCCAGGAGAGCGGGGAGCTCCGTCACGATGGCTGCGAAGGTGGTCCGGGTCGGTCCTCAGGTCGAGGCGTGCCAGGTGAAGGCAGAAAGTGCGGAGCGTGGCTCCGACTGAAGGTACTCCGAGACAAAGTCCTCGGAGGTGAGGCACTTCGAAGGTACTCCGGATGGAGTGATTTCGAAGTTGGTGGACCAAGTCCTCTGCGGAGGCAAGGAGTTCGAAGTGTGCTCCGGAGGGAGACACTCGAAGGTGCCCAACGAAGGTCTCAGAAGTCGAGGCGCATCGAAGGCATGGTCCGGGTGAGGCTCGTCGAGGAGTGTGCTCGGAGTGAGACACTGCGACGGAGTGCTCATGGAATGCTTCATGCGGAGGCCTTGGACGAAGGAGGGACTTCGAAGGGTGGTACTCCGAAGGTGGGGCTTCGGAGTGAGGTTGACTTGTGGTGCTTCGGCCATGCATGGCTTCGGTACACGGACGGACGGTGTTCAAGCTCGGAGTAGCTGCGAAGCCGTGGTGATCCACTCCGGAGGTGGTGGTGCGAAGGCCCAAGGGCTTTGACGGCTTCGGCTCAAAACCGTCACTGTATCGAAGGACTTCTTCGGCGGAGCGAAGGCCAACAGGCTGCAGGCTTTTCGCCGAAGCTTCCGCACCCTCGCGTGCGAAGGGAGGTTCCAGAAGTCAACACTGTAAAGGCTGACACTGTCTGTTCTGAAAAAGGCTGACACTGTCCCCTCTGCAGCTGACAGAGAAGCCTCCAAAATAAAGGTGGACTACCTTTTGTACCCCTTAGTTCTGTAGAGACAAATCTGTTGTAAACCCTAGGGGTAAAGTAGTCACTTCCTTAGGATGAAGCCGTGGGCTATAAATATGGGGGCTCGGTAGGTAACATTCAACACTTTGAGCATTTACTGTTGAGCTCCTGTAGACAGACCTCGCTGTATTCATTCTGAGTTCAATTTATTTCAGTGTTCCTTGTTCAAGCGGGGAAGCCCTGTTTCTGTGTGCTTTTGCTTGAGCTCGTATTGCATACCTCGCTAGTTTTAGTTCACCGAAGCCTGTTGTGGCGAAGGGTGTTTTTCTGGCGAAGTGTGCTTTTACAGTGTGCTGTCGCTCTGTGTAACACGAGGCAAGACCTCGCTGCTTACTAGCGAAGCCCTGTTCTTTCCCGTAGTGTTTCTTGTGTCGAAGCCCTTAGCGTAGTCCATTTGCGTGTGCGTGTAGACCTTCGGGTACGAAGCCCAGCACCCGTTGCTGTCGCCAAGTACTTGGTCGAAGTCCTCAGAGGGCTGTCCACTCTTGCGAAGGGTGAAGTGCGAAGCCTGCTCGAAGCACCTCGTGTGCGGAGCCTGCACTGACTTAGCAGAGTAGATTTTCGAGGGTTGTTAGTGGAGCGAAGTCTTCTTGGCTTCGAATTTTTGCTCCTGCGAAGCCTGTGTTCGGAGCTGTCGAAGTACCTCCGAACCAGACCTTCGAAGGTTGTGTTCGAAGCCTGTTCCGCAGAAGACAGAACAGAACCGAAGGCTAAGTTTTTAGCCAGAAATTTTAAAAGCTCCCATTCACCCCCCCTCTGGTCGCCGTTTCCGGTCCAACAATTGGTATCAGAGCAGGTTAAGATCACCAGTTGACCTTAACCGGTTTTGTGATCTGTTGGCGACATGGATAGAGGCAGTAAAATTCCTCTGTTCGATGGGACAGATTTTGCATACTGGAAGGTGCGCATGGAGGCTTACTTGTTAAGCCAAGGAAATGCAATTTGGGAGATTGTGGACTCACAATACTCCATCCCTGATACCCGCACCACTCAAACTGAAAAAGATCAGTATATTGCCAACTCGAAGGCAAGGAACATACTGTTCATTGGTCTGAGTCGGAGTGAGTTTGATAGGGTGCAGCACCTTAGGACTGCTAGGGAGATTTGGACAACACTCACTGTCTTTCATGAGGGCTCTGCTCAGATTAAGGCCAGGCGCCAAAGCACCTACAATCAACAGTATCAACTGTTTGTGCAGGCACCTGGTGAATCTGTAGATGCCATGTTTTCCTCGCTTTGACGCAATAGTGAGTAACTTGCGATCCAACGGGACGCTTGCTTACAGTGATCACGATAGGGCTATCAAGCTTCTCTATGCTCTTGACCGTAGCATATGGGAGGTGAAGATATCCAGTATTGAGGAGTCCACAGGCTATGACACATTGACCTGTGACGAACTCTTTAGCAAGCTGAAGTCCACAGAGATTGCCAAGGCATCTCTTGCTGTGCACAGAAGCTCCTTGCCACAGCCATTGGCATTGGTTTCTAGCACTAGCCGTGGCACCACTGCAGAACCAAGCACATCAGGCACTTGTGTTCTTGCAGATGGTTTTGCTTTGTCCTCCCTGGTCTCCGTCACAAAGGAGCAGGTGGATACTCTAGCTGATGATGAGCTTGCTCTCATTGCCCGGAGGTTCACCCGCTTTCATCATGAGAGACGGGATCAGAGGAGAAGTGGTTTTAGTGGCTGCTATGAATGTGGCGACACCTCTCACATTAAGGCCAATTGCCCCAAGGTCAAGAAGAGAGATGAGAGTGACCGCCCCAAATTCCACAAAAAAGAGAGGAAGCCCTTTGTGAAGGGCAAGCGCGGCAAGATGGCTAAGAAAGTAGCCAAGGCCGCTTCCAGAGCCTTTGTTGCTGCTCTCAGCGACATCGACACATCCTCAACTGAGGAGTCGAGCTCTGAGGAGGAGGAGTCCCCAAGGAAGGAGGACAAGAAGGATAAGAAGGGACGTGACTTCACCGGCCTTTGCTTCATGGCCGACAGCGATCACAGCGGCGATGAGCTTGACTCATCTGAGGTAAACCTATCATCTGACCAGCTACTAATTAAATTAGATGAGCTGAATGAAGTAGTGCTAGGTCAGGATAGATTACTTGTGCAAGCCGCTAGAGAAAGAAAAGACCTTAGACTTAGGCTAGAAAATGTTTCTACTGAATATGCCATGCTTAAGTCTAAGTTTGATGATGCTGAATGTGAATCATGTTCTGTTGTCATGAGTGAGCTTGCTCAGTTGCGTTCTGTTCATGCTCAAACTCTTTCTGAGCTTGAGACTGCACAGAAGCAGCTTTTGGAGGTGGATTCTAGACCTCATGATGTTATTGATTGCATGAACTGCTGTTTATTACGCGATAGCATTAATTTACGTGATAAGCATGTTCATGATTTAGAGGCTAGATTGGAGAGGGCCGGTAGTTCTAAGGATGTGCAACCTGTTTGTGACACTTGCATTACCCTTAAGGACCAGCTAGGCACTGTCAGAGAGCGAGCTGAAAACCTCATGTCCGAAAATGAATACCTTCTTTCTGTGGTGAACAAATGCACTGAGGGGAAGGGTAGGATGGATTTGCTCTTGGCCAAGACCAAGTTGTGTGCTGACAGAGCCGGGGTAGCTCTAGGTTTGGGTTTTGAGAGGATAGCTTCAGACAGTAAGACCAAAACTATTTTTACCTCTCCCACCACCCTAGAGAAAGAGAGAGCTCTGTTGGACACCCCATCAGCCAAAAAGCCTACCCATCCACCAAAGAAAACCACTCCTCCTGCAAAGAAAAATCCTCCCAAGAAAACCACTCAAAGAAACCCAAGGAGCCTGTGAGAGTTGCTCCTGTGACCCATGAGAGTGCCCCCAGGAGAGTGTTTCATTGTTCTTATTGTCAGCGGGCGGGTCATTTGATTGGTTTCTGTTTCCGTCGCATCAAGGATGAGCGACGTGCACAGGCGATGAGTTATCAGGACATGCATTACCCATCTTTAGGTATGCATGAGTCGGAGTATTACTCTCGTCCTGTTTTCGATGCTCCTCATGCTTCTCGGAGAGGTTTTGCTCCTCGAGGTGTTCACCATGTTCCATATGATGGTAGACCTCGGGCGAGTAGCTTTGTACCTCGTCAGAGTAGGAGACCTCGTCATGCTTTGCGTTCTTGCATGTAGGTAGACCTCGCACTTTGCATCATGCTGATTTTCATGTGCGTAGACCGTCTACTTTTACTGTGCCTACTACTCGTGTCACTCAGTGCTGGATGCCTCGTCATTATCTTACTCACCCCAGCACTGAGCGATCGAGACGTTTTCATCATGTGTAGGCGACAGGTCGAGGCTTGGAGGGCACGTGGATCATGGACTCCGGTTGTTCGCAGCCACATGACCGGAGATGTAAATTGGTTCTCCAGCCTCACAACAACCAAGCAAAGGGAACATATCACCTTCGGAAACAATCGAAGGAGTAGAGTGAAAGGTAAAGGTGTGGTAAGAATTAATTCGAACTTCACTCTCAAAGATGTTGCTTTGGTTGAGAACCTGGGATACAATTTGCTGTCTGTATCTCAGTTGCTTGATGAGGGCTTCGAAGTGCGATTTCATCGCGATACTTCGCAAGTGCTCAATTCTGATGGCGTTGTGGTGTGTAAGATCTTTAGGGTTGGGAGAGTTTTTGGAGCTGATTTTTCAGAGTCATCTGGTTCTTCTCATTGTCTTGTTGCACATTCGACTTCTGAGCTTTGGAAGTGGCATAGGAGACTAGGGCATATGAGCTTTGAGTTGCTCGCTCGTTTGAGCGCCCTAGGCTTGATCCGAGGATTGCCCAAGCTCAAGTTTGAGAAGAATTTAGTTTGCGCTCCTTGTCGACATGGAAAAATGATTGCCGCTTCGCATTCGCCAGTCACCACAGTGATGACTGAACAGCCCGGAGAACTTCTCCATATGGACACTGTAGGTCCTTCTCGGGTTAGTTCTTTAGGCGGCAAGTGGTATGTACTTGTTATTGTCGACGATTTCTCTCGCTACTCTTGGGTCTTCTTTCTTGCCAGCAAGGACGAAGTGTTTTCACACTTTCGGAGCTTGGCTTTGAGACTTTTCACTGAACTCCCTGGTGCATTAAAATTCATTCGAAGCGATAATGGCACCGAGTTCAAAAATAGTCTCTTTGTTGACTTTTGCATGGAGCATGGCATAGAACATCAATTCTCTGCTCCGCGGGTTCCTCAACAGAACGGTGTTGTTGAGAGGAAAAACCGCACTTTGGTTGAGATGGCTAGGACGATGCTTGATGAGCATAGGACTCCTAGAAAATTCTGGGCTGAGGCCATGAACACTGCTTGCTACATCTCTAACCGAATTTTCTTGCGCTCAATTTTAAATTTGACATCTTATGAGCTGCGTTTTGGGAGACAGCCCAAGGTTACTCATCTTCGAGTTTTTGGCTGTCGCTGCTTTATCCTAAAACGTGGTAACTTGGATAAATTTGAGTCGCGATCTTCTGACGGGATCTTTTTGGGTTATACTACTCATGGTCATTCTTATCGTGTTTATAACTTAGAAACTAACACTGTCATCGAGTCATGTGATGTGACTTTTGATGAATCAACCCCCTCTGTTAGTTCTGCTCTTGAACAGGCAAATGAACACGACATGGAACAGACCTTATTCGAAGACGAAGATCCCGGAGAATTCGAGGATGATCCCCTACTACCCTCGACATCGACCCCCGAAGCTGACCCCGCTTCAACTACTTCGGCACGAGGTCCCGAAGCGACTACCTCAACATCGGTCATCTTGGACCACTCCAACGCACAAGTTGAGGGGGAGACTGCATCCCGCCGTGAGGCTCCACATCATGTCCAAAGGATGCACCCTCCCGAGCAGATCATTGGTGAGCTTGATCAAAGGGTAACACGTTCTCACGCTCATTTCACTAATGCTGCTTTTGTTGCTTCTTTCGAGCCCTTAGATGTTAGTCATGCACTTTCTGATTCTAGTTGGATCAATGCCATGCATGAGGAACTTGAAAATTTTGAGAGAAACCAAGTCTGGACTTTAGTTGATCCTCCACCAAATGTTCATTTCATTGGAACAAAATGGATTTTCAAAAATAAACAAGGGGAGGATGGAACAATTGTTAGAAATAAGGCCAGACTAGTAGCTCAGGGCTTTTCTCAACTAGAAGGGATTGATTTTACTGAAACTTTTGCACCTGTTGCACGCCTTGAGGCCATTAGGATTTTGCTTGCCTTTGCGACATCCCGGGGATTCAAACTCTATCAAATGGATGTCAAAAGTGCTTTTCTTAATGGCTTCATAGGTGAAGATGTTTATGTAAAACAACCCCCTGGTTTTGAAGACCCCAAGTACCCACATAAAGTCCTTAAACTTCATAAGGCTCTTTATGGACTCAAGCAGGCCCCTCGGGCTTGGTATGATAGACTTAAGTCTTTTCTGCTTGAGCGAGGGTATTTGATGGGCTCTGTTGATAAAACTTTGTTTACTCTCAAGCATGGCAAAGATTTCCTTCTAGTGCAGATTTATGTGGATGATATCATCTTTGGTGGCTCTTCTCATGCTTTGGTTGCCGAGTTTGCAGATACCATGAGCAGGGAGTTTGAAATGTCAATGATGGGTGAACTCACCTTTTTCCTTGGTTTGCAAATCAAGCAAAGCAAACAAGGTACTTTTGTCCACCAGACAAAGTACACCAAGGACCTGCTCAAGAAATTCGACATGTCCGATGCGAAGCCACTCGCTACTCCAATGGCTACATCCGTAGCATTGGACCCTGACGAAGATGGAGAAGCCGTAGATCAGAAGGAGTTCCGAAGCATGATCGGCTCCCTCCTCTACTTGACTGCTACGAGGCCGGACATACACTTCGTAGTATGTCTGTGCGCTCGTTTTCAGGCTTCACCACGAGCTTCGCACCGCCAAGCGGTTAAGCGCATCTTAAGGTATCTCAAACACACCCTTGAATTTGGCATATGGTATTCATCGTCTTCATCTTTATGTCTTAGAGGCTATTCAGATGCGGATTTTGCTGGGTGTAGAATTGATAGGAAGAGTACCTCTGGTACTTGTCATTTTCTGGGTACGTCTCTGGTTTGCTGGTCTTCCCGCAAACAGTCTAGTGTTGCACAATCAACGGCTGAGGCCGAATATGTTGCTGCAGCTAGCTGTTGCTCTCAGATTTTGTGGATGGTTTCCACTTTGCGGGATTTCGGGTTAAATTATAAGAGTGTTCCACTTTTCTGTGATAACACTAGTGCTATTTGTATTGCAAACAACCCGGTTCAGCACTCCAGAACCAAACACATTGATGTACGGTATCATTTTCTCAGAGATCACAATGAGAAGGGTGATATTGAACTTCAATATGTTGATACCCAACACCAGCTTGCCGACATTTTTACAAAACCCCTCGATGCTTCTCGATTTGCTTACTTGCGTGGGGAACTTGGCATTTGTCACCCTTACGGCATTTTGTGAGGGGGAGCTGATTTTAATTGTATTGCATATGCTCATTATGTGTGGAATTGCACTTACATATTTTGCTATTATATGCCTGCTTTTAATTCGAAGAAATCATGACAGCTCAGCTCTATGAAATATGTCTGGAACATTGATTATGCATGATGTTTTATTTTCTAAAAATCGAAACTTGCTCACCGCATAATCTTGTATCTAGCTTGTTTAGGCTAGACTGCTTTTAGCTATCCTTTATCTACTTGACAGCAAGACACTGTTCCTTGGATGCTAAATTTTGCAACTTGAAAAATTGTATTCTTTATTCATGGATATTCATCAAAATCAAAATCAAAAATCCATGATTTGCCTGGTTTCAATGAAAAGATCCAGGAGGGTTTGTTTGTCGCACTACTCTATTCTAGACTGCTTACCATTGCACTTTGGTCAGAACTGGGATAGTGTAGTGTATGCCAAAATCACCGCCTTAAGCTTCAGATGGCTTTCATGCCTAGGCTTGGCTTGATTGGAAAGTATAAGGTGGACAAACAAATAACCCCTGGCATTAAGAAAAAGAACAACAAAATTAATTGATCATCAAGTTTGCTTTCACAAGCTCCTTTTGATCAAGACTTGTCTGTCTAGGGTAGAATTTGTTAGCTTTGCGCAGTCCTTGCCTTCACATGTCTAGCTGCGTTGATTAAGTGGTGATGCTTTTACTTCAAAAATGACAAAATCACATGCCATCATCTTGTTTCACAGATTGTTAAATTGAGCTGAGCACATGATCATTTGTGTTAATTTTGGCATATTTTTGCATTATATGTCTTTGCAATTCTATTCATTTCGAAGCTTTGCATCTTTTAACTGCTCCTTGATGCTTGCATTGCCAAAGGGGGAGAAATTCCGGAGAGATTTTGGCTATGTTCTCTGCTGCAAGAAGGGATTTTTTCTAAAGGGGGAGAGATTTTTGACATAAAGGGGGAGAAAAATTTGCTCAACTCAGGGGGAGTTTTTTATCCAAAGAGAGTTTTGCCGAAGGGGCTTTTATTCTTTCACAAAGGGGGAGAAAATTTCTTTTATCAAGTGACTTGCTTTGGCTCTTTTCTGAGTTTTTATGGTCACTTGTGTGCTGAAATTTTTTTAAATTTTCTTGAACTTGGATTTGGTTGTCAATGCACTCATCAAGGGGGAGATTGAGAAACCAAGGGTGGTTTCGGTGTATGTGATGAGTGATTGACAGGATTATTTACCCTCTGTTCGAAGGGTACCTCCGAAGGGGCTTCGGAGGTGGTACCTCCGAAGGGTGTTCGGAGGTGTTTGCTTGCTGCAGCTGTTGCAGCGGAGTGTACCTGTCGGAGGGGTCCGGCAGTACACGATGACAGGGTTCGTACCGATGGCTTCGGTACTTTGGGCGGTACACCGGAGTGTGTACCGGAGGTTGTTAACCCGGAGAGGTCTCCGGAGTACTGGATACACTTGTTTGCTTGTCGGTGGTGCGCAGGGACTTCGGAGGCGACGGACAGGGTTCGAGCCAGGTGAACCTGGGTCAAGTGGGTGGCTTGATGCCAGGAGAGCGGGGAGCTCCGTCACGATGGCTGCGAAGGTGGTCCGGGTCGGTCCTCAGGTCGAGGCGTGCCAGGTGAAGGCAGAAAGTGCGGAGCGTGGCTCCGACTGAAGGTACTCCGAGACAAAGTCCTCGGAGGTGAGGCACTTCGAAGGTACTCCGGATGGAGTGATTTCGAAGTTGGTGGACCAAGTCCTCTGCGGAGGCAAGGAGTTCGAAGTGTGCTCCGGAGGGAGACACTCGAAGGTGCCCAACGAAGGTCTCAGAAGTCGAGGCGCATCGAAGGCATGGTCCGGGTGAGGCTCGTCGAGGAGTGTGCTCGGAGTGAGACACTGCGACGGAGTGCTCATGGAATGCTTCATGCGGAGGCCTTGGACGAAGGAGGGACTTCGAAGGGTGGTACTCCGAAGGTGGGGCTTCGGAGTGAGGTTGACTTGTGGTGCTTCGGCCATGCATGGCTTCGGTACACGGACGGACGGTGTTCAAGCTCGGAGTAGCTGCGAAGCCGTGGTGATCCACTCCGGAGGTGGTGGTGCGAAGGCCCAAGGGCTTTGACGGCTTCGGCTCAAAACCGTCACTGTATCGAAGGACTTCTTCGGCGGAGCGAAGGCCAACAGGCTGCAGGCTTTTCGCCGAAGCTTCCGCACCCTCGCGTGCGAAGGGAGGTTCCAGAAGTCAACACTGTAAAGGCTGACACTGTCTGTTCTGAAAAAGGCTGACACTGTCCCCTCTGCAGCTGACAGAGAAGCCTCCAAAATAAAGGTGGACTACCTTTTGTACCCCTTAGTTCTGTAGAGACAAATCTGTTGTAAACCCTAGGGGTAAAGTAGTCACTTCCTTAGGATGAAGCCGTGGGCTATAAATATGGGGGCTCGGTAGGTAACATTCAACACTTTGAGCATTTACTGTTGAGCTCCTGTAGACAGACCTCGCTGTATTCATTCTGAGTTCAATTTATTTCAGTGTTCCTTGTTCAAGCGGGGAAGCCCTGTTTCTGTGTGCTTTTGCTTGAGCTCGTATTGCATACCTCGCTAGTTTTAGTTCACCGAAGCCTGTTGTGGCGAAGGGTGTTTTTCTGGCGAAGTGTGCTTTTACAGTGTGCTGTCGCTCTGTGTAACACGAGGCAAGACCTCGCTGCTTACTAGCGAAGCCCTGTTCTTTCCCGTAGTGTTTCTTGTGTCGAAGCCCTTAGCGTAGTCCATTTGCGTGTGCGTGTAGACCTTCGGGTACGAAGCCCAGCACCCGTTGCTGTCGCCAAGTACTTGGTCGAAGTCCTCAGAGGGCTGTCCACTCTTGCGAAGGGTGAAGTGCGAAGCCTGCTCGAAGCACCTCGTGTGCGGAGCCTGCACTGACTTAGCAGAGTAGATTTTCGAGGGTTGTTAGTGGAGCGAAGTCTTCTTGGCTTCGAATTTTTGCTCCTGCGAAGCCTGTGTTCGGAGCTGTCGAAGTACCTCCGAACCAGACCTTCGAAGGTTGTGTTCGAAGCCTGTTCCGCAGAAGACAGAACAGAACCGAAGGCTAAGTTTTTAGCCAGAAATTTTAAAAGCTCCCATTCACCCCCCCTCTGGTCGCCGTTTCCGGTCCAACAGGGAAGTATCTTGTGCACAGCCGTGCACATGGTGCGCATGTGAGATTTCCACTTTCAATCTGTAATTCAACGAACAACAGCTTCGCTGGGGATTATCGCAAATGTAGTAAGGAACGGAATGAGGGAGGTGTGAGGTGTTTTCTGCTAAATGATCTGGTGAAGCTGTTGTCCGTTGGATTACAAATTGAATGTGGAGATCTCACATATACACCATGTGCACAGGATACTTCTCGCAGGAGCAAATAGCGCGAGGAGAGACGTCAAAGTTGACATTTCTCTCCTGTTATATGGTCATGTATTTTTAACTGCTGAAATATATTGTTGGAGATAAATTTACAAGAAGACGACATCATTTCCAAGATAGAGGCTAAATCCATGTCTTGTTGGGAAGCTCTAAAATTATTTCCAAGATAGATGCTATATGCATATGTTGTGTTAGGACGCTCTAAGGCGGGAGCTCGGGAGTTGTCTGCGACTTGCAACTTTGGAGTTTGGAGTTATGTACATGTACGGATGTACCCCCACCATTTTTTACGAATTCAATTTTTTCTCTTTATAATGACATGAAAATTCACATGGGCATCAGTGCATTACTATGGTTAAAAAACGTATCTTTATTGTGTGTAGCTTAGCTATTACGATGATAAACAATTATACATAAAAATGGAAATACAAAATGCCGATAATTTGTTCTCTTTATTTATCCGATTGCCACGGATTGAGTTGTTGGTGTTGGGAATCAAAATCTAAACAAAGAACAATGGAGGCAATATTTTTGTGCTGCATAACTGCGCCTTTTTCTCTTCCTTTTCCTCACCCATTACATAGCCTCAACCACGTTTAAATAGGCTAGCTAATGCGCTCATGCACAACCCACTCCTCCACGCCATAAATGGTTAATTACATCGGCTAATTGCATGCACTAATACACCATTAACATATTAATTTCAGTCATGCAAACATTAAAACCATAACTCTGACATGCAGACCATGCAAGTAACGGTTGACTTATATGCTACATGCATACCACAATTAACTAAAATACTAATGTCCGACTATTATGATAACTTAATCAATCTAATGCATATGATCTAGCCATCCTGGACACTCCGTCGCCGGCCGCAAACATTTTTTACTTTGCACTCATTGGCTTGATTCTACAGGTTCTATTAGCACACTACTAATCCGAGCGTCTCTGGTTCTCCTGCTTCAAGAACCAACTCCGTGCAATACTAATACGTACAATTCTAGGCACACCACCTATTGCATCAAACACATGCAAATATACTAACATAAAAATTAAGTCTAGATTATTTCTTCATCTTCTTGTGAACACATGAGGTTCACCTGATCCCCACGGTCACGCTTTGGCTTGGGGCACTCTGATGCATAGTGCCCATAATCGCTGCAGTTGAAGCACTTGATATGGCTCTTGTCGCGCTTCGGCTTCGAGCTATTACCTTCTCTTCCTAACCAAGCTTCCCACTGAGTTTTGGTGAGAAGGAGATGCTTCTCATCCCAATTGCTATGATGTCGGTGCAGAGTGCGCTCCTCAAACGCCTTGAGGGAGCCAACGACCTCCTCAAAGGTCGCATTGTTGATATATCCAAAGTACTCGATGGTCGTCGCTACATGGATGAAATTGTCGGAGACGACCTCCTCAAAGGTCGCATTGTTGATGTCTCCAAAGTACTCGATGGTCGTCGCAACATGGATGAACTTGTCAGAGATGGCTCGTAGCAACCTCTTGATGACATTCTCTCTTCTATATTTTCTCCAAGTGCTTGCATCTGGCTAACAAGTAATGATACCTTAGTAGCAAAATCATCTACCGATTAAGCATTGCTCATGCTGAGATTTTTAAACTCCCAGCGTAGCTTTGGGATCTTCGCTTCCTTGACTCGATCCGTCCCAATATGCATGGTGTGGAGTGCTGTCCACATCTCCAACGCAGTGTTCTTGGTTGCAACCTGCATGAGCATCACATCACTCAATGCTTGAGAGATGATAGTCATGGCCTTCTCTTCTTTCTTCTCATCGGCATCAACATTGCTCTCGGTCTCAATTGCTTCCCACACGCCTTGCGCCTTCATGAGCAACTTCATCCGAGTTGCCCAAGCCGTGTAGTTTATCTTGTTCAACAACAGATACTTCAAAGACATCACTCCCTCACTTCCTACCGACACCACTGGAATGTTTGACATCTTACACCACTCAAGAACTCAACCGCTCTAATACCATTTGTTGGGAATCAAAATCTAAACAAAGAACAATGGAGGCAATGTTTTTGTGCGGCACATCTGCGACTTTTTCTCTTCCTTTTCCTCACCCATTACATAGCCTCAACCACGTTTAAATAGGCTAGCTAATGAGTTCATGCACAACCCACTCCTCCGTGCCATAAATGGCTAATTACATCGGCTAATTGCATGCACTAATACACCATTAACATATTAATTTTGGTCATGCAAACATTAAGACCATAACTCTAGACATGCACACCATGCAAGTAACGATTGACTTATATGCTACATGCATACCACAATTAACTAAAATACTAATGTGCGACTAGTATGATAACTTAATCAATCTAATGCATATGATTCATCCATCCTAGACACTCCATCGTCGGCCGCAAATATTTTTTTACCTTGCACCCATTGGTTTGATTCTGCAGGTTCTATTAGCACACCGCTAATCTGGGCGTCTCCGATTCTCATGCATCAAGAACCAACTCCATGCAATACTAATACTTATAATTCTAGGCACACCACCTATTGCACCAAACACATGCAAATATGCTAACATAAAAATTAAGTCTAGATTATTTCTAATAGTTGGCATCATATTTATAAACAAGTTCTCTAAAAGATAAACTCAAGCTATACAAGAGAAACATAGATAAGATCAAGTTTTTATTAAGAGATAGAAATGAACAAAGTACTTCTAGTGAAACTACAGTTTTCCTAACACACTCCTTTAGACATTTACTGTGATACTCATTTAAAGAAAAAAGATACAATCCAACTGAAGAAAAGCGCAACTCTCGGAGTCTCATCTTCTCAACTCTACAACCACATCTTTGAAAGATTCTTATTGAATAAATCCACAAGATTTTCATACGATTGGCTATATATTAACATTGACTTCATTCATTTTATACAATTCATGACCATACATACCATCAGTATATATGTTTCTTTAAGTTGTATTTCATATATCGCACTGGCATTGTATTTCATGTAACTTTCAAAATACTGAAGCATGCATTTGATGTCCTGAAAATATGTTCATGGTTTTCTGTTATTTTCTAAGAACATAAATTTCATCTAGAGTTATAGTTATTAACTAATGTAGAAACGTCCATTCTTTACATAAAGTTAAGCCTTATCTGAGTTTAATTATTATATATATTTTGGAAAATTTTACGATTCTTGAAAAGATACCAAGGTACCATAATTTGATACCTCTCAGTACCTACCTGAGACGCTGAGACACCGATAAATACCAAAATTAACTATAAAAAATATGGTAATTCTTAGTATCTCCACGTGAACCTTTACTCAAACTACATGCTAATATGGGTAATTGCCAAAATCCCAGTCGGTAGCACTTTGGAGGTTCTGGTTTCTGAATTGACACTGATTAACTTATCTGGTACCATCAAGAGATCTATCTGCAATGCTATGTTGATAAAGAATAAAGAATGACAAATCTCTATAACTTGAACAAGATAAAGCTGAGATGAGTACAAAACAAATATTCTTATTTTACATGGCTTACAACTAATGTTTATAAATAAATACAACGTCACTTATAACCAATTGAGCCAACAATGATAAGTTAGAAATGCTTAAATTACCAATTAACCATAGTTTTTTCTTCTAATTTTTATTTTATTGTAAACTTATAAAATTTATGGTATTGTAAGTTTACTATTATCTCATAAAATAATTTTCTACAATTTTACAATTTTTATTTTTATTCTTCACTGAAAAATTACCTTGACCATACTGTAGTAACCAATCTCAGTACCATGATTATCTAGCCAATGCCCAATACTATGATTACACAGATATTACTCTATTGTGGTATCGTAAGTTTACAATTATCTCGTAAAATAATTTTCTGCGATTTTACAATTTTTATTCTTCACTGAAAAATTATCTAACCAGTACCATAGTAACCAAGCTCAATACCATGATTATCGAGCCATTACTACTATTACAAAGACTAGTAGTGAGCCCGTGCTACGCAACGGTAAAAATAAAAAACAATAAATGTGTTGATCTTGAAACAAATAAATGACTTCAACTTGGAAGCCAATAAAACAAAAGTCTTAGTGATTTAGTAGGAATTGATTAGCATGATTAGAAACACATATCAATTTCAAGACAAGAAAAATGACAAGGTTTGTAAGTAGTATTCACTTGTGCAAAATACCCAACATGAATTATCTTATCCCTAAAATCATCATGGATTGCTATTTCATAACACTAACGTCCATGTTAATGTTACGATAAAAATAAAAAATGTGAAGAACTTGGAACAAATATGTTAATACCTAGTATATCAGTAAACGTTGATGGTACTTCATAGTTAGAGGGTGTTTTCAATTTATTTGTGCTCAACCGTAAAAAGATGTGTCTATGTGTCTAGACTAATTTTCATTCTCAAATATTGAGAGGATTAAAGGACAACACAAAACTTCATTTAGATGGATGCATGACATAATGTTGAAATCCAGCTCACAAATTTTCTTAAATCTTAATGGTATGAATAAGTATGGGTCATACAAGAGATTATTAAATCAAGTATGGATTCAGTTTCTTGTATCACACATTACTGCAAACAGGCACATAGCCCTATTGATAAATCATAAATTTGTCATACTTAAGATCAACTAGTGATGTAGCACAACCAATTACTGTTTAATATCAGCAAGATTAACATGGTAATACCGCATAAGCATCAGCTGTTGAGGATGGTCTCCAATTGATTACATTTAGTTTGTCAGCATTTGTAAACTTGAAGCTCTCACATCTTATCACAAATTCGTCAATCGATTACCTTGTCTGGTTGCAAGGATTTTTCAAGAGGTACTCATATGTTGTTCCAATGAGCAATGCTCTTCCTGGTAAAAAAAGAGCAAACACTATTCTGTGTGGCATATATTAACAGCATCAACTATCAGAAAATCAGTACCTGCTACAAGTACTTACAAGAATCCCATTAGTGGAAACGATACAACAAAAAGGAAAGGAATTAAGTGTGCTATTGCAGCCTTCTGCTCACACATTGAGAGGATGAATGACTACAATATATTGGTGGATGAATATTATGTAAGCAAACATGGTCAACAAAAGTCATTGTCCATTTGTCCCTATACAATCGCCAACAAATTTCACCTGAGTTTCTAGAGGAATCAGCTTTATATACACATACAAATGCCAGTAGAAAATTAAGTACATGCAGAACAAACAAATGGGAATCCAATTTAGAATGCAAAAACATCACATAGCCAATCTAATTCATCAATGACTATGCTACATATGATCCATTTCATGTTCACGAGTACATCTGAGCCTAATAAAGGTCTCATAATAATATTGCTTCACACAAACATGAACCACAGTAAAAGATAGGATTAAACAACACTGAACAATGGCGATTAAACCATAAAACAATTACCAAGCAGTCAATAGGTAATATGCAGAAAAAATTATTGCTTACCTGCCAAATTGTTGCTTCAATTTTCTTCTGAGATTTAACATCAAAAGGACGAGGATGCATTAAATCCTGAACCAACACGAGCAAATTTGTTTGACAAGCATAATAACATTTAGAAATGGTTCAGTAGCTGGTCTAGCATACACAGGCAAATGTGTTTAATTTGATCAATTCTGCTTCTCATATATACCCAAGTACTTCAGTGTGACATGGAAAATTTGTCTCGCGGTCATTGATCTATTAATCAAGCTCCCTCTAGATTCCAAAGTAAGGAAAACAAGGATTGTTGATATAAGTATCCATTGAGGCAGTCATGTGTATATATCGAAGTTCTCTGCCCTGTCCAAACCTACATTTCAAACTAAGTAATAAGTATTGTAATTCCTTCCGGGGAAAATAAAATAGTACACCAGCCATGCTTCATTGTTGACTATAATAGTTCCCTTGTCAGATAATTGCTAAAAATGCAGTTGTTGATTTCAAGAAATGTAACACCCCAATTTTTCAAAGGAATAAAAATATTATTTAATATATTTTCCTGGAATTAATTATTTTGGAAATACCTTTAATACACTCTTTCACCATTTTGAACTACAACCTAGATGTAATGGCCAAACCAGGAGCTGAAAATTTTATGTATGATACTAAAGCCGAGATATATTTTTGGGAATTTTACAAAATTTTATCAAACTCGGAAGTAGCCCTATTATTTTAAACCAATTTCTGCAATTATTTTTAATCAGAAAACCTTTTAAACGGTAATGGGCCTTCCCCCTCCTTTTCTCTCTCTCCCGGCCAGCCCAGCCCGTTACCTCGCCCGCCTCGGACTGACAGCCCGACCCCACCCATCAGCGAGCCCCTCTCCTCTCGCGCACGCGCCCGACACCCTGGCCCCACATGTCGGCGCCAACCGCCCCCTCTCGCGCCCGAGCCCGACCCCACCCGTCAGCCGCCTCACTCACTCGCTCGCGCCCGCTGGCATGTGGCCCCCAATAAGCAAAGTTACATTTTAAAAAGAATCAAAATTCCTACATTAAAGGCCAAAACTATATGTGATGGCAATATGTTAAATATTGAGCATTCTTATCAACATCTGAAGCAGGCAAGTAACCTTTTGTGTATGCACGGACATTGTTTCTTGTTGATAAATTTATCTTTGAAACATTGAACAAAGAGCTCACAGTCTGTATTATCCTAACATAGAATCTAGGAAGTTCTGCAATTTCTGTTGCTGCAAGAATTAAGTTCTGAAAAATGAGAAAGAAAAAGACAATGGCAAAAGTTTTATATAAGGTGAAAGGACATAGAAGAAAAACCTGGATATACATGAAGCATAGGTTTCCGTGCCTCATCTTGGAAGGTAGACCATGAAACCTTGTGAATTAATGTAGAAGACCTCAAGGTTTTCTCAACGACACAGAGGTAAAGACACCTCTTTGCATGGTATCTGTGATGAAATAATCCTTTTCATGGAAGCATTCCTGAAGAGAATCATCAGAAAATAGGTAATCAAAAGCCATTCCATAATCAATGGCATGATAAGTTGATAACTTAGAACTCCAGAAGTAGCTTAAGTAGTTCAAACCTATGCATAAAAGTGCACTAAAAGTTGTAAAAGTGCCAATTAGATCCCGGTTCAGTCAGAATCAAGAAGTGAGTTCATCTCTATAGCTAGGCTAGTATAGGATAGTCATAAGCAATGTCTATTATGATTTATTTCAACAAAAGGACACATGTTGTAGTTGTAGTTTCATCAAAGAACAAGAAACTTAGTTGGGGAAATTCATAAGCCTCTCCTCAACTCTCCTGTATTTTGTTTACTTTTTTCCCCATTAAGTTACCATGCAAATAACCCCAAATGATGCACATTAGCACTGTTTTTCGATTTTATTATATTTAGTACGTCATTTAACAGTTTCAAATACGTGTTTACTATCTTGGATTGACTGCACCACCCAACATGTCTCCAAGAAAGCAATTGCACGGAGACATCTCATCCATACCTTAGGCAAGCATAGAGCCCAAGAACTAACAAAATCCAGGAATCCTAGAGATAAACACATAGTCGACGTCGGGGAGCAGGTGATCTGCATCCACCGTGCTCTGCAAGGCGCTTGCATCCAACCAGATCCCGCGCCGAGACAAACAAAATTGAGTGGATCGGGGATGCACCTGTTTGTTCGTCGGGTTGGTGAAGGTGATGACTGTGACTGACGACGATGGGAGGGAATGGTGGCGGCTGACGAAGGTAGGAGGAGACCGAAGGCAGCTGGGGCAATAAGCGGCGACCGATGGAGACGGGAGGTGGCTGGAGAGATCGGAGGCGACCTGTCGCGCCCCGATTTAATAAATCAGGACCTTTATTGAAATTCCAAAGAAAATCAATAAACCAAGACGTTCATAAAGCGACCACGTACAATACGGGCAATCATTCACGGTTCGTAGACCGTATTAATACAAAAGTGAATGAAAGTGAAGAGAAACTAATAAAATCAAGGGTCCTAGATGAACGCCTCCTTCCAGTCTCGCCTTGACTGGGTCGCTACTCCAGACCTTCATCCTCCTCGTAGTAGACGGGCTCTGATGGTGTAAGTCAACGGGGTGAGTACAGATGTACTCAGCAAGCCACCGAATACAAATATAATGCAAGGTAATAACAAGGGAGATAGTGGCTAGTTTTGCGGAAGCAGCATATTTGTAAAGCATTTTAATGTGAGCAATTTATCAGTACGGAAAGGTAAACATGAGAATGCATCATCATCTTCTAACTCGAGGAGTACGTTTTACCTCCTCGCACAACAGTCCTTACATGCCATGAATAACTCAATCTTTCAACCAATTGTAAACTAACTGCGAGTAGTCACACAACCCGCCCTTGACCGTGGGCTCGGCTTTTCGAAAAGATTGATTTTACTCTGATCAGAGATGTACCACTGTACCCACAAGGCACGCACTCATCACTTACATCAAAGTGTAACGAGATGACCCATTTCACGGGAACTCGTGCCAAAACCTTCCATATGGTCCTCCCCGACTCAACAGCACCCTCTTATAGGTTTCATATGGTGTCCCGACGCGTCGGTGCCCCACCATACCCCCCCTTGAGCCTCCTTTGGTACAAGTCGCCCGCAGGCTAGCCCCTTGCCCCCTCCTCTATGGTGCCGAGAGACGGAGTGTTCCACACTTCCAGTTAGGACTTACCCATTAGACTTGTGGTTGGTACGGAAGTGCTTTGCAACAGATCCCGCAGACCGGTCCTTATAGTGCCCCGGGTGCGACCAACCAGTTTCCGAGCTTGCACCCGGAACCCACCATACTTATAACATACCCAACTCCAACAGAGTCCAGAGACAAGAATAACGGGGTATTTCATATACCAGAATCCATCTATCTACGACTCATTATTTTTTATCCTATAGCAGTTGTGCCGGTACATTGGGCACTAGCTAATATAATATTTGTAGAGTAACAAGGAGTTAAGGCTCAATAAGCATGGCTTGGGTTTGCACACAAGGACGGGGATCTAATAAATATAAGTGTAGGGCTTGATCTTTGACTAATGCAATATTAACCTATGTGTTATAGCGATAATTTATTAAAACATGGGCTCAACATGATCAACTGTGTCCACAGAGGTGGGCGATGACTTGCCTTGATCCGTGACTGGTGAAGGTGGAACCTCAGGGTAAGACTCGGGATCTTCGACGACGTTGTAGTCTTCTTGATACGGAAAAGTAAATAAAACATTCATTAAACAATCCAAAACAAACAACCATACTAACATACATGTTTATGTTGGATTAAGTAAAGGAGATAGAGTCTTAACTTTTAGGTTTTGGTTACTTAAACATTTAAGATTAATTTTTAATGAGATTCCTTAATTTTTATAGCTTGATATAATTATTCTTCCTAAGGGGGTTTTATTTCTCCCTTTTTAAAGTTGAAGTAAAAGTTATAAAATGACCTTAATGTTTTTATGGCATTAATATAGTGACATTAGGTTATTTAGATCTTCTGAAGTTTGTTATATAAGTTTTAGGATAGTTTCATAAAGAGTTGACTTTTTCTTAAATGCCTTAATTAAATGTCCTAAAAGGGCCTTTGCAATATCATTTAATGGAATAAATTGGACAAGATGAATATTCTATTTTTATTAAAAATAGTGAACTCAAGTGGTTAGGTTTTCTGAAGTTATTATATAAGCTGTCATGTCATGCTTATGAAGTGTTTAACTTCTATTATCTGAACTACTTAATTACCCTATAAGGCCTTTTGCAATATTACTTAATAGATTAAAGTGGGCAAAGTGAACATGTTATTCTTATTGCATTAAAACAGTAGAATCATGTCATTAAGTCCTTTGAATTTATTATGTCATTTTCATGATATTTTTGTAAAGTGTTGTATTTCCATCATATGCATTAATCATTTATTTTAAATGGTCTTGGAAATGTTTATTTAAGAATCTAAAGTGGGCAAAACGACTTATTATATTTTTATTGACTTATAAACAGTGTGCTAGATTTAATATATCATCTAAAATTATTATATAAATTTCTAAGAGTTTTTCTGTATTATTTAAATGGATTATTAATTAAATCCTAAAAGGGGTCTTGGGAGTGTTACTTAATAAAATGTCTTGGACAAAATGGACATTCCATTTTTAATGTATTAATAACAGTGAAATGGAGCAATTACATCTTCTGGAATTAATTTATAAATTTTTAAGGATCTTTCTGAATTATTTATTTTAAAGTATTAATTAAACCCTAAAGGGGAATTTTCTTTATTATTTAATAAGGTTATTATGTGCCAAGTGAACATATTGTTTTTATTGCATAAAAGTGTAGAGAATGAAAAGACAAATTTTCCAGAATTAAAATGGTGAAATTTGGAGTTAATTTGAGCAGGATATGAATTTTGGAAGTTTAAAACTATTTTCTGAATTTTATTTAAACAGAACTCAGTCTCTGGTCCACGGTGAGCCAGGCCCACGGTGGACCAGCGACTGTGCGCGTAAGCCGGGCCATTCAGGACCATTGGATCAAGATCCAATGGCCAGTGCACGCGCGGGGCGGGTTAAGTGGGATCCGACGGCCCTCAGGCCTTGATACCCGTTCGACCAAATGAATGGCCCTGATTAAACCTGACGGGGTTATAATCCTAACCGCCCACGTCGGATCGAACGGCCCAGATCCCTTCCGGCACAGCACGGGCTGAAGGGGGTAAATTACCCTTCTTCTCCAGCTCCGGCGAAGCAACGGCGAGCAATTACCGGCGACGGCGAGGCCTAAGGCCCTAGGCGATGGCAAAAATGGACAGAGGGGCATGAGGGGGTTCTCGGCATACCGGTGGCGATGAGGATGGAGTCGTGGCGGTGGCCGGCGTTGAGGAGAGGGCGGCGGGTTTCCTCGGGTCGTTGGCGGCGACGGTGATCCGGTGGCGGGGAATCCGAACGGAGGCGAGGCCGAGGATGCCCAGGTGACGACGGTTCCGGCGGTGGCTTTGGCGAGAGCGATGGTGGCCCAGAGCACCGGTGATCGACGACCGGAGTTTGAACAGAGGGGAGGGAGAGAAAATGGTTGGCGGTGTTCGGTAACGCAGATGTTAGCGCGTTGGAGGTGTGGGTGAGACGCGGTGGGTGCAGGGGCTTTTATAGCGTCGCCGGCGGTGAAGTTTGGAAGGGTAAATGGGGGAAACCCGAGGGCTTCCAAAATTGGCGCCGGCGAGGTTTCCATCCGCACGGCATCCTTCCAAATGTGCCGGAACCGCATTGCTTTTAAGCGGAATGGGATCGCCGGCGAATAGGGAAGGGGGTCTCGGGCTCGGTCTGGCGGTTGGCGGCTGCTGGCGGCGGTTTGGCAAGGGGGGCCGTCGGGATGGAAGGGGAGGGATCCCCTTCCATTTGGAGAAGACGGAACTGACAGGTGGGGGCCACCTGTCAGTCGGTGGGCGAGAGAGAGGAGGAGCTGACAAGCGGGCCCGACGTGGCAGCGGGAGAGTGGGGCGCTCGGGAGGCTGCCAAGTGGGGCCGGCCGAGGCGCGGGAGAGGAGAGAGGGGGGGCGGCGCCGACAGGCGGGTCCCGCCTATCGGTGGGAGCGGCCGGTTTGGGCTGGGCCGAAAGCTTTTTAGAGGGGAAAACGGGGTTGCGGCCCAGTAAGATTTAAAAATTGTTTTCTGATTAAATTTAATTCCAGAAAATCAAATATTTGATTAAGGTTTGAAGATCTATTGGAAAAATTTTATAAAAATTCTCAAAAATATTTCTTGGTCTCTAGTTTATCCCATAAAATTTTCAAGTCCAAATTTTGAATATTTACCTCTGTTTGGCTTTAATAGGGATCTTTTAGAATTTTAATCAATACTAAATACAGAAATTCATTTAATATTATTTTTTCTTTATTTTATTCCCTTTAAATTTTGGGGCTGTTACAATCCTATCCCCCTTACAGAGAATCTCGTCCTCGAGATTCGAAGCGAACTTCGGGAAAACTGAGGGACTGAGTTCTACTGGTGCTCTGGATTAGGAGAAGGAGTTACATCAGAAGTAGGCAAGGTGATCTCCGGATCTGGGTTGGTTGAGATCAATTTGGGAGTGTCTTTGGTTGTATCTGGGTTCTCTTTGTGGTGAACTAGGGTACGTTCCTCTGGGTTAGGAATGGAGGATGGCGCCCGCTTGGGGTAGGGGCACTTGTTGGCGTAGTGGCCTCCTTGGCGGCAGTTGTAGCACACAATCGGCTTGCCATTCCTGTCTCTCTTGTATCCGGTAGCTTGTGTTGGAGTTCTTCCGGTAGGTGGTGCTTGGGGTGGGATGTCTGTGATTGGCCCTCCGAGGATGGTTCGTGGCTTGGCAGGGGTTGGGGCTTGAGGTGGAATCACTCTGGTTTCTGGTATAATTGCTTCATTCACCAATCTTTGAAAGTTGGCGAAGTCCCCGTGGATTAGTTGAAGGGAGAGCTCGTGTTGGTGTTGTTGGAGACGGAACAACTGTGCCTGCTGCTCTTGCATCTGCTTTTGTTGTTGTTGCATCTGGGCAAGCAGTGTGGCGATCAGTTGATTTTGTTTTGCCATCATCTCCGTAAGTGTGGGATGATAGACAACAGGGGTCTGCTGAGGTACAGGTGCACCCCTCTGCGGCAGATTGTCAGAGGTGTTTCCGTTGCGTGGAGCTTCTGATCCTTGGTTATTGGTCATCCTGAAGTTGAAGGGTTCAAAAAAAAGGTGCCGTCATTAAGGGGAATTTGTTACTGGTTTTATTGCCTAAGATGAGTAATTTGACCTAGATGCTTATATATCTTATTTTCCGTTCCTTATCATCTTTCACACTCAGGCCTTATATTATTATAAATGATTTATCATGTATTTTATTCACTCAACATTCATGTTGTAATATATTTTATTAATTAGTGTTAGAGGTTTAAGATGAAGTGATGTTGATTATATCTTATTGATTTCCTTGGTACCAAAATTCCAGAAAAAATTTTGGAACACAATTTGATGCTTAGGAGAATTTTTAGGAAAAATACTCTAGCTAATTTTAAATGAAATTTTTAGGCCCATATTTTAGCTTTCCTCTTTCTTGATGTATAGGGAATCCTTTCCATGAAATTTATTTATTAATTTATTTTATTTTTAATGCCTGGCGAAAATCAAGGTGTTACAATCCTAACTTCCTTAACAAGAATCTCGTCCCGAGATTCGGAAAGGCTAGAAGTAGAAGGTTAAAGATAGTCTTCAAGTCTGCATTTTCATAGATTGAACTTGGCTAAGTTAGGGCTTTCTTGACAACTTGTTTTGACTTCATGATTGGAGTTGTTCTCGCAGAACGGCGACGAACGAATTACGTTGACTTGAAACTAGAGGTAGATTCTCTCCTTTAGATTGGGATTATGATCTAATAGGTCTAGGAAATGATATTTAAGCTTTATTTTAAAATGTATCGTTCTTGCGATTACATTTATGTTTATTTTTATTTAATCTTTACTCATGTCTTATATTCGACATGGGTGGCAATACAAGCAAGTAAAAGAAAACAATCAGTCGTAAAACTACGTCTACAGTAGCTGTAGCTCAGGGGACGGCTCGATCACGGGCTCGTGGGAGACGGTCGGGGTCGAGGAGCTGGATGGTCCGACGGGTGGAGCACTGCGGGAGATCCTCTTGGGCCTCACGGTGGGGATCCGAAGGGGTTTCTTCTTGCGAGGCAGAAGAGGTGCGATCTCCTCAAGATCCTTCTTCAAGTCTTTGAGCTGCTGGCGGAGCTGGGTATTGACCATGGCGCCTTGGCGTAGAAGCTCGTTCTGACGCCTCAACTCCTCTACCTCGAGAGTCAGCTGGGGGTTCTGTTGGACTTGTCGACGGAGCTCAGCATTCTCGTGGGCCAGGTTCTCCGATGAGTGACGGTAGAAGTCGATGGTGTCGTGCTGGCTATCTGCGTCGAGGACGGCCTCCGTATGAAGGTTGTCCATAGCCTCCAAGAGTCTCATGGTGCGGGCGATGGCGGAGTTGTCCTGAGGGAGGGAGTTGATGTAGATGCTGCGGTGACTCCCGGGTGTGCGCATGGGCATGAAGCGGTAGATGGTGTCGCGGAGGTGGCAGTCGTATACCAGTCGAAGCTCGGCGAGGGACTGGAGAGCGGCTCGCTGGCTGGCCACCACGAATGAAGGTCCTCCAACTCCATGGGTGTAGAAGGGTGGCTGCGTGGAAGAGGGGCGGATCACAACCGTGACCTCGCAGTAGCTCTTGTTCGCATCGGGAAAGATCCCGTGGAACGCAGGCTCATGGGGAAACCCCAAAAAGTCGACGAGCACGCGAAGCTCGCGGATGATTCCGGCCTCGTCACGAAGAGTCCCGCTCATGGTGTGAACCGGCATCTACAAAAGAGAGGAAATTTTTGTAAAAACCTCGGAAGATGAGAGGATAAGTAATCTTTTGTAAAATATAGTGAATATATATAGGTCCTAAGGTCAGGTCTGTTTGGCTTCCTACAGTCAAGTCGGCTCTGATACCATCTTGTCGCGCCCCGATTTAATAAATCAAGACCTTTATTGAAATTCCAAAGAAAATCAATAAACCAAAACGTTCATAAAGCGACCACGTACAATACGGGCAATCATTCACGGTTCGTAGACCGTATTAATACAAAAGTGAATGAAAGTGAAGAGAAACTAATAAAATCAAGGGTCCTAGATGAACGCCTCCTTCCAGTCTCGCCTTGACTGGGTCGCTACTCCAGACCTTCATCCTCCTCGTAGTAGACGGGCTCTGATGGTGTAAGTCAACGGGGTGAGTACAGATGTACTCAGCAAGCCACCGAATGCAAATATAATGCAAGGTAATAACAAGGGAGATAGTGGCTAGTTTTGCGGAAGCAGCATATTTGTAAAGCATTTTAATGTGAGCAATTTATCAGTACGGAAAGGTAAACATGAGAATGCATCATCATCTTCTAACTCGAGGAGTACGTTTTACCTCCTCGCACAACAGTCCTTACATGCCATGAATAACTCAATCTTTCAACCAATTGTAAACTAACTGCGAGTAGTCACACAACCCGCCCTTGACCGTGGGCTCGGCTTTTCGAAAAGATTGATTTTACTCTGATCAGAGATGTACCACTGTACCCACAAGGCACGCACTCATCACTTACATCAAAGTGTAACGATATGACCCATTTCACGGGAACTCGTGCCAAAACCTTCCATATGGTCCTCCCCGACTCAACAGCACCCTCTTATAGGTTTCATATGGTGTCCCGACGCGTCGGTGCCCCACCATACCCCCCCTTGAGCCTCCTTTGGTACAAGTCGCCCGCAGGATAGCCCCTTGCCCCCTCCGCTATGGTGCCGAGAGACGGAGTGTTCCACACTTCCAGTTAGGACTTACCCATTAGACTTGTGGTTGGTACGGAAGTGCTTTGCAACAGATCCCGCAGACCGGTCCTTATAGTGCCCCGGGTGCGACCAACCAGTTTCCGAGCTTGCACCCGGAACCCACCATACTTATAACATACCCAACTCCAACAGAGTCCAGAGACAAGAATAACGGGGTATTTCATATACCAGAATCCATCTATCTACGACTCATTATTTTTTATCCTATAGCAGTTGTGCCGGTACATTGGGCACTAGCTAATATAATATTTGTAGAGTGACAAGGAGTTAAGGCTCAATAAGCATGGCTTGGGTTTGCACACAAGGACGGGTATCTAATAAATATAAGTGTAGGGCTTAATCTTTGACTAATGCAATATTAACCTATGTGTTATAGCGATAATTTATTAAAACATGGGCTCAACATGATCAACTGTGTCCACAGAGGTGGGCGATGACTTGCCTTGATCCGTGACTGGTGAAGGTGGAACCTCAGGGTAAGACTCGGGATCTTCGACGACGTTGTAGTCTTCTTGATACGGAAAAGTAAATAAAACATTCATTAAACAATCCAAAACAAACAACCATACTAACATACATGTTTATGTTGGATTAAGTAAAGGAGATAGAGTCTTAACTTTTAGGTTTTGGTTACTTAAACATTTAAGATTAATTTTTAATGAGATTCCTTAATTTTTATAGCTTGATATAATTATTCTTCCTAAGGGGGTTTTATTTCTCCCTTTTTAAAGTTGAAGTAAAAAGTTATAAAATGACCTTAATGTTTTTATGGCATTAATATAGTGACATTAGGTTATTTAGATCTTCTGAAGTTTGTTATATAAGTTTTAGGATAGTTTCATAAAGAGTTGACTTTTCTTAAATGCCTTAATTAAATGTCCTAAAAGGGCCTTTGCAATATCATTTAATGGAATAAATTGGACAAGATGAATATTCTATTTTTATTAAAAATAGTGAACTCAAGTGGTTAGGTTTTCTGAAGTTATTATATAAGCTGTCATGTCATGCTTATGAAGTGTTTAACTTCTATTATCTGAACTACTTAATTACCCTATAAGGCCTTTTGCAATATTACTTAATAGATTAAGTGGGCAAAGTGAACATGTTATTCTTATTGCATTAAAACAGTAGAATCATGTCATTAAGTCCTTTGAATTTATTATGTAATTTCATGATATTTTTGTAAAGTGTTGTATTTCCATCATACACTACAACAAAACAGGCAACTTCCGTCGGCCAAAGCCGACGGAAGTTAGCCCTTTCCCGACGGAAGAAGCCAACTTCCGTCGGCAAAACGCTATCTTCCGTCGGCCTTTGGCCGACGGAAGCGCGGCGACGGAAGTTAGCTAACTTCCGTCGGCGGCCGACGGAAGTTAGCTAACTTCCGTCGGCTTCACGTGGCCGACGGAAGTTAGCCCCGAACTCTGCCACGTCACCAGGGGGGCTTTAACTTCCGTCGGCCAGGCTGGCCGACGGAAGTTAGGGGCAGCTAACTTCCGTCGGCTTTGACCATAGCCGACGGAAGTTAGCCTTTCTGCCCACGTGGCCGAAACCAGCTAACTTCCGTCGGCTATGGTCAAAGCCGACGGAAGTTACCTGGTATTTTTTTTTATTTTTTCCTGGTTCCCCTACTCACACTCACATCCAACCACAATTTCAATCACATTCACAATACACATCCAAATTCACATTTCACATCCAAAATCACATTCAAACTTCACATATATCATCCAAAATCACATCTCACATCCAAAACTTCACACATCACATCCAAAATCACATAACACAACTTAATTCACAATCAAAGTCACAATACACATCCGCATTCACATATACCATCCAAATTCACATACAAAGTCACATAACATATCGAGATTCAATCCAGGTTCATTATACACATCCATACTCACTGATCGCCCACATTTGGGTCGTGGGCGCCGCCGCTGCCTCCAGCTTCGTCCACATTTGCCCCGGAGGCTCCATCTTGACCAGGCGTACGAAAACACTGAAGAAATAGACAAAATTAGAAACGAACTCAACTACCCTTCTAAACGCTAACTTAGGTATTTAGGAGGTACCTCAGGTGATGTAGGAGATAGTGGTGGTGGCGGGGGAGGTAGTGGTTGGAACATAGACATGTCAAATCCACTGTTTTGCTGGGCTAGTTGCTACACATGTTGTAATGTAATCAGTTAGTTCTAAACCTATTTCTGAATACTTTTGAACTGCAACACTCTAAAGTAAGCTTACTTGGATCATCGCCTGCTGTTGTGCTAAGCAGGCGGTATAGTACTCTTGTTGTTTGCTGTAGTGCTCATCGCGCCGCCTCATTTCCTCCCTCATCCGAACCATCTCCGGGGTTTCTTCTGAGCGACGACGGCTGGAGCCAACTCCGACGGAGCTCTGCGACGACTGAGCTGACTTCTGAGCTCTCACCGCTCTCGAGTCAATAACTCCATTGAACATGGAGTACCTGCAACATTAACAGGGGTTAGTTACCATCACAATACCATACACAAAACATTAATAAAAACATTGTCTCACCGTCCATGGCTTTTGCCACCTCCGCTGGAGTACACGGCCATTTGGTCCACAGGTTCTCTCCGCCAATCATAGTTCTCTCCATGGAGTTGAACCATGTGTTCACCATACTGCGCCTGCAAAAAACATGTCCGATTAGCTAGACGCAGAAAAATGAAATTACGTGAACTCTTAATAACATCTCACCAAATGGTCTGTGGCTGTCTGGCTACACAAAACATCTGGCTGTCCGGACAACGGAGGGGAAGTAGAGGCGGCCGGGCGGCCGACGATGCAAGGGGAAGCAGAGCCCACCGGCGACGCGATTCACCATGGCGTCCGGCGGTGACCGCCTGGACGCCTAGTCGACGCAGGCGATGCCGTGACAACCATGGTCTATAGGAAAAGATAGGTCCTAAACCCACCCAAGAGTGACCGACAAAACGTGGTATTTATGACGAGCCATGAGTCCGAACGAAATTTCAGCAGCATAACCCCGCTGTTCTCCAATTGCACGCCTGATAGTGGTGCAATGGAGAACAACAAGGTTATGTTACTGAAATCTCATTCGGACTCATGACTCATCATAAAACCACGCTCTGTCGCCCACTCTGAGGCTGTCCAAAAAGGGACAATTTCGGACCTGCACATCTCACACGCATGACACGTGTGAGACATGTTGGTCCGAAACGGGTGACGCATAGGTTTCGTTACACTATCTACGTTGTTGTCAAATAAAAAATTGCATACGAAAAGAAATATATATATTAAAGTATATATAGATATAATACTAATCACCCAATGAAATCATGCATAAAATCTACCCTAATACATTAAATTTACTGTCATAATAGATTTTAATTTACTGTCACCGCTTGCTTTTACTAAAATCTACCCTAATACATTAAATAACACTATTATTACATTAAAATTCTCATCTATTCATCCTAATACATTAAATAGTACTACTATTGCATACATAAAATTAAACTATATGGTTAACGCCATAAACAAAGATAATTTAATACTTGAGTCTAGGTAAACTATAAATATGTAGATAATTTAATACTTTTTGCAAATTAACATCTTTAAATGAAAGTAAAATTAATTAAAGCGGCGCACCTTGGCGGCGTCGACGGCGGCGTCGACGGCGTTGGCGATGGGCGGGACGGCGGCGATGGCCGGGAGGAGGCGGTGGCCGGCGGTCGAGGCGGCCGGGAGGCGGCCGGCCGGGCGGGAGGCGGCCGGCCGGGCGGCGGGCGGGCGGGCGGCGGCCGAGGCGGGCGGGCGGCCGCGGGCGGGCGGCCGCGGGCGGGCGGGCGGGCGGCGGCGGCCGGGCGGGCAGCGGCGCGGCGCGGCGCGGCGGCGCCCGAGGCGGCGAGGGCGGGCGGCAGCGGGAGGCGGCGAGGGCGGGAGGCGGCGGCGGGCTGCTGGGAGCGGGAGGCGGCGGCGGCGTGGGCGCGTACAGGGAGTTAGGTCTCCCTGTACGCGCGCGCGGTTGGGAAAAGGGCGACCTAACTTCCGTCGGCCAGCATTAAAGCCGACGGAAGTTAGCTAACTTCCGTCGGCTTTAATGCTGGCCGACGGAAGTTAGGGGGATCCGGACGGCCGCGGAAAAACCCTCGCTAACTTCCGTCGGCCACTGTCAGAAGCCGACGGAAGTTAAGTTAACTTCCGTCGGCTCGTGGAGGCCGACGGAAGTTATTTAACTTCCGTCGGCTTGCCCAAAAGCCGACGGAAGTTAACTTGGCCGACGAAAATATTCTGTTTTGTTGTAGTGATATGCATTAATCATTTATTTTAAATGGTCTTGGAAATGTTTATTTAAGAATCTAAAGTGGGCAAAACGACTTATTATATTTTTATTGACTTATAAACAGTGTGCTAGATTTAATATATCATCTAAAACGACATAAATTTCATCTAGAGTTATAGTTATTAACTAATGTAGAAACGTCCATTCTTTACATAAAGTTAAGCCTTATCTGAGTTTAATTATTATATATATTTTGGAAAATTTTACGATTCTTGAAAAGATACCAAGGTACCATAATTTGATACCTCTCAGTACCTACCTGAGACGCTGAGACACCGATAAATACCAAAATTAACTATAAAAAATATGGTAATTCTTAGTATCTCCACGTGAACCTTTACTCAAACTACATGCTAATATGGGTAATTGCCAAAATCCCAGTCGGTAGCACTTTGGAGGTTCTGGTTTCTGAATTGACACTGATTAACTTATCTGGTACCATCAAGAGATCTATCTGCAATGCTATGTTGATAAAGAATAAAGAATGACAAATCTCTATAACTTGAACAAGATAAAGCTGAGATGAGTACAAAACAAATATTCTTATTTTACATGGCTTACAACTAATGTTTATAAATAAATACAACGTCACTTATAACCAATTGAGCCAACAATGATAAGTTAGAAATGCTTAAATTACCAATTAACCATAGTTTTTTCTTCTAATTTTTATTTTATTGTAAACTTATAAAATTTATGGTATTGTAAGTTTACTATTATCTCATAAAATAATTTTCTACAATTTTACAATTTTTATTTTTATTCTTCACTGAAAAATTACCTTGACCATACTGTAGTAACCAATCTCAGTACCATGATTATCTAGCCAATGCCCAATACTATGATTACACAGATATTACTCTATTGTGGTATCGTAAGTTTACAATTATCTCGTAAAATAATTTTCTGCGATTTTACAATTTTATTCTTCACTGAAAAATTATCTAACCAGTACCATAGTAACCAAGCTCAATACCATGATTATCGAGCCATTACTACTATTACAAAGACTAGTAGTGAGCCCGTGCTACGCAACGGTAAAAATAAAAAACAATAAATGTGTTGATCTTGAAACAAATAAATGACTTCAACTTGGAAGCCAATAAAAACAAAAGTCTTAGTGATTTAGTAGGAATTGATTAGCATGATTAGAAACACATATCAATTTCAAGACAAGAAAAATGACAAGGTTTGTAAGTAGTATTCACTTGTGCAAAATACCCAACATGAATTATCTTATCCCTAAATCATCATGGATTGCTATTTCATAACACTAACGTCCATGTTAATGTTACGATAAAAATAAAAAATGTGAAGAACTTGGAACAAATATGTTAATACCTAGTATATCAGTAAACGTTGATGGTACTTCATAGTTAGAGGGTGTTTTCAATTTATTTGTGCTCAACCGTAAAAAGATGTGTCTATGTGTCTAGACTAATTTTCATTCTCAAATATTGAGAGGATTAAAGGACAACACAAAACTTCATTTAGATGGATGCATGACATAATGTTGAAATCCAGCTCACAAATTTTCTTAAATCTTAATGGTATGAATAAGTATGGGTCATACAAGAGATTATTAAATCAAGTATGGATTCAGTTTCTTGTATCACACATTACTGCAAACAGGCACATAGCCCTATTGATAAATCATAAATTTGTCATACTTAAGATCAACTAGTGATGTAGCACAACCAATTACTGTTTAATATCAGCAAGATTAACATGGTAATACCGCATAAGCATCAGCTGTTGAGGATGGTCTCCAATTGATTACATTTAGTTTGTCAGCATTTGTAAACTTGAAGCTCTCACATCTTATCACAAATTCGTCAATCGATTACCTTGTCTGGTTGCAAGGATTTTTCAAGAGGTACTCATATGTTGTTCCAATGAGCAATGCTCTTCCTGGTAAAAAAAGAGCAAACACTATTCTGTGTGGCATATATTAACAGCATCAACTATCAGAAAATCAGTACCTGCTACAAGTACTTACAAGAATCCCATTAGTGGAAACGATACAACAAAAAGGAAAGGAATTAAGTGTGCTATTGCAGCCTTCTGCTCACACATTGAGAGGATGAATGACTACAATATATTGGTGGATGAATATTATGTAAGCAAACATGGTCAACAAAAGTCATTGTCCATTTGTCCCTATACAATCGCCAACAAATTTCACCTGAGTTTCTAGAGGAATCAGCTTTATATACACATACAAATGCCAGTAGAAAATTAAGTACATGCAGAACAAACAAATGGGAATCCAATTTAGAATGCAAAAACATCACATAGCCAATCTAATTCATCAATGACTATGCTACATATGATCCATTTCATGTTCACGAGTACATCTGAGCCTAATAAAGGTCTCATAATAATATTGCTTCACACAAACATGAACCACAGTAAAAGATAGGATTAAACAACACTGAACAATGGCGATTAAACCATAAAACAATTACCAAGCAGTCAATAGGTAATATGCAGAAAAAATTATTGCTTACCTGCCAAATTGTTGCTTCAATTTTCTTCTGAGATTTAACATCAAAAGGACGAGGATGCATTAAATCCTGAACCAACACGAGCAAATTTGTTTGACAAGCATAATAACATTTAGAAATGGTTCAGTAGCTGGTCTAGCATACACAGGCAAATGTGTTTAATTTGATCAATTCTGCTTCTCATATATACCCAAGTACTTCAGTGTGACATGGAAAATTTGTCTCGCGGTCATTGATCTATTAATCAAGCTCCCTCTAGATTCCAAAGTAAGGAAAACAAGGATTGTTGATATTAAGTATCCATTGAGGCAGTCATGTGTATATATCGAAGTTCTCTGCCCTGTCCAAACCTACATTTCAAACTAAGTAATAAGTATTGTAATTCCTTCCGGGGAAAATAAAATAGTACACTAGCCATGCTTCATTGTTGACTATAATAGTTCCCTTGTCAGATAATTGCTAAAAATGCAGTTGTTGATTTCAAGAAATGTAACACCCCAATTTTTCAAAGGAATAAAAATATATTTAATATATTTTCCTGGAATTAATTATTTTGGAAATACCTTTAATACACTCTTTCACCATTTTGAACTACAACCTAGATGTAATGGCCAAACCAGGAGCTGAAAATTTTATGTATGATACTAAAGCCGAGATATATTTTTGGGAATTTTTACAAAATTTTATCAAACTCGGAAGTAGCCCTATTATTTTAAACCAATTTCTGCAATTATTTTTAATCAGAAAACCTTTTAAACGGTAATGGGCCTTCCCCCTCCTTTTCTCTCTCTCCCGGCCAGCCCAGCCCGTTACCTCGCCCGCCTCGGACTGACAGCCCGACCCCACCCATCAGCGAGCCCCTCTCCTCTCGCGCACGCGCCCGACACCCTGGTCCCACATGTCGGCGCCAACCGCCCCCTCTCGCGCCCGAGCCCGACCCCACCCGTCAGCCGCCTCACTCACTCGCTCGCGCCCGCTGGCATGTGGCCCCCAATAAGCAAAGTTACATTTTAAAAAGAATCAAAATTCCTACATTAAAGGCCAAAACTATATGTGATGGCAATATGTTAAATATTGAGCATTCTTATCAACATCTGAAGCAGGCAAGTAACCTTTTGTGTATGCACGGACATTGTTTCTTGTTGATAAATTTATCTTTGAAACATTGAACAAAGAGCTCACAGTCTGTATTATCCTAACATAGAATCTAGGAAGTTCTGCAATTTCTGTTGCTGCAAGAATTAAGTTCTGAAAAATGAGAAAGAAAAAGACAATGGCAAAAGTTTTATATAAGGTGAAAGGACATAGAAGAAAAACCTGGATATACATGAAGCATAGGTTTCCGTGCCTCATCTTGGAAGGTAGACCATGAAACCTTGTGAATTAATGTAGAAGACCTCAAGGTTTTCTCAACGACACAGAGGTAAAGACACCTCTTTGCATGGTATCTGTGATGAAATAATCCTTTTCATGGAAGCATTCCTGAAGAGAATCATCAGAAAATAGGTAATCAAAAGCCATTCCATAATCAATGGCATGATAAGTTGATAACTTAGAACTCCAGAAGTAGCTTAAGTAGTTCAAACCTATGCATAAAAGTGCACTAAAAGTTGTAAAAGTGCCAATTAGATCCCGGTTCAGTCAGAATCAAGAAGTGAGTTCATCTCTATAGCTAGGCTAGTATAGGATAGTCATAAGCAATGTCTATTATGATTTATTTCAACAAAAGGACACATGTTGTAGTTGTAGTTTCATCAAAGAACAAGAAACTTAGTTGGGGAAATTCATAAGCCTCTCCTCAACTCTCCTGTATTTTGTTTACTTTTTTCCCCATTAAGTTACCATGCAAATAACCCCAAATGATGCACATTAGCACTGTTTTTCGATTTATTATATTTAGTACGTCATTTAACGGTTTCAAATACGTGTTTACTATCTTGGATTGACTGCACCACCCAACATGTCTCCAAGAAAGCAATTGCACGGAGACATCTCATCCATACCTTAGGCAAGCATAGAGCCCAAGAACTAACAAAATCCAGGAATCCTAGAGATAAACACATAGTCGACGTCGGGGAGCAGGTGATCTGCATCCACCGTGCTCTGCAAGGCGCTTGCATCCAACCAGATCCCGCGCCGAGACAAACAAAATTGAGTGGATCGGGGATGCACCTGTTTGTTCGTCGGGTTGGTGAAGGTGATGACTGTGACTGACGACGATGGGAGGGAATGGTGGCGGCTGACGAAGGTAGGAGGAGACCGAAGGCAGCTGGGGCAATAAGCGGCGACCGATGGAGACGGGAGGTGGCTGGAGAGATCGGAGGCGACCTGTCGCGCCCCGATTTAATAAATCAGGACCTTTATTGAAATTCCAAAGAAAATCAATAAACCAAGACGTTCATAAAGCGACCACGTACAATACGGGCAATCATTCACGGTTCGTAGACCGTATTAATACAAAAGTGAATGAAAGTGAAGAGAAACTAATAAAATCAAGGGTCCTAGATGAACGCCTCCTTCCAGTCTCGCCTTGACTGGGTCGCTACTCCAGACCTTCATCCTCCTCGTAGTAGACGGGCTCTGATGGTGTAAGTCAACGGGGTGAGTACAGATGTACTCAGCAAGCCACCGAATACAAATATAATGCAAGGTAATAACAAGGGAGATAGTGGCTAGTTTTGCGGAAGCAGCATATTTGTAAAGCATTTTAATGTGAGCAATTTATCAGTACGGAAAGGTAAACATGAGAATGCATCATCATCTTCTAACTCGAGGAGTACGTTTTACCTCCTCGCACAACAGTCCTTACATGCCATGAATAACTCAATCTTTCAACCAATTGTAAACTAACTGCGAGTAGTCACACAACCCGCCCTTGACCGTGGGCTCGGCTTTTCGAAAAGATTGATTTTACTCTGATCAGAGATGTACCACTGTACCCACAAGGCACGCACTCATCACTTACATCAAAGTGTAACGAGATGACCCATTTCACGGGAACTCGTGCCAAAACCTTCCATATGGTCCTCCCCGACTCAACAGCACCCTCTTATAGGTTTCATATGGTGTCCCGACGCGTCGGTGCCCCACCATACCCCCCCTTGAGCCTCCTTTGGTACAAGTCGCCCGCAGGCTAGCCCCTTGCCCCCTCCTCTATGGTGCCGAGAGACGGAGTGTTCCACACTTCCAGTTAGGACTTACCCATTAGACTTGTGGTTGGTACGGAAGTGCTTTGCAACAGATCCCGCAGACCGGTCCTTATAGTGCCCCGGGTGCGACCAACCAGTTTCCGAGCTTGCACCCGGAACCCACCATACTTATAACATACCCAACTCCAACAGAGTCCAGAGACAAGAATAACGGGGTATTTCATATACCAGAATCCATCTATCTACGACTCATTATTTTTATCCTATAGCAGTTGTGCCGGTACATTGGGCACTAGCTAATATAATATTTGTAGAGTAACAAGGAGTTAAGGCTCAATAAGCATGGCTTGGGTTTGCACACAAGGACGGGGATCTAATAAATATAAGTGTAGGGCTTGATCTTTGACTAATGCAATATTAACCTATGTGTTATAGCGATAATTTATTAAAACATGGGCTCAACATGATCAACTGTGTCCACAGAGGTGGGCGATGACTTGCCTTGATCCGTGACTGGTGAAGGTGGAACCTCAGGGTAAGACTCGGGATCTTCGACGACGTTGTAGTCTTCTTGATACGGAAAAGTAAATAAAACATTCATTAAACAATCCAAAACAAACAACCATACTAACATACATGTTTATGTTGGATTAAGTAAAGGAGATAGAGTCTTAACTTTTAGGTTTTGGTTACTTAAACATTTAAGATTAATTTTTAATGAGATTCCTTAATTTTATAGCTTGATATAATTATTCTCCTAAGGGGGTTTTATTTCTCCCTTTTTAAAGTTGAAGTAAAAGTTATAAAATGACCTTAATGTTTTTATGGCATTAATATAGTGACATTAGGTTATTAGATCTTCTGAAGTTTGTTATATAAGTTTTAGGATAGTTTCATAAAGAGTTGACTTTTTCTTAAATGCCTTAATTAAATGTCCTAAAAGGGCCTTTGCAATATCATTTAATGGAATAAATTGGACAAGATGAATATTCTATTTTTATTAAAAATAGTGAACTCAAGTGGTTAGGTTTTCTGAAGTTATTATATAAGCTGTCATGTCATGCTTATGAAGTGTTTAACTTCTATTATCTGAACTACTTAATTACCCTATAAGGCCTTTTGCAATATTACTTAATAGATTAAAGTGGGCAAAGTGAACATGTTATTCTTATTGCATTAAAACAGTAGAATCATGTCATTAAGTCCTTTGAATTTATTATGTCATTTTCATGATATTTTTGTAAAGTGTTGTATTTCCATCATATGCATTAATCATTTATTTTAAATGGTCTTGGAAATGTTTATTTAAGAATCTAAAGTGGGCAAAACGACTTATTATATTTTTATTGACTTATAAACAGTGTGCTAGATTTAATATATCATCTAAAATTATTATATAAATTTCTAAGAGTTTTTCTGTATTATTTAAATGGATTATTAATTAAATCCTAAAAGGGGTCTTGGGAGTGTTACTTAATAAAATGTCTTGGACAAAATGGACATTCCATTTTTAATGTATTAATAACAGTGAAATGGAGCAATTACATCTTCTGGAATTAATTTATAAATTTTTAAGGATCTTTCTGAATTATTTATTTTAAAGTATTAATTAAACCCTAAAGGGGAATTTTCTTTATTATTTAATAAGGTTATTATGTGCCAAGTGAACATATTGTTTTTATTGCATAAAAGTGTAGAGAATGAAAAGACAAATTTTCCAGAATTAAAATGGTGAAATTTGGAGTTAATTTGAGCAGGATATGAATTTTGGAAGTTTAAAACTATTTTCTGAATTTTATTTAAACAGAACTCAGTCTCTGGTCCACGGTGAGCCAGGCCCACGGTGGACCAGCGACTGTGCGCGTAAGCCGGGCCATTCAGGACCATTGGATCAAGATCCAATGGCCAGTGCACGCGCAGGGCGGGTTAAGTGGGATCCGACGGCCCTCAGGCCTTGATACCCGTTCGACCAAATGAATGGCCCTGATTAAACCTGACGGGGTTATAATCCTAACCGCCCACGTCGGATCGAACGGCCCAGATCCCTTCCGGCACGGCACGGGCTGAAGGGGGTAAATTACCCTTCTTCTGCAGCTCCGGCGAAGCAACGGCGAGCAATTACCGGCGACAGCGAGGCCTAAGGCCCTAGGCGATGGCAAAAATGGACAGAGGGGCATGAGGGGGTTCTCGGCATACCGGTGGCGATGAGGATGGAGTCGTGGCGGTGGCCGGCGTTGAGGAGAGGGCGGCGGGTTTCCTCGGGTCGTTGGCGGCGACGGTGATCCGGTGGCGGGGAATCCGAACGGAGGCGAGGCCGAGGATGCCCAGGTGACGACGGTTCCGGCGGTGGCTTTGGCGAGAGCGATGGTGGCCCAGAGCACCGGTGATCGACGGCCGGAGTTTTGAACAGAGGGGAGGGAGAGAAAATGGTTGGCGGTGTTCGGTAACGCAGATGTTAGCGCGTTGGAGGTGTGGGTGAGACGCGGTGGGTGCAGGGGCTTTTATAGCGTCGCCGGCGGTGAAGTTTGGAAGGGTAAATGGGGGAAACCCGAGGGCTTCCAAAATTGGCGCCGGCGAGGTTTCCATCCGCACGGCATCCTTCCAAATGTGCCGGAACCGCATTGCTTTTAAGCGGAATGGGATCGCCGGCGAATAGGGAAGGGGGTCTCGGGCTCGGTCTGGCGGTTGGCGGCTGCTGGCGGCGGTTTGGCAAGGGGGGCCGTCGGGATGGAAGGGGAGGGATCCCCTTCCATTTGGAGAAGACGGAACTGACAGGTGGGGGCCACCTGTCAGTCGGTGGGCGAGAGAGAGGAGGAGCTGACAAGCGGGCCCGACGTGGCAGCGGGAGAGTGGGGCGCTCGGGAGGCTGCCAAGTGGGGCCGGCCGAGGCGCGGGAGAGGAGAGAGGGGGGGCGGCGCCGACAGGCGGGTCCCGCCTATCGGTGGGAGCGGCCGGTTTGGGCTGGGCCGAAAGCTTTTTAGAGGGGAAAACGGGGTTGCGGCCCAGTAAGATTTAAAAATTGTTTTCTGATTAAATTTAATTCCAGAAAATCAAATATTTGATTAAGGTTTGAAGATCTATTGGAAAAATTTTATAAAAATTCTCAAAAATATTTCTTGGTCTCTAGTTTATCCCATAAAATTTTCAAGTCCAAATTTTGAATATTTACCTCTGTTTGGCTTTAATAGGGATCTTTTAGAATTTTAATCAATACTAAATACAGAAATTCATTTAATATTATTTTTTTCTTTATTTTATTCCCTTTAAATTTTGGGGCTGTTACAATCCTATCCCCCTTACAGAGAATCTCGTCCTCGAGATTCGAAGCGAACTTCGGGAAAACTGAGGGACTGAGTTCTACTGGTGCTCTGGATTAGGAGAAGGAGTTACATCAGAAGTAGGCAAGGTGATCTCCGGATCTGGGTTGGTTGAGATCAATTTGGGAGTGTCTTTGGTTGTATCTGGGTTCTCTTTGTGGTGAACTAGGGTACGTTCCTCTGGGTTAGGAATGGAGGATGGCGCCCGCTTGGGGTAGGGGCACTTGTTGGCGTAGTGGCCTCCTTGGCGGCAGTTGTAGCACACAATCGGCTTGCCATTCCTGTCTCTCTTGTATCCGGTAGCTTGTGTTGGAGTTCTTCCGGTAGGTGGTGCTTGGGGTGGGATGTCTGTGATTGGCCCTCCGAGGATGGTTCGTGGCTTGGCAGGGGTTGGGGCTTGAGGTGGAATCACTCTGGTTTCTGGTATAATTGCTTCATTCACCAATCTTTGAAAGTTGGCGAAGTCCCCGTGGATTAGTTGAAGGGAGAGCTCGTGTTGGTGTTGTTGGAGACGGAACAACTGTGCCTGCTGCTCTTGCATCTGCTTTTGTTGTTGTTGCATCTGGGCAAGCAGTGTGGCGATCAGTTGATTTTGTTTTGCCATCATCTCCGTAAGTGTGGGATGATAGACAACAGGGGTCTGCTGAGGTACAGGTGCACCCCTCTGCGGCAGATTGCCAGAGGTGTTTCCGTTGCGTGGAGCTTCTGATCCTTGGTTATTGGTCATCCTGAAGTTGAAGGGTTCAAAAAAAAGGTGCCGTCATTAAGGGGAATTTGTTACTGGTTTTATTGCCTAAGATGAGTAATTTGACCTAGATGCTTATATATCTTATTTTCCGTTCCTTATCATCTTTCACACTCAGGCCTTATATTATTATAAATGATTTATCATGTATTTTATTCACTCAACATTCATGTTGTAATATATTTTATTAATTAGTGTTAGAGGTTTAAGATGAAGTGATGTTGATTATATCTTATTGATTTCCTTGGTACCAAAATTCCAGAAAAAATTTTGGAACACAATTTGATGCTTAGGAGAATTTTTAGGAAAAATACTCTAGCTAATTTTAAATGAAATTTTTAGGCCCATATTTTAGCTTTCCTCTTTCTTGATGTATAGGGAATCCTTTCCATGAAATTTATTTATTAATTTATTTTATTTTTAATGCCTGGCGAAAATCAAGGTGTTACAATCCTAACTTCCTTAACAAGAATCTCGTCCCGAGATTCGGAAAGGCTAGAAGTAGAAGGTTAAAGATAGTCTTCAAGTCTGCATTTTCATAGATTGAACTTGGCTAAGTTAGGGCTTTCTTGACAACTTGTTTTGACTTCATGATTGGAGTTGTTCTCGCAGAACGGCGACGAACGAATTACGTTGACTTGAAACTAGAGGTAGATTCTCTCCTTTAGATTGGGATTATGATCTAATAGGTCTAGGAAATGATATTTAAGCTTTATTTTAAAATGTATCGTTCTTGCGATTACATTTATGTTTATTTTTATTTAATCTTTACTCATGTCTTATATTCGACATGGGTGGCAATACAAGCAAGTAAAAGAAAACAATCAGTCGTAAAACTACGTCTACAGTAGCTGTAGCTCAGGGGACGGCTCGATCACGGGCTCGTGGGAGACGGTCGGGGTCGAGGAGCTGGATGGTCCGACGGGTGGAGCACTGCGGGAGATCCTCTTGGGCCTCACGGTGGGGATCCGAAGGGGTTTCTTCTTGCGAGGCAGAAGAGGTGCGATCTCCTCAAGATCCTTCTTCAAGTCTTTGAGCTGCTGGCGGAGCTGGGTATTGACCATGGCGCCTTGGCGTAGAAGCTCGTTCTGACGCCTCAACTCCTCTACCTCGAGAGTCAGCTGGGGGTTCTGTTGGACTTGTCGACGGAGCTCAGCATTCTCGTGGGCCAGGTTCTCCGATGAGTGACGGTAGAAGTCGATGGTGTCGTGCTGGCTATCTGCGTCGAGGACGGCCTCCGTATGAAGGTTGTCCATAGCCTCCAAGAGTCTCATGGTGCGGGCGATGGCGGAGTTGTCCTGAGGGAGGGAGTTGATGTAGATGATGCGGTGACTCCCGGGTGTGCGCATGGGCATGAAGCGGTAGATGGTGTCGCGGAGGTGGCAGTCGTATACCAGTCGAAGCTCGGCGAGGGACTGGAGAGCGGCTCGCTGGCTGGCCACCACGAATGAAGGTCCTCCAACTCCATGGGTGTAGAAGGGTGGCTGCGTGGAAGAGGGGCGGATCACAACCGTGACCTCGCAGTAGCTCTTGTTCGCATCGGGAAAGATCCCGTGGAACGCAGGCTCATGGGGAAACCCCAAAAAGTCGACGAGCACGCGAAGCTCGCGGATGATTCCGGCCTCGTCACGAAGAGTCCCGCTCATGGTGTGAACCGGCATCTACAAAAGAGAGGAAATTTTTGTAAAAACCTCGGAAGATGAGAGGATAAGTAATCTTTTGTAAAATATAGTGAATATATATAGGTCCTAAGGTCAGGTCTGTTTGGCTTCCTACAGTCAAGTCGGCTCTGATACCATCTTGTCGCGCCCCGATTTAATAAATCAGGACCTTTATTGAAATTCCAAAGAAAATCAATAAACCAAAACGTTCATAAAGCGACCACGTACAATACGGGCAATCATTCACGGTTCGTAGACCGTATTAATACAAAAGTGAATGAAAGTGAAGAGAAACTAATAAAATCAAGGGTCCTAGATGAACGCCTCCTTCCAGTCTCGCCTTGACTGGGTCGCTACTCCAGACCTTCATCCTCCTCGTAGTAGACGGGCTCTGATGGTGTAAGTCAACGGGGTGAGTACAGATGTACTCAGCAAGCCACCGAATGCAAATATAATGCAAGGTAATAACAAGGGAGATAGTGGCTAGTTTTGCGGAAGCAGCATATTTGTAAAGCATTTTAATGTGAGCAATTTATCAGTACGGAAAGGTAAACATGAGAATGCATCATCATCTTCTAACTCGAGGAGTACGTTTTACCTCCTCGCACAACAGTCCTTACATGCCATGAATAACTCAATCTTTCAACCAATTGTAAACTAACTGCGAGTAGTCACACAACCCGCCCTTGACCGTGGGCTCGGCTTTTCGAAAAGATTGATTTTACTCTGATCAGAGATGTACCACTGTACCCACAAGGCACGCACTCATCACTTACATCAAAGTGTAACGAGATGACCCATTTCACGGGAACTCGTGCCAAAACCTTCCATATGGTCCTCCCCGACTCAACAGCACCCTCTTATAGGTTTCATATGGTGTCCCGACGCGTCGGTGCCCCACCATACCCCCCCTTGAGCCTCCTTTGGTACAAGTCGCCCGCAGGATAGCCCCTTGCCCCCTCCGCTATGGTGCCGAGAGACGGAGTGTTCCACACTTCCAGTTAGGACTTACCCATTAGACTTGTGGTTGGTACGGAAGTGCTTTGCAACAGATCCCGCAGACCGGTCCTTATAGTGCCCCGGGTACGACCAACCAGTTTCCGAGCTTGCACCCGGAACCCACCATACTTATAACATACCCAACTCCAACAGAGTCCAGAGACAAGAATAACGGGGTATTTCATATACCAGAATCCATCTATCTACGACTCATTATTTTTTATCCTATAGCAGTTGTGCCGGTACATTGGGCACTAGCTAATATAATATTTGTAGAGTGACAAGGAGTTAAGGCTCAATAAGCATGGCTTGGGTTTGCACACAAGGACGGGGATCTAATAAATATAAGTGTAGGGCTTAATCTTTGACTAATGCAATATTAACCTATGTGTTATAGCGATAATTTATTAAAACATGGGCTCAACATGATCAACTGTGTCCACAGAGGTGGGCGATGACTTGCCTTGATCCGTGACTGGTGAAGGTGGAACCTCAGGGTAAGACTCGGGATCTTCGACGACGTTGTAGTCTTCTTGATACGGAAAAGTAAATAAAACATTCATTAAACAATCCAAAACAAACAACCATACTAACATACATGTTTATGTTGGATTAAGTAAAGGAGATAGAGTCTTAACTTTTAGGTTTTGGTTACTTAAACATTTAAGATTAATTTTTAATGAGATTCCTTAATTTTTATAGCTTGATATAATTATTCTTCCTAAGGGGGTTTTATTTCTCCCTTTTTAAAGTTGAAGTAAAAAGTTATAAAATGACCTTAATGTTTTTATGGCATTAATATAGTGACATTAGGTTATTTAGATCTTCTGAAGTTTGTTATATAAGTTTTAGGATAGTTTCATAAAGAGTTGACTTTTTCTTAAATGCCTTAATTAAATGTCCTAAAAGGGCCTTTGCAATATCATTTAATGGAATAAATTGGACAAGATGAATATTCTATTTTTATTAAAAATAGTGAACTCAAGTGGTTAGGTTTTCTGAAGTTATTATATAAGCTGTCATGTCATGCTTATGAAGTGTTTAACTTCTATTATCTGAACTACTTAATTACCCTATAAGGCCTTTTGCAATATTACTTAATAGATTAAAGTGGGCAAAGTGAACATGTTATTCTTATTGCATTAAAACAGTAGAATCATGTCATTAAGTCCTTTGAATTTATTATGTCATTTTCATGATATTTTTGTAAAGTGTTGTATTTCCATCATATGCATTAATCATTTATTTTAAATGGTCTTGGAAATGTTTATTTAAGAATCTAAAGTGGGCAAAACGACTTATTATATTTTTATTGACTTATAAACAGTGTGCTAGATTTAATATATCATCTAAAATTATTATATAAATTTCTAAGAGTTTTTCTGTATTATTTAAATGGATTATTAATTAAATCCTAAAAGGGGTCTTGGAGTGTTACTTAATAAAATGTCTTGGACAAAATGGACATTCCATTTTTAATGTATTAATAACAGTGAAATGGAGCAATTACATCTTCTGGAATTAATTTATAAATTTTTAAGGATCTTTCTGAATTATTTATTTTAAAGTATTAATTAAACCCTAAAGGGGAATTTTCTTTATTATTTAATAAGGTTATTATGTGCCAAGTGAACATATTGTTTTTATTGCATAAAAGTGTAGAGAATGAAAAGACAAATTTTCCAGAATTAAAATGGTGAAATTTGGAGTTAATTTGAGCAGGATATGAATTTTGGAAGTTTAAAACTATTTTCTGAATTTTATTTAAACAGAACTCAGTCTCTGGTCCACGGTGAGCCAGGCCCACGGGTGGACCAGCGACTGTGCGCGTAAGCCGGGCCATTCAGGACCGTTGGATCAAGATCCACTGGCCAGTGCACGCGCGGGGCGGGTTAAGTGGGATCCGACGGCCCTCAGGCCTTGATACCCGTTCGGCCAAATGAATGGCCCTGATTAAACCTGACGGGGTTATAATCCTAACCGCCCGCGTCGGATCGAACGACCCAGATCCCTTCCTTCACGGCACGGGCTGAAGGGGGTAAATTACCCTTCTTCTCCAGCTCCGGCGAAGCAACGGCGAGCAATTACCGGCGACGGCGAGGCCTAAGGCCCTAGGCGATGGCGAAAATGGACAGAGGGGCATGAGGGGGTTCTCGGCATACCGGTGGTGATGAGGATGGAGTCGTGGCGGTGGCCGGCGTTGAGGAGAGGGCGGCGGGTTTCCTCGGGTCGTTGGCGGCGACGGTGATCCGGTGGCGGGGAATCCGAACGGAGGCGAGGCCGAGGATGCCCAGGTGACGACGGTTCCGGCGGTGGCTTTGGCGAGAGCGATGGTGGCCCAAAGCACCGGTGATCGACGGCCGGAGTTTGAACAGAGGGGAGGGAGAGAAAATGGTTGGCGGTGTTCGGTAACGCAGATGTTAGCGCGTTGGAGGTGTGGGTGAGACGCGGTGGGTGCAGGGGCTTTTATAGCGTCGCCGGCGGTGAAGTTTGGAAGGGTAAATGGGGGAAACCCGAGGGCTTCCAAAATTGGCGCCGGCGAGGTTTCCATCCGCACGGCATCCTTCCAAATGTGCCGGAACCGCATTGCTTTTAAGCGGAATGGGATCGCCGGCGAATAGGGAAGGGGGTCTCGGGCTCGGTCTGGCGGTTGGCGGCTGCTGGCGGCGGTTTGGCAAGGGGGGCCGTCGGGATGGAAGGGGAGGGATCCCCTTCCATTTGGAGAAGACGGAACTGACAGGTGGGGGCCACCTGTCAGTCGGTGGGCGAGAGAGAGGAGGAGCTGACAAGCGGGCCCGACGTGGCAGCGGGAGAGTGGGGCGCTCGGGAGGCTGCCAAGTGGGGCCGGCCGAGGCGCGGGAGAGGAGAGAGGGGGGGCGGCGCCGACAGGCGGGTCCCGCCTGTCGGTGGGAGCGGCCGGTTTGGGCTGGGCCGAAAGCTTTTTAGAGGGGAAAACGGGGTTGCGGCCCAGTAAGATTTAAAAATTGTTTTCTGATTAAATTTAATTCCAGAAAATAAAATATTTGATTAAGGTTTGAAGATCTATTGGAAAAATTTTATAAAAATTCTCAAAATATTTCTTGGTCTCTAGTTTATCCCATAAAATTTTCAAGTCCAAATTTTGAATATTTACCTCTGTTTGGCTTTAATAGGGATCTTTTAGAATTTTAATCAATACTAAATACAGAAATTCATTAATATTATTTTTCCTTTATTTTATTCCCTTTAAATTTTGGGGCTGTTACACGACCGGTGGCAGGAGGCGATCGGAGGCGATGAAAGGGACCGGCGGCGGCTGGTGAAGGCGGGAGGCGACCGGAGGCGGCCGGAGAGATCTGCGATAGCCGGAGGAGGCGGGAGACGACCGCAAGTGATGGGAGGGACTGGCGGCCGCCGGTGGAGGTCGGAGGCTACCGTAGGCGACAGGGGGGACCAGTGGCGTCCGAAGGAATAGTGGATTAGGTAACTGTTAGCAATATCCCGTCTCAAAACGATTTTGTTGACCCTACCCACCTCAATCAAAGCTCACAAACCCTGGACACAATTACACAAGATCATTGCTCTTTCAGCCCCTTCGGAATTCTGCAAAAAGTAAAATCCTTCAAGGATCAGGATGTATTAAAGTTAAAAGCCCAAAGTAATATGGTCTATGCATTTTCATTCTAGAGTAGTAGAGTGCTTATGTGCTTTATCTATCAACATCAACAAAGCCTTTAGTACCAAGCAAGTTGGGGTAGGCTAGAGTTGAAACCCAACAAGAAGTCACCAAAAAGAGAGAGAGAAAGGGGAGGGGAAAAGCTTTTAAGAGCACTAAAAGGGAAAAGGCCTAATCACGGTTCGGGCACGTGGATAGCTTCTTTCCAAGCACTTCTATCCAAACACAGCTCCTTTGTGATATTCCATTCCTTCAAGTCCCTTTTGATTGCCTCCTCCCATGTCAAGTTTGGTCGCCCTCTACCTCTCTTCACATTATTGACCCGTCTTATGATACTTCTGTGCACCGGTGCCTTTGGGGGTCTCCGTTGGACATGCCCAAACCATCTCAACCAGTGTTGCATAAGCTTTTCTTCAATTGGCGCTACTCCTAGCCGATCGCGTATGTCATCGTTTCTCACTCGGTCCAATCTTGTGTGCCCACATATCCAACGCAACATATGCATCTCTGTGACACATAGTTGTTGGATATGCCGCCTCTTAGTAGGCCAACACTCAGCCCCATATAACATAGTAGGCCTAATCGTCGTCCTGTAGAACTTGCCTTTCAACTTCTGTGGCACTCTCTTGTCACATAGGACTCCCGATGCTTGACGCCATTTTATCCACCCCGCTTTGATCCTATGGCTAACATCTTCATCAATATCACCATCTCTCTGAAGCATCGATCCCAAATAACGGAAGGTGTCCTTCTTTGGTACTACTTGGCCTCCCAAGCTTACATCTCCATCCTCACTAATTGTAGTACCAAAGTCACATCTCATATACTCGGTTTTGGTCCTGCTAATTCTAAATCCTTTTGACTCTAGGGTCTAACGCCATAACTCTAGCTTTCTATTTACTCCTTTCCGGCTTTCATCTACTAGAATTACATCGTCAGCGAAAAGCATACACCAAGGGATATCTCCTTGTATATCCCTCGTGACCTCATCTATCACTAAGGCAAATAGATAAGGGCTCAAAGCTGAACCTTGATGTAGTCCTATGTTAATCGGGAAAACATTTGTATCACCATCAGTTGTTCGGACACTAGTCACAACCTTGTCATACATGTCCTTAATGAGCGTAACATACTTTGTTGGGACTTTATGCTTATCCAATGCCCACCATATGAGATTCCTAAGTATTTTATCATAGGCCTTTTCCAAGTCGATAAAAACCATGTGCAAGTCCTTCTTCTGCTCCTTATACCGCTCCATGACATGTCTTATTAAAAAAATTGCTTCCATGGTTGACCTTCCAGGCATGAATCCAAATTGGTTCATGGTGATATGCGTCATTCCTCTTAGGCGATGCTCAATAACTCTCTCCCAAAGCTTCATAGTGTGGCTCATGAGCTTAATCCCTCGATAGTTAGTACAACTTCGAATATCTCCCTTGTTTTTGAAGATTGGTACTAATGTACTCCTCCTCCACTCATCAGGCATCTTGTTTGATCGAAAAATATGGTTGAACAACTTGGTTAGCCAAACGATAGCAATATCCCCAAGGCATTTCTACACCTCTATTGGGATACCATCCGGACCCATCGCCTTGCCCCTTTCATCCTCTTTAAAGCTTCTTTGACCTCTGACTCTTAGATCCTGCGTACAAAGCATCTATTTAAATCATCAAAGGAGTCATCCAATTGGGTGTCCATAGTCTCATTCTCACCATTGAAAAAATTGTCAAAATACCTCTGCCACCTCTGTTTGATGTCTTGTCCTTTCACCAAGAGTTGATCCATCTCATCTTTAATGCATTTAACTTGGTTGAGGTCCCTTGTCTTCCTTTCCCGAATCCTAGCCATCTTATAGACATCCTTCTCCCCTTCTTTTGTACTTAGTCTTCGGTAAAGATCATCATAGGCACGACCCTTTGCCTCACTCACAGCTCGCTTAGCAGTCTTCTTTGCTACCTTATACCTCTCTATGTTGACCGCGCTCCCTGTCATGGAACAAGCTCTTGTAACATTCTTTCTTCTCCTTTATTGCCTTTTAAACATCCTCGGTCCACCACCAAGTATCTTTAGGTTCACCTCTACTCCCTTTGGTCACTCCAAACACTTCTGACGCCACCTTCCTAATACAAGTTGTCATCTTCACCCACATGTTGTTTGCATCTTCTTCTTCGGACCAAGCGCCCTCCACAGAAACTCTTTCCTTAAAAACTTCGGATGTCTCCCCTTTGAGTTTCCACCACTTCGTCCTCGCAATTTTGGCTTGTTTATCCCTATGGGTATGGATCCAAAAACGAAAGTCAGCCACCACAAGATTATGTTGGGGCACAACACTCTCTCCAGGTATCACCTTACAATCCAAACATGCTTGTTTATCTTCTCTCCTAGTGAGAACGAAGTCGATCTGGCTCGAACGATGGCCACTACTAAAAGTCACCAAATGAGAATCTCTCTTTCTGAATAAAATGTTGGCTATCATGAGAAAAAATATTAGCATTGCATGAAGATAGTAGTTAGTCTAACAGTACAACTGTGTTCTTCTAAACAACCGACCAGCTATTTCCATACGTGCTGACTGAATTTCGCTGTACATGAACCGGAATAGCAGCCAGAAGGGCTATTCACCCTTAAAATGCTACAACTGATGAGACGAGCACTGTCCAACTACACAACTGCAGCAGACGCTAAACTCCTCTTCCCGATTGAACTGAAACCAGGAACTGACCAGCCAGAGCTCACACTGTAAACTTCCACCTGTAACAAAGGGGAAGAGACTGAGACTGTCCTTGAAAGAGTGCGCAGAATCGTGAAGGCATGGTTGGTGCGTGTTTACTTACAGTATCCAGAATCTTTTCATGCGACTGCAGACCGCCAATGACAAACAAATTATCACCCAGAGTAACTGTAGAAGCGTATCCTCTTGGAAAGCTCATGGGATAACCCATCCTCCAGGAGTTACGACGAGGGTCATAGATCTCTACGCTAGAAAACATACTATTACCATCATATCCTCCAATAGCATATCTGAAAAGTCAAACCGATACATAAGTTTCATTTTCAAGATTTAAGCCTTCAGACGGCATTGTTTTTCCATGTTCAATAAAGATATAGACTTTGTTTGGTACAACTCTTGTCCTATGAATTTTTTTTGAACCGGTCAAACTTATCTCAAAGAAATCTTAGAATCTTAGATTTCAACCTATAAGTAGATTAAAAGTATTCAGCTGAGTCATATGATTTTTATTTTAAACTAAAAATAAAATTTAAAACATAAATCTAATATAAATCAGCTAGAGCTGGAGTTGAACTAAAAAAGGCCGTAATATATGCAAGAGGAAATTACTCACAGGAGTTCTCCAAGGACAGCTACAGTGTGACATCCTCTCCTTGAATTCATATTTGGAAGGTGGGCCCAGAAACCCTCCCTTGGGTCATACCTTTCTGTTGATCTGTATATGCCACGTTTGTAATCCTCTAAAGAAACTAAATCAAGTAATAACATGGAGTAAATTTGACAATATATCTTACTGTAAGTACTTGCTACCATCATATCCACCAGTTGCATAGATGACACTATTCATTTCTGCTGCAGCAAGAGTATATCGCTGGAACATATTGCAGCATGTGTAAGAGATCAATGTCAATATTATTCAAAAGACTAATTCAATAAGAGCTGAAAGTGCTAGACATAATATGGATTCCTCACTCAGCCCTAAAAGGGTAGGTGGATAATAAATAGTAGCCTACATGGGCCAAACACACACACACAAACTAATACCCCCCACAGTCGAAACTCTGGCGCAGTGGACGTTGAGACTGGAGCGGAACTCGGAGAAGGTGGAAGAAGGCAAGCCTTTGGTAAAGATGTCGGCAAACTGGGAGGTGGTAGGTACATGTAGAACACGGACATCTCCCACGGCGACACGATCACAGACGAAGTGGAGATCGATCTCCACATGCTTGGTGCGCTGGTGCTGGACGGGGTTGGTGGAGAGGTAGAAGGCGCTAACATTGTCACAGTAGACCAAGGTGTTAGGATAAGATCTCAGAGGAGAGAGGGCCGAGTCCCTCTCCTCCATGCCTAAGCCCTCGGACTCCCTAACCACCCTCCTGGTCTCCCGCGCGCCCTGATCGAGGGCGTCTCAACCAACTCATGGTTGAGGGGCCCCTACCGCCAGCGCTATATTAAGGGGCTGGTTTTGAAGCGGCTAGAGGTTAAAAAAAATCTCTAGTTCGCCCAAAACCTTCCCGACACCTATGTGACCCGATCTAACCTAGCGCTGCGCGGTGGGAAGCCTCCCTCACCGCCAAGAAGCCCCATGGCGTCCTCGTCGTCGACCAACTCCAACGAAGGTACACACACATGTTCCCCTCTCTGTTTTAATTAACTAAGCCCTATGCCATGTTGAACTTAGACAAACCCTACTAGTACTAACCTAGGCGTATCCTCCTAAGGCTAGATCTATCAATGGTATCAGAGCAAACCTAGGGCTAGGCTAGCTAGGGTTTGGGCATCGGACCGACACCATTTTATGTACCTAAGACTCTCTGTTAGACTCCCTGTTCCCACATAGAACCCTAAGAAAACCTAAGGAAAACCCCTCTATTACCTTTTCGGTTGACGCCGAAATACCCGCATGGACACTAACCCTAAGTACCCCGCAAAACCCCTCTTCAAAGCCTTCGGGAAGAAAGTAAGAAACCACAAAAAAATTGAAAACCGAGAAGGGAATGACTCAGATCCGGAAGTTAGGGTTAGGGTTTTCACCCTAACCCTAACCCTAGCTAAGCATAAGAAGAGGGGCCGAGGTTTTCTCACCGTGGCTCCTCGCCTCGCTGCGCCGCCACCCGCCGGAGGCCGGAGACCGCTCCACGCCGCCACTCGCCGGAGTGTGGGAAGTGGCCGAGTGCTCGCCGCCGCGGACCAGCTCGACGGAGTGCTGCTCACCCTCGGGTGAGCGCGCGCACCGGCGAGCGGGCCCGCGACGGCGCCGCCGCACGCAAGGCCGCCGGCCCGCCGCCGCTCCGCTCGTGGAGCCATGCGCCGCCGCGCCGCTCGTGCTCTAGCCGGGTAGGGGGAAAATGAGTAGGGTTAGGGTTTTTTCGGTTGAGGGGTGGCTTTTTAAGTGGCCGACATCGGCGGCTGGCCGTCAGATCAAATCCGACGGTCAGGATCAGATGAACCGGATGCGGCCCAGGCGGGGGAGAAATAGCCAGCCCAGGCCTAGGTTAGGCGCGCGCGCGTTCCACTTTCCTGGCCTAGGCCCAAGTTGAGTACGGCCTGCACAAAGGCTCTGTTGGGACGGGAAAATTTGTTGTTTTGGGCCAGTTTTCGTTTTTTAATTTTCTAGAATTTAAGTATTGTTTTTTCTGTTTTATTTATTCCTAGAAATTAAGAAAAATGCCCAAAATGAGATAAAATTTAGTTTAATGCGGGGAAAAATTTAGTAAATTTCATCATGAATATTGGCATTGTTCTGAATTTTTTGAGTAATTTTAGATCATTTTTATGTTATTTTCTGATTTAAATTAGTCCAACGACTTTTTTTATTAGAAAAATAATTGTTTTAAGTATTCAAATTCAGAATTTTTGCTGCTGGTTAAACAATGCATTATTTAGTTTAAGAATTCCGATGTGCTATCTCTGTTTAATCATATCACTTTGCTCATCCAATTTATTAAGTTTATTTTGTCGATTAAATTTGAACCAACGGGATAATTTAATTGACGCAATAAATTTTCCTTTTAGTTATGTTAGCATAGTAATTTTATCTCCTGACCAACGTTGGTGATAAAATTACTGTGTTTTAAGTTGAATTGATTCTATTTCTGCCCAACGGTGATGTAGAATTAATTCTTGTTTATTGAGTTTTCACATGCTAATTTGACCAACGTTAAATTTGCATGTCTCTTTTACGCCTGTAATTAACTCCCTTTTTGACTATCATTCTTATCAGGAAATTTGCTTGCTCAAATGTCCAACATTGAGAAACTCAATGGGGACAATTATGGCTCCTAGCGAGAGAGTTTGTTGATCGCTCTCGCCATTTTAGATGTGGATTTTTCCTTGCAGGAAGAATGCCCTATTGAGCCTACTGAGCCTGTGATACGTACTGGCGAGGCCGCTGAGGCCTTTGCCACACGTCAGAAGGATTTCGCTTCGGTAAGGATGAAGTACGATATTACGTATAGTAAGTGAAAGCAGTCCAACCGGAAGTGCTTAATGATCATTAAGAACTCCATTCTGGAGCCTATTAGGGGATCCATCCCTGACTGTGAGACAGCTACTGAGTATCTTAAGAAGGTGGAGAGCCAGTTTACTGGTTCCTCTAAAGCTCATGCTAGCTCAATTATTAAGAAGTTCATCACGGAGAAATACCGTGGTGGCGGTATTAGAGATCATATTCTAAGGATGAGTAACTAGGCTTCTAAGCTGAAGTCTATGGAGTGTGTGCTACCCTTAGACTTTGTGATTCATGTGATCATGGTTCTCTTAGCAAAGATTTTGAGCACTTCGTGATCAACTATAACTCTTAGCCAGAAGTTTGGACTCTAGAGAAATTAGTGTCTAACTGTGCTCAAGAAGAAGAACGTATTAAGGAAGCACGTGGAAGTGATTCTGTGTATCACGTCCAAGACAAGGGGAAGAAAACATTCACCCCAAAGAACACTAAGACTTTCAAGAGGAAAGGAAAGGCGCCGAAGAACAATGATGTTCCTCAAAGCGTCTACAGGCATTGCAAGAAGGAGGAACACCACATGAAGGATTGTGTGGAGTTTCTCAAGTGGATGAGCAAACACGGTAATAATGAAATTACTTGCATTGATGAATCATTGTATTTAGATTATTCTACCAACACTTGGTGAATTGATTCGGGTGTAACTATTCATGCTGCCAACTTTTTACAGGGATTCGATACGACGATAACTTTGCGAAGAAACGAAAGAACAATTAGAGTGGCAAATGACATCGAAGCAGAAGTTGAAGCCATAAGAAATCTCCCTTTAGAACTTAAGAACGACTTTGTAATTCTTTTGCAAGATGTACTCTATGTTCCTTCGATGAGAAGAAACTTAATTTTCGTTTCTTGATTAGTGAATAATGGATATGATTGTCATTTTGGCGATAGACAATGTTCTATTATTTATGATAATAAAGTTGTGGGTCTTGCCTTCAAGCATGACAAACTTTATCTCTTATCTTTGAATGATTCAGTGAATTCCATTAATGAGACCACATCGTCTAGCAAAACAAATAAGCGTAAGAGAATTAGCGATGTATCTTCGAAATTATGGCACTGTTGCCTAGGCCACATTTCGAGGGGGAGGATTGAACGTCTAGTTAAGCAATCAATTCTTCCGCCTTTAAAATTCGCAGACTTAGATCAATGCATAGATTGCATTAAGGGCAAATACGTCAAACAGATTAAGAAAGACGCGAAGCGAAGCATAGGAGTCTTAGAAATTATTCATATGGACATTTGTGGTCAATTTCCTGTGAGGTCTGTAGATGGTTATGATTCATTCATAACATTTACAGATGATTATTCGCGCTATGGTTATATTTATCCAATTAAAGAACGATCAGAGACTATGGATAAATTTAAGATATTTAAGGCTGAAGTAGAAAATCAGCATGATCTAAAGATTAAGATAGTGAGATCTGACCGTGGAGTGGAGTACTACGGTCGTCATACCCCGAATGGCCAAGTTCCTGGACCTTTTGCAAGGTTTCTACAGTAAAATGGTATAGTAGCCTAGTATTCTACACCAGGCGAACCTTAGCAAAATGGAGTGGCAGAAAGGCGCAATCGCACCTTAATGGACATGGTAAGAAGCATGCTAAGTTATTCCACTCTACCGATTGGTTTATGGATGGAGCCATTAAAAACTGCCATTCATATTCTTAATCGGGTTCCGAGTAAGTCGGTGCCCAAAACACCGTATGAGTTATGGACTGGACGAGAACCCTCTCTAAATTATTTTAGAGTATGGGATGTCCTGTTGAGACTAAAGTTTTTAACCTAAATATTGGTAAGCTAGATCTTAAGACAGTGAGTTGTCATTTTATTGGCTACCTAGAAAAGTCTAAGGGTTTCTGTTTCTACTGTCCTGGTAGACATACTAAATTTATAGAAACGAGACACGCAGTCTTTTTAGAAGACGCTATGATCAGGGGGAGCACGGCATCAAGAGAAATTAGCCTTGAAGAGAAGCGAGTCTGTGTACCCACTCCTATGATTCAAGAACCAATTTTCATATACCTGTGACAGCACCTGTTTGTCCAGCACCTGAAGTTGGACCTTCATTAGTGACACCTGTTGTTCATGAGGTACCTGTTATTCAGGAGCATGTAGTTCCAGATGTTGCTAATGAAAAACAAGAAGAACAACCCCCTATCTTAGAAAATAATGTGCCAGTTGAAGAGGACATCATAGAGGATGATGTACCAATTTAAGAAGACATTAGAGATGGGGATATCCCAGTTCAAGAGAACATTAGGAGGTCACAAAGAGTAAGAAAATCAGCTATTCCTGTTGACTATGAGGTTTACATGAGTGAAGAAATTCAAATGGAGGGCGATCCCGCCTCTTTTGAAGAAGCTATGAGAGGCCCTAACTCTTCTAAGTGGCTTGAGGCCATGGAGGATGAGATGAGGTCTATGAGTACCAACAAAGTCTGTAAATTAGAAGAAATTCCTAAAGGAGCCAAAACAGTAGGCTGCAAATGGGTCTACAAGGTCAAACGTGACTCCCAAGGGAATATAGAAAGATTTAAAGCCAGACTTATTGCTAAAGGCTTCACTCAAAGAGAAGGAATAGACTATAATGAGACATTTTCTCCTGTATCATCTAAGGATTCATTTAGAATCATTATGGCTTTAGTGGCACATTATGACTTAGAGTTACATCAGATGGATGTAAAGACGACATTTCTCAACGGGAATCTAAATGAGAATGCCTATATGACACAACCCAAGGGTTTTGTCATAGAAGAGAAAGAAAATTTGGGATGCCATTTAACTAAGTCCATTTATGGTCTAAACAGGCCTCTGGGCAGTGGTATCTCAAATTTGATGAGACAATTAGAAAATTTGGGTTTAAGGAGAATGAAGAGAACAATTGCATTTATGCTAAGTTCAAGAACGAGAAATTTATTTTCCTAGTCTTGTATGTGGATGATATCCTACTAGCAAGTAGCGATGTTAATCTACTATTAGAAACTAAAAAGTTCTTGTTCTCTCATTTTGACATGAATGATCTTGGAAAAGCTTCATATGTATTAGGAATTGAGATTCTCCGAGATAGAACTAAGGGGGTATTAGGATGCCTATAAGCCTTCGCCTGCTCCGATAGTCAAGGGTGATAAGTTTGGGAATTTTTAGTGTCCCAGGAACCAATATGAGATCGATCAAATGAAATCGGTTTCATATGCTTCTACTGTCGGAAGCCTAATGTATGCTCAAGTATGTACACGTCCTGATTTAGCTTTTGCCACCGAGATGTTTGACAGATATCAGAAAAATCCTGGTATAGATCACTAGAAAGGAGTTAAGAAAACCTTAAGATATGTGCAAGGCACAAAAGACATCATGCTCACATATGAGAGAACAAATAACCTTGAGATAGTAGGTTATTCAGACTCAGATTTTGCGGGATGTATGGATACTGAGAAGTCCACATCAGGTTATATATTCACACTCGCAAAAGGAACTGTGTTGTGGAAAAGCTCCAAACAAACTGTGACGACATCTTCCACGATGTATGCCGAGTTTGTAGCATGTTATGAGGCCACCAGACAGGCACTATGGTTTAAAAATTTATTCCCGGTTTAAGAGTGGTCGACAGCATTGAAAAGTCACTTAAGTTGTATTGCGACAATGAGCCAGTAGTACTATACTCTCATAACATAAAGAAAAGTGGTGCTGCCAAACACATCAACATTAAGTACTATGTTGTTAAGGGAAAAAATCCAAGATCAGACTATAAGTCTAGAGCATATAAGTACCAAGCGTATGCTTGCGGATCCGCTCACAAAAGGCTTACCCCCCAACATGTTCAGAGAACACTTAATCGGTATGGGTTTAAAGGAAAGCCTATGATCATTGGATTTATAAGGGCCCAAATAAGTTTAGAGACTATTTCAGAATAGAAAGGTGTATTATAGTTGTTGAGTCACATAGTACGTAACTGACTATTGTGATGCAACATGCTCTATGCATTGATTTATAATAAAATAGATGTAATGTTAAGATAAGTTAAGAACTAAATTGAGATCTAGGGGGAGAATGTTAGGATAAGATCTTAGAGGAGAGGGGGTCGAGTCCCTCTCCTCCATGCCTAAGCCCTCAGACTCCCTAACCACCCTCCTGGTCTCCTGCGTGCCCTGATCGGGGGCGTCCCAACCAACTCATGGTCGAGAGGCTCCTGCCGCCAGCGCTATATTAAGGGGCTGGTTTTGAAGCGGCTAGAGGTTAAAAAAATCTCTAGTTCGCCCAAACCTTCCCGGCACTTACGTGACCCGATCTAACCTAGCGCTGCACGGTGGGAAGCCTCCCTCGCCGCCAAGAAGCCCCATGGCATCCTCGTCGTCGACTAACTCCAACGAAGGTACACACACATGTTTCCCTCTCCGTTTTAATTAACTAAGCCCTATGCCATGTTGAACTTAGACAAACCCTACTAGTACTAACCTAGGCGTATCCTCCTATGGCTAGATCTATCACAAGGTGCTCTTGGAGAGAGGGTTGTGGAGTTCCTCCAGGAGCTGTCGGAGAGAGGAGGCCTCCGCCACGCCGTTAGCAACAGCGCGGTACTCAGCCTCGGTGCTGGAGCGAGAGACAACTGGCTGCCACTTGGAAGACCAGGACACGAGGTTGCCGCCAAGGAAGACGGCGAAGCCAAAGGTGAAGCGATGCGTGTCCGGGTATCCCACCCAGTCGGCGTCAGTGTAAACCACGAGCTCCTCCGCCAGAGAACGCCGAAGATGGAGCCTGTAGCCGAGGGAGCCTCGCAGATAGCGAAGAATCCGCTTCATAGCCGTGAGGTGCGGGTCCCGAGGATCATGCATGTGAAAGCACACCTGTTGAACTGCAAATGAGATATTCGGCCGAGTGAAGGTGAGATGTTGAAGGACACCAGCAAGGCTCCGGTAAGTAGTAGGATCTGAAAGACTGAGGTAAGAATAGCTTGTATTGATTGATTTGAAACAGTACATATTTATAGACATGAGAAGATGGTGTAGCTGTCAAGGGATGTAACAGAATCCCCAACAGAATCCCTAACAGCATCTCCACACACATCTAGAAGTCTCTACACACAACCAGAAACAATTGTCTAACACGCCCCCGCAGTCGCAACATCGGTAGACCGAACGTTGAGACTGGATCGAAACTCCAAGAAGATGGATGTGGGTAACCCTTTGGTGAAAATGTCGGCGAGTTGCGATGTTGTGGGAACATGCAGAACCCGAATTTCACCAAGAGCAACGCGCTCCCGAACAAAATGTAGGTCAATCTCAACATGTTTGGTGCGCTGATGCTGAACGGGGTTGGAGGTCATGTAGATGGCACTGACGTTGTCACAATATACCAGAGTAGTTTTGTGCAATAGAGTGTGGAGCTCAGACAGTAGTTGGCGTAGCCAGGAGGCCTCTGCAACGGAATTGGCAATAGCTCGGTATTCAGCCTCGGCACTAGAATGGGAGACAGTGATCTGACGTTTAGAGGACCAAGAGATCATTGTTACCCAGGAAGACAGCATAGCCAGAGGTTGATCGCCGAGTATCAGGACAGCCGGCCTAATCCGCATCAGAGTAAACAACCAGATCATACTAGGAACAAGGTCGTAGAGATAATCCCATGTCCAAAGCACCACGAACATAGCGCAGAATGCGCTTGAGAGCAGCAAGATGAGGCTCCCGGGGGTCATGCATGTGAAGGCAAACTTGCTGAACCGCATAGGAAATGTCAGGTCTGGTGAAAGTCAAGTATTGAAGAGCACCAGCAAGACTGCAGAAATCAGTCGGATTTGACATGGGATCACCAGTAGCGGAGAGCTTAGGACTGAGATCAACAGGTGTGGAGCAGGGTTTGCAGTCAGACATGCCTTCTCGAGCAAGAATGTAAAGCATATATTGTCGTTGAGACAAAAAAGACCTCCGTCTTTGTGTTGAAACAGTATTCCAAGAAAATTGTGAAGAATACCAAGATCCTTCAAAGGAAATTCCTGCTGGAGAGCCTGAATAGTATGGCGAAGCAAGGCAGGTGAGGAAGCTGTCAACACAATGTCATCAACGTATAGGAGAAGATAAACTGTGTCTGCTCCACGGTGGTAGATGAATAGAGATGTGTCTGTTTTGGCTGCAACAAAGCCAAGCTGATGAAGATGTGAAGCAAAACGGATATGCCATGCGCATGGTGCTTGCTTGAGACCATAAAGAGAGCGGTTTAGGCGGCACACATAGTTTGAATGAGAATAGTCCTCAAATCCTGAAGGTTGTGCACAATAAACTGTCTCAGATAAGGTCCCATGAAGAAAAGCATTATCCACATCAAGCTGATGAATAAGCCAAGTCCTGGAGATGGCTAAAGAAAGAACAGTCCGGACAATAGCTAGTTTGACAACTGGACTGAATGTCTTAGAAAAATCCACCCCTGGTCGTTGGGAAAAGTCTCGAACCCAACGTGCCTTGTATCTCTCAAAGGAGCCATCACCATTGAACTTATGTTTGAACACCCACTTTCCAGTGACCACATTGGAGTGGGGTGGTTGAGGAAGAAGATCCCACGTGTGATTGGAGAGCAAAGCGAAGTACTCAGCATCCATAGCAGCTCGCTAATTGGGATCGGCAAAAGCAGCCCTATAAGTCTTCGGGATCGAAGATAATGGTGTGGCAGCAAGCAGAACTGGCTATCGAAAACCAAGTTTCCCACAGGTAACCATAGCATGTTGGTTAACCACAAGAGTAACTGGTAGAGCACCAGTGGGTAAGTCTAGGGACACTGAAGCAGGTGGTACTGAGGCCGTAGGACGCCGAGTGTAGACAACACCAAACCGCCGAGGAGGTGTGGCTGGTGGAGTCGTCGTGCCTGGTGGAGAAGACTCAGTCGGAGCCGCACATGGCTGTGCGGGAACACCAGGGGCCGCACATGGTTGTTCGGAAACACCAGGGGCCGCATGTGGCTATGCGGGATCATCAGTAAGTCCTGTAGAAAACAGAGGTGAAGTAAAAGGAACCGGTACATGAGTAGGGATATCATCCAAAAATCAAAGGCGACCGGAGTGGGAGGTGAGGAATCCTCAGAGTAAGGAAACGAGGATTCGTCAAAAACCACATGAAGGGAAATGATGATTTGGTTAGAGAGGCGATCAAGACAAAGATAACCCTTGTGATGAAGAGAGTAGCCAAGAAAAAACACACAGGGTATGTAACACCCCAAATTTTCAAAGAAATAAAAATATTATTTAATTCAATTTCCTGGATTTTATTATTTTGAAAATACCTTTAAATACCCCTCTTTACCATTTTGAACTACAACATAGAGTCAATGACCAAACCAGGAGCTGAAAATTTTTGTATAAACTCCCAAGGCCAAGATATATTTTTGAGAATTTTTACAAATTTTTATCCACCCTAGAAATGCCCTAAATGATTTAACCTATTTTCTGCAATTATTTTAAATCAGAAACCTTTAAAACAGTATTGGGCCTCCCTCCTCCCTTCTCTCTCTCCCGGCCGGCCCAGCCCGTCACCCTCGCCCGCCTCTGGCTGACAGCCCGACCCCACCTGTCGGCGCTGATCGCCTCCCTCTCATGCGCGCCCGACACCACGGCCCTACCCGTCAGCCCTCTCCCTCGCACAATCACGCACGCTGGCCAGTGGCCCCCGCCTGTCAGTTCCGTCGTCAACCTCGCGTCGCCGCCCCCAAATCACGCCGGCCGACGACCCCCGCCTCGGATCCGCCTCGCCGGCCCTTCCCGCATTCAATTGACGCCATTAATCGGTTCCCCGCGCCCGGCCGACCGTTTCCCCCCGTTAAACCACGCGTTTAAGCCCCCGGGAACACCGCAGAGTGCATGGCCGAGCCCTCGCCGGCGAGTTAAGGCCCTCCCTCGGCTTTCCTTGCATGCGAGCTCCGCTGGTGGCCCTATTTAAGCCCCTAGCCTCCACCGCGTTCGACCCCCACGACCATTCACAGCGAGAACGAACAGAGCGCTCCCCTCTTCGGTTTTTAACACCTCACCGCCGCTCCTACTCCGGTCGCCCCTCATCGTCGCTAGCAACCTCCTCCGCCCTAGCCAACCACACCGCCGTGACCACAAGGACGTCACCGACCCCGGCCGCCCCTCCGCCATCCACGAACCTCACCGAAACGCCGTCGCCGACAAGGACCCGAGACCACCTCGTCGTCTACCCTCGTCGCCGGCCACGCCCCGTCGTCCCCGGACCACCGCAGAGGTACCCTCGTGATCCCCGCAGTATCCTCTTTCCGTTTTAGGCCTTAGCTTCGACCGCCATCGCTCGTCGTGGCCTCTGGCCCGCTCGTCGTCGCCGGAGAAGACGACCGGCACGGGCTGAGTACTCGTGCCGTGTCGGATTCGATCGCAACCGTGCGATCGTGATCCAATGGTGACGATTAATTCCCGCGTGCGACTTAATCCGATCCGTTAGATCTCGGTGAAGGGGTACGTTATAATCTCAGTCGTCCGTTAGTTTTAAAATCCCGCATCGCATCTAAGCCGTTCATCGCGTACCGGTTCGATGTTTTAATCTCAGCCGTCCACGCCAACTTAAGCGCCCCGCCTCGCCCTCGCGCGTTGGATCTGGATCCAACGGTCCAGATTGGGCCGGACCACGCGCACAGTGCGCGGGTTCACCGTGGGCCTGGCTCACCGTGGACCCAAGGCTGTTTTGGGATTTAATTTAAATTCCAGAATAGTTTTAAACTTCTAAAATTCATATCTTGCACATTTTTACTCCAAAAATTATCATTCCAATTCCAGAAAATTTATAATTTTATTCTCTACATGTTAGTTCAATAAAAACAGTATGTTACTTGGACTTTTTCATGTTTATTTAAATGAGCATTCAAATACCCTTAGGGTAAAAATATAAACTTAATTATTTAAATTCCAGTGAAGCTTATATTTATTTATTTCCTGTTAATATGAACAAACCACTAAGTTTTCTATGGACCCTTCATTTTAAATTTATTAGAAAACTTAAAAATGAGAATAATCCCTTTGAAAACCTTTTTTTCAAAGGACAACACTTCATTTTAATTTCTTTTAAAATTGTTTATAACATGAACTTCAGAACCTTAACAACTTGATTTATTTTAAATCAAACCAACTTAGACCTATGTGCTTATTATGTGATGTTATATTGTTTGATTGGATGTTTTGTTTATTTTATTTTATTCTACTTTATTTATATTGGAAAGACTACGACGTTGTCGAGGAGCCGAAATATTTCCCGGAAGTTCCTCCCTCACCCTTCGCTGAACAAGGCAAGTCACCAAACCAATCTTTTGAGCATATTGAACCCACATTTTATTAAACTATCACTAAAACACATAGGTTATACATGCATTAGTCAAATGAAACCCTTACAATATATTTATTTAGGATCCCTCGACCTTGATGTGCAACCCAAGCCATGCTATCTCGCCTAACCTCCTTGTCACCATATGATTAATGATATTAGCTAGTGTCCAATGTATTGACACGATCGCTATAGGATAAAAATGAGTCGTAGCTAAATGGTTCTACTATATGATCCCCGTTACTTCTTATCCTTGGAATTCTGTCGGTGATGAGTTATGGTTGTGAGTGTATGCATGGTGGGTTCCGGGTGCAAGCTAGGGCATTGGTCGGTAGCACCCGGGGCACTATAAGGACCGGTCTGAGGGATCCGTTGCAATACACTTCCGTGCTAACCACAAGTCTAATGGGTAAGTCCTAACTAAGGTATGGAGTGTTCCAAACCGAGGCCACCATTTGGAGATGGGTCAAGCAGCACCTGCGGGTGGCTTGTACCGACGTGGTGCAAAGGGGGTGCGACGTTAGCCGGGATGCGGCCCGGCGCGCCGGCGAAACTTAGAGCGGGTGGTTATCGCTTGGAGCATTTCATGCTGAGGTTTTGGCACGAGTTCATGTGGTATGGGTCATCTCGTTTGGGATGAGTGCGTGCCTTGAGGGTACAGTAGTACATCTCTGATCAGAGTCATTAATCTTTTTGAAAAGCCAAGCCCACGGTCAAGGGCGGGTTGCGTGACATCCCACAGTTAGGTTACTTAGAATATGTATGTGCATGATGGTTTGACATGTAAGGACTGTTGTGCGAGGAGGTAAAACGTACTCCTCGAGTTAGATGATGTTATTATGTTCATGTTTACTTTCCGCATGATAAAACTTGACTACATTAACTGCAATAACTGAAAATGTACTTTTCCGCACTTTTAGCCAATTATCCTTCATTTGTTATTACCTTGCATTATTACCTGCATTTGCGGTGGCTTGTTGATTAATTTTTGTACTCATACCCGTTGAACACCTCAGAGGATGCCTACTATGAAGACGGTCTGAAGTAGCGACCCAGTCAAGCGGAAAGATCTTGAAGAAGGCGTTCGTCATGCAATTTACTTTATTATTGTTTTTATTTAACTCTAATGTAATAAATATGGTCTGCATACCATGAATACTGTGGTATGTACGATTGTCGCATGATGAACCTCTTGTATTATTGTTTTTCTTATGAAATTCAATAATGTTCCGATTTCGGTAAATCGGGGCGCCACAGGGTAGAACGAGGAGCTAGTTTGTGTGTGGCGGTAGTAGAAAGATTTGGATAACACTTGCAACCAAATACACGAAGATGTGTATAGGAAGGAAGTGTTCCAAATAAAGAAAAATGAGGAGTGGAAAACTTAAGAGTTTTTGTGGGAAGAATGTTGAGGAGATAGGTGGCAGTACTAAGCGCGGCAGCCCAAAAGATGGGAGGTATACTAGCCTGGAACAACAATATGGGATGGAAAAGGAGAGGAAGATGTGGAATGAAGAATACCAGCGTCAGATGTCATATTGTGAGTAGCACCCGTATCAAAGTACCACTCGGATGTGGAAGGCTGCTGAAGGGATGTGGTCTGAAAATTTGACGCAAGAGTGTGCTTATCCCAGCCAGATTGCAACCCACCAGAAGGAATTGGCCCAGAACTGGTAATGGGTGGAATGCTCCACTGACCAGCCCATTAACCAGCCCAAGGACCTTGGGATCCAGTAAAAAAGGCCTGTGGCTGAGGTGTTGGGCCAACTGGTGGTGAACCCCTTGGTCCGGGCCACATTTGAATGGACCCAGACCAGGGATTATAAAAGTTGGGCCAGGGAGCTCCTGGTCGACCTATCCCTCCACCGAAAGACCCCGGTCCATGAGTGCCTCCCCCGAAACCAAAGCTAGGGTTCTGCCCTAGTCCACCACTAGAACCAGGACCTCCGCCGCCATTCCCTCCGCTGCCTCCACGTTTGCCTCCACGCTTGCCACGTTTCCCTCTGCTAGATCCAACAGGTGTCGATTGCTGGGCTTTCGGTGGTATCGTCGATGGAGCAGGAGCGGAACCACCAGAGGCCGCGGCGAGGGCCACGGCTGGAGCAGAGGATGTCTTGGCCATGGTGAGTTCTTCAAGCTGGAGATCATCCCTCACTTGGAGGAAAGTGGGAAGAGGATTGCTCCGGCGGAGGTGAAGACCCAGGGCGATGAAGCATTTGTTGAGGTCGCGGATGATGTTCAAGACAAGGGTGCGGTCAAAGATGGGATCACCGAGATCACGGAGGTCCTCTGCCATCCACTTGTAGTGGCGGTAGTACTCAGAAACCGAGAGTTCTCCCTGGGAGAAGGAGCGAAACTCCTGATCGGCGAAGAGGGCGCAAGTTGTGCGCTTGCCAAGGAACTGTGATTCGATGGTAAGCCACATGGCTCGGGCCATAGTATCACGTTCGGCAATGGCATCGGCGAGATCGTCGGAGATGATGCCAAGCAGCCAAGTCTTCACAACACAGTCCATGTGATCCCAATCGGGAGAATGGGGCAAAACTGTATCGGAGAGGACATGCTCCTGCAAGGAAAACTTGCCGACGGTGAGAAGGAAGGACTCACACCAACGTGCGAAGAAGACGGAGTAATGTCGAGGATGAGCGGCACAAGAGCGCGAATGTTGTGGATTGCAACCGCTTGGGCGTGCAAATTGAGCAACGCAGCAGCCTCGTGCTGGAGAAGAGCATTGAGAAGAGGAGGATCAGCAACAGGAGTAGTGGTGACAGCAGGAGTCGGAGAAGGCGCGATTGTTGTGCGCTCACAAGCAGCACGAGCGAGGGCAGCCTGAAGCCGGGCATCAGCGTCATCACAGTCTTGCTGAGCAAGAGAGGCATCTTGTTTGGCCTGGTGGAGGCGAGCAAGAGCAGCATCACGAGAATCAGTTGGAGGGTTGTCGACGATGGTGGCGTCATCGGTGGCGTCAAGCACCATGGAGCAGTAGCAGCACCTAGAAGAAGGCGCATGCAAGCAGCAGCGGAATAGAAGAGGATCTATACTATTGATACCATGAAAGACTGAGGTAAGAATAGCTTGTATTGATTGATTTGAAACATTACAGAATCCCTAACAACATCTCCACACACATCTAGAAGTCTCTACACACAACTAGAAACAGTTGTCTAACAGGATCATCAACTAGAGCACCCTCGGTACCGAAAATCTTGGCCTAAGTATCAACTGGAGTGGAACAGGCCTTGCAATCAGTTATCCCTGCTTGCTGAAGGATATCCAAGGTGTACTGACACTGGTGAAGGAATAGACCATCGGCGCGAGGCTCCACAGTCACACCCAAGAAGTGATGGAGCACACCAAGATCCTTCATAGCAAATTCTCGCTGCAAAGAGGTGACAACCTGCTGAAGCAGAGACTAGCTAGAGGCGGTGAAGACGATGTCATCCACATAGAGCAGCACGTAGGCGGTGTCACCACCACGGCGGAAGACAAACAAAGAGGTGTCAGACTTGGCTTCGCTGAACCCCAAAGTCACTAGGAAGGTGGCATGCAGCAATACCAAGCCTAATGAGCCTGCTTCAGACCATACAAGGACTTGTTGAGCCGGCAGACCAGCTAGGGGTGAGCGGGATCCACGAAGCCCGCAAGCTGGCTGCATTACATAGTCCTCTATCAAGGTGCCATGAAGGAAGGCATTCTTCACATCCAGTTGGTGAACCGACCAGGAACGGGAGATCGCTAGGGAGAGAACAATGTGAACTGTAGCAGGCTTCACCACTGGGCTAAATGTCTCGTCATAGTCAACTCCAAGGCGCTAAGTGAAGCCCCGAAGGACCCAACGAGCCTTGTACCGATCCAGTGTATCATCCGCCTTGCGCTTGTGTGTAGATCCACTTGCCTGTCACCACATTGCAACCAGAGAGACGCGACACTAGGTCCCAGGTCTAGTTGGCCAGAAGAGCTGCATACTCCTCTTTTATCGTGTAACGCCAGTATGGATCTGCCAGGGCACCACGGACGAAAGAGGGTATAGGTGATACCCGCGGGCCAGTGGTGGCAGAGAGGACAAGTCAATCAACCGGACGGAGAACCCCCACATCCCGCCGAGTCACCATCGGGTGAGTGTGGTAGGGATCACGGTGAAGGATGGGCGGGTGGTACACCAGTGTCTCGTCGTGAGAACGGGTCGATGCAGCAAATGTCGGGCGCGCGTTGGTAGACACACATGGGGTCGACGTAGCGGGAAAAAGACGTAAGGGCCGCTCGTGGCAAGGCAGGCGACTCCGAGGCCGTGCATGGCGCAGGAGGAAATGGCGGGGCCACATGAGGAGCACCAGGCAACGGTGGAGCAGTCGCGTGTGGCACAACTGAGGACTTCGAGGCCACGCATGGCGCGGGAGGCAACGCCGAGGCCACACCGGGTGCGCCAAGCGGCGGTGGAGCGGCCACGCGTGGCACAGTCGAGGGCTCCGGGGCCACGCATGGCACGATGGGCAACGCCGTGTCCACACTAGGCGCACCATACAACGGTAAAGCCGCTGGAACAGTTGGAGGTGTACCTATAGAAGATAAAGGTGGCTGAACCACCGAGTCAGTCGAAAACAAAGACTCCAACTCAAGGTCGGAGGCGGGAGTGGAGTCAGCGGAGAAAGGAAAGACCGACTTGGCGAAGACGACATGTCACGAGATAAGGACACGACAAGAAGAGAGGTCAAAGCAGCGATACCCCTTTTTGTCGGGGGAGTAACCGAGAAAACACACAGAGGGTCGAGCGGGGCACAAGCTTATGAGGGGCAGTGGCAGAAGTGTTGGGATAGCAGGCGCACCCGAAGACACAAAGGTGAGCATAGGAAGGAGGGGTACCGAACAAGGCACGATGAGGAGTGGGAGCGTGCGTGGCCTTGGAAGGCGGGCGATTGAGCAAGTAGGTGGCAGTAAGGAGGCTCTCAACCCAGAAGCGAGCGGGAGCAGAAGCCTGAAAAAGCATGGAGCACATAACATTGTTAGTGGTGCGAATCATGCGCTCTGCCTTGCTGTTCCGAGAGGAGGTATATGGGCATGACATGCACAACTGGACTCCCTTGGAAAGGAAGAAGGCCCAAGAGGCAGAGTTATCAAACCCACGCCCATTATCACACTAAAACGCCTTGATAGTGACACTGAAATGAGTAGACACCCATGCCAAGAAGTGAGTGAGCGTGGGGAAGGTGTCGGGCTTGGAGCGCAAAGGAAAAGTCCATGAGTAGTGAAAAAATCATCAAGAACCACCAGATAATATTTGTAGCCAGAAATACTCATGATGGGAGAAGTCCACAAGTTACAGAGAATAAGATCAAAAACATGAACAACAGCGAGGAAGAAAACAGGAAAAGGTAAACGAACATGGCGACCTAGATGACACGCATGACAAATATGCTCACTAGTAGCCCTAGTACATGGAACAGAGGAGCTACTACAAAGCTGAGCCAAAATGTCGACGCCGGGGTGACTAAGCCGGCGGTGCCAAAGGGTGGAGGAAGCTGTGGCAGCAAGCACGGACGAAGGAGAAGCCGAAGGTGGAGCAGCGGAAGGTGGAAGGCGAAGCGTGTAGTAAGGTCCAGTGTTGTCACAACAGAGAAGAGGATGTCAGGTAACCAAATCCTTCACAGTCAAACCAAAGAGTCAAATTCAACAGAACAAGAGTTATCAGAAGAAGATTATAAACAATATCAGGGGCAACAAGAACATTGTGAAGGCGAAAAGAACCACAAGAATCCGCGTCACCCATGGAGGTAACCAGAAGACACGAGTCATTGCCAACCATGATGGAAGAGGGGCAAGATGGGTGAGAGGGTCTTGCGAAAGAGAGTATACCGACGTGAGGGGTGGTGTGGTAGGAGGCACCTAAGTCGGCCACCCAGTCTGTGGCGATAGGCGGTGGTCAACCCCAAGGTGTTGAAGGACTAAGCAAGAGTCGTCTGGTCCCACCCACCGAACCACGGAGCCCATGCCGGAGGTGGTGGGTGCTGCACCGGCCAAACCTGAGGCGACGTGGGCTGGGCTGGCCCTGTGAGCATGGCCGCAGGTGGTGTGAACGGCCGATGAGCCCCTCCTGTGAACTGCCCAGGCCACATGGAAATGCGCCTCTACCATGGGTGGGAGAAGGATGGCCAATGTGCACTCACAGTGGCAGGAGTTGGTGTAGCGGAGGTAGGACCACGACCAGCGTCACCCCGCCGCCCCCCTGGCGACGACGGCTGCCACCCCCACCCCGCCCCCCACCACTGGTGGATCCCGTGGGAGGAGCACCGAGAAGAGAAGGGGTCGGCACTAACGGTGGGGTAGAGGTGGGTTGGCTGGAGCCGGAGGCGGCGAGAGCAGTAGCGGTGGCAAGTGTGGGAGCAAGGCCTCGGGTAAGCTCCTCGAGGACAAGGTCATCCTGGACCTTGTGGAAGGACGGGAACAGAACTGTCCTCGTGATCCACGTCCGAAGGTGAGCGTAAGCGTCGCTGAGGCCACAGAGGATGTTGAGGACAAGGGTGCGCTCCGCAACATGCTCGCCAAGGTCTTGAACGGAGTCTGCCATCCCCTTCATGCGACGACAGTACTCTGAGACAGATAGATCCCCCTAGACGAAGGTGCGAAAAGCAGTGTCCAACTGAAGAGCACGGTCCTTGCGGTTCCCAAGGTACTGTCCCTCGATCACGATCCAGGCCTGACAGACGGTGCCGCCAAGCTCCCGCACGATGTCTTGCAGCTCGAGGGTGACGGAGCAAAGGATCCAAGACAGCACCACATTGTCATGCACCGCTATGCCGACCCCCGGGCGACCACTAGAGTGTTGACGAGGACGTGGTCATCCAAAGCATAGCGGTGGAGCGTGAGGAGCACCAGATCTCGCCAGCGTACGTAGGAGGGCAAGGAGAGGTCGAGCATGACTAGTACGAGCGACCGAATGCTTTGGACACCGGCCGTCTGGGTGTGGAGCTACGCGACAACTGGATCCGCCAGCAGCAAGGGCTGGGGGATCGGCGAGGTGGTCCGTAGGAGAGAGGACCACCAACGAGATGGCGCTCGGCATCAGCAACATGATGGGCCAGTGCATCGGCGGCCTGGAGGGCACTCTCCCAAGCAAGAGCAGTCGCCCACTCGCGCTCCTGAGTAGCGGCGGCGGCAAGCGCGGCGGGCGGCGGCAACCACATCGGTGGAGCCGAGGTGGTGGATATTGGCGCGGCGGGGGGTAGATGGCACGCGACGGCAGGGAGTTCTGGCGGCGGCGGACGGAGCTAGAACACAGGCATCGTAAGCCACGGGAACGGTGGACAGCAGGGGCGTCATGGTGGTGGGGGCGATCTGCAGGGGAGGCACGACTGCGAGGCCGACTAGTAGAGGCGACGTTGGGGCAGGGTCGGCCAGCAGGGGCAACGCGATGGGGAGGCTATCAGTACGGCCAGGGCGGCGCCTGATCTAGCCGTGGGGAGGGGGGCGACGGGCAGCTGCGGGGGTCCGACGATGAAGACGGATGACGGCGGCCTGACGGAGAAGAGGGAGGAGGAGGCCGACGACGAGAACGTGAAGTCCAGAGTGGCGGCGACGGCGGCTAGCCCACCCGCGGTTGAGACGATCCCAGATCCGACCGTTGCGTAGGAGGACACACCAGATCTGGCCGCTATGGCACCGGATCCGGCTGCGGCGGCACCGGATCCAGCAGTGACAGTAGCCTGCCGGCCACCCTAGCGATGGGGAGAGGGAGGGGAGGGGAGGAGAGAGGAGGGGTGGTGCCGGCGAAGGGGTTGCTCGCCGGCCATGGCGGCGGTGGTGGCCTGCAGAGGAGGGAGAGAGGAGAGGGGGAGGAGAGAGCCCTAGGGCTCTTATACCATGAAGCGCTAGACAGAATCTGGATTTCTCACTTAGCCCTAGAAGGGTAGGTGGATAATAAACAGTAGCCTACATGGGTCAAACACACACACTCTAACAAGAGCATCTCCAAGAGAAGCTCTAAATGATTCCTACTCTAAAATTTAGGGTTTAGATATAAAAAAGTAGCTCTAAGAGATCTTCTAAAAGACTCCAAAAAATAAAGTGTTCTCCAAATTAGCTCTTCCGCTCCTCATTTGTAGAGAACGTAGATGGCTCCCAATAAGTTTTCGCGCGTATAGGATTATAGGGATTTGATTTAGAGATTCTATTAGATGTTGATTTGATATGCAAAAATAGATTATAGGGATTTGATATGCAAAAATAGATTATAGGGATTTGATTTAGAGATTCTATTAGATGTTGATTTGATATGCAAAAATAGATTATATGGATTTGATTTAGGGATTCTATTGGAGAGAAATTTATTTATATAAATTTGTATCAAAAAATGAATCCAAAAAATAGATGAGTCTATTTTTAAAGCATCTCTTGGAGATGATCTAACCCTTTCCTGCTATCCTTCTAGAATCCCTTGCATGCGAGATACATTTTGCTGAGGAGGATACATTACAATGTTGAACCAAATTGTTCTGAGTCAACATAATTATGCATAAGATGAACAATATTAAGCTGAAACTAAATTGCATGATCTAAAAAAATGCATGTCCTAATTTATCCTGATAAAGTGATGAGATCATTAAGATTATCACAATGCAATCATGGCGCAGACAAGAAATAAGTGAACAGGTTGCAAGATATAACAAGGCAATCATCAGAAGCAACAAAAGGCTGATGACTTACAGAGTTCAGCATAGACGGGCTGCATATCCACTTCCCAAGATAAGGATCAAACATTTCAACATCTGAGTAAAATACAGCTCCATCTCCTCCACCAATTACATATATTTTGCCATTAAGACTTACTCCAGCAATACCTCCCTTTTTATGGTTCAAACAGGGGCACACCATCCACTCGTTACACATTGTATTATAGCGTTCCACTGCAAAAAGAAAAAGGGTAAGTAACTGCAATTTCAAGCTTATAGAAAATAAGTTGGCAAAGCACATTAAAAATACAATGTGAATATGTGATACCTGTGTTACACCAGGAACTGCCATCCCTTCCACCAAAGACAAATAGGCAACCATCCAATACAGCGACAGATGCATGTGAACGAGCAGAACTCATTGGTGTGAGATGCACCAGTATGTCTTTCTCAGGAGAAAAATAATCAAGAGATGATAAGCAGGTCACACCATTATAACCACCGATCAGGAATATTGATGGTTTGTCCAGAGTATTGCATGCGCCTCCAATAAGAGACATTGAAGAATCAAGTTTGAATTGTAACTCGTCTATACGGTATTCTAATCGCCTCACTTTTGTTCCTGACTCTTTAACAACTTTCCTCAGAGAAAGTATTTCTTCACATGACTTGCTCTGGAAAATAACAGAACCATGATCAGAAAAGTCCATAAATTCAGCATTTGCATTAAAAAGGAAAAAGGTTGTCACCAGTCTTGAGAAATACATCCAGCAGGAACCAATATAGATTGGCCATCTAAAGCAGCCCAGTTCAGTTCATGTGTTGCGAGAAATAAATACTGTATAAATCAGCTAGATGGTCCTTACAAGAAAACATAGTATTCAGTATTCACACCAAAGGAATTTACACAATACATACGTGAACCCACATCAATTGTTGCCACGATTAGAAAGTTTAATAACACTACCACATAGGACATCCATAATTCCTCGCAACTGTTAAGAACATAGTGCCAAGTCCCACAGTAGCACAGGACACATGTGATAAGAAACTAAGCTCATCTGTACACTTCTATCCAACAATGAAATGAAGGATCTGATCTACATCCCACATGTTCAGGAAGAATGACAGACCTGTCTCGTATCCAATGATTCAGTCTTCATGACTAAGTCGGTAATGATTTTCATAAGCTGTAGAGGAGTGAAAGGAAGGGTGTGATAATAGTACAACAGTAACATGAATTATTTTAGACATTGAGTTATCAAATGCAATCAAATAATTGAAATTTAAAACTAGAAAACAGACAAACAGAAAGGAATAGCATACTCACCTCAGCATTTCCTTGATGTTGCTCAAAAGATCTATTATCTTCCACCATAGCACCGAATGGATTTTCAGAAAGGCTCACATTGGACTGTGTTACATGTTGATCTGGACTAGAAATACATGCAATGACCTGTGTTTCTTCTGGTACATCATGATTTGGACAAGAAAGGCTTGCATTGAACTGTGTTTCTTCAGGTAGATGCTGGTCTGGCAAAGAAAAGCTTGCATTGACCTGTGTTTCTTCAGGTACATGTTTCTCTGGCCAAGAAAGGCCTGCATGAACCTGTGTTTCTTCGGGTACATGATGATCTGGACTAGAAAGGCTTGCAACAATCTGTGTTTCTTCAGGTACATGTTGATCTGTATTAGAATAATGAGATTCTGGTCAGATAGTTCTGCCTGTTGTCGTAGAACAAACAACTCCTTCAGTTTGAGCAGGATGGATGGTCTTTCAGGCTGTAGCCTGACACTGTCTGGTTTGTTCTGAACCTCACTCTCTGATCCATCAAAACTAACAGTACCTGAATGCACATCATGAGAGTTCAGAAGCATGTCTCCACCAGAAGTATTTATTTCACCATTCACAGGATTGACAACAGGATGACTGCATTCCATAAGCTCCATCCCTTTAGCAACGGTGTCATATGAGGAGTTTTGACTGATCTTGTCTGAATTTGAATGAAGATCAACATTGTCATCCAAATCTTCCCAATCGGAAACTAGATCCTCAGATTCCTTCTCAGCTGAAGTTGTACTAATGCTACCATTGTCCGCATCAGAATCAGCCCAGTTATCTGGAACAACACCACTTGAATGTGACAGAACACTAAATGGATTGATGTCTTTCGAATTGGCTGAGCCTTTCTTTTGGTCAGGGATAATTGGTGCCTGCCTTTTAGTTGATGATGATAAAGGTGCCGCAGGAATCCTTTTGCTTGAAACAGTTGGAACTTGCTTCAAATTGGCAGGACCAATTGATTTGAACAAAGCAATCAAACCTTTTGTCTGTACATGATCTAGCTCAAAATAGAAGTGGTGATGATTATAATAGTTGTCACTGAGCACTGCTCTGAATTGGCTCTCCAGCAGTGGTGGATAAGGAGTCCTTGTGTAAATACGGACCTTAAAAACACAAATAGCAACTGTTCATTAATACAAATGAACTGGAACTAACCTAACTACACTACACATCAAGTAAACAGCGCCAATTATTTAGAGATTCATATTTATTGATACCTGTGCAGGAAAAGGTGTCTTTAAAGAACCATCATGACTCCAAGCATATGGGTAAATACACATCTGGCCAGGACTTGCAGCCTCAAAAATACCATGCAACCTTCTGTCACTATAATTGAATAGGAATAAAGGTAGGCCAGGTTTGACATTTCTCACATATGAATAGTGGATTGAAGGCAGACCTATGAAACAACCAGGAAGTGTAAACTGTATAAGATGTGAAACCCAACCAAACGTTAAGGATAATTCCGTCTATATTTCATAATCCTCAAAATTACAACACAATAGGAAGTCTAGCATGTGTCATGGGCCTTGGGAAGTTGTCATGAACCAAATTCATGACAGAATAAAAAATGTAGGGAGGATAGCCGGGTGGTATCAACTGCTAGGGATGAGAGGTCTAGTGGATGACCATAGACTAGCATGATGAACATTGGACAGATATTAGACTAATTCTTTATTACTTAATGAAATAGAGATACAACACATCCATGTATAGATGGTGTGACTTGACTCTGAAAAATCTAATCTCTAAATCTAGGAAATAGATTATAATCTATCTCTAAAATAAAAGGCTTAATCTTATCCCTAAACTAACAATTCCTAAATTGCTGCTACAGTACCATGTGGGTATTGTTCACGCCATATATTAGGCTAGGTTGTAGGCCTTACTCAGTTTCTAGGCCCATGCCCATGATATTAGTTGTCATAACCAAATTCATGACGAAATAAACACCGTGAGAGGATAGTTGAGCGGCATCAGCTGCTAGGAATAAGAGGAGAACCTTAGACTAGGATGATGAACATTGCCAATAGATTAGACTAATTCTCCATGGTATGACTTGACTCTCAAAAAGTTGATCTCTAAAATTTAGGAAATAGATTACAACTCAATCTAATCTTAAATTATTAACCCTAAAATAAGAAGTCTAATCTTATCTCTAAACTAATAATTTCTAAATTGCTGCTATAGTACCATATGGTTACTGTCTATACCATATATTTGGCTAGGTTGTAGGTTGTTAGCGTCACAGGCCTTAGCTCTTACCATCGCCCCACGATCGGATGTTTATGCACATCCGACACAACTTACAAGCAGTCAAACATAGAGCTCTCTCGCATCCTAAAAGATCGGTCCAATAGAAGGATATTTACTCTCCCTTATAAGATACTCGTAGTCCCTTTTATGAATGAGGTGGGACTAAAGTTGCTAGCAACATATCTCACCGACCCAACAACCCAGTAACCTAACACCTCATCCCCTTGGGAAGCCCTCCAAGTAGGCATGACAACTGTTGGTTCTGATACCAATTGTTAGCGTTCTAGGCCTTAGCTCTCACCCTCACCCCATGTTTAGGCATTCATGCACATCTGACACATTTTACAAGCGAAGAGCTCTCTCACATTCCAAAAGATGAGTCCAATAAGAGGATGACCACTTCCCCTTATAAGTTGCTCGTAGCCCCTTTTCATGAGCAAGGTGAGGCTAAAGTTGCTGATAACGCAGATCATCGGCTCAATATTGTTAGCGTCCTAAGTCTTAGCTCCCACGCAACGCTGGCCCATACCGGCATCGACCAATGTTCGGACGTTCATGCGCATCTAACACAACTTACAAGCAGAGAGCCCTCTCACATCCCAAAAGATCGGTCCACTAGGAGAATGACTACTTTCCCTTATAAGTTGCTTGTAGTGTTCTTTCGTGGGCGAGGTGAGACTAAAGTTACTGACAACATAGCTCACAGACAACGTAGCTCACAGGATCAATAGCTAGCCAAACACTCTAGTAACCTAACATAGGCCTATGGATCTATGCACATGCCCATGACGAGCATCAAATTATCATGACAAATGACAAGATATTGTCAATCACCAAATGATACAACACAAATGACATATAACATATGTTCTATGCAAGATGTCAAAGGTGGAGTTCACAAACCAAATAGCCGCTTCTCGAGGCATTCTTGAATGGTATTGTGCTTGCAACCAAAGATCACTCCTCCTAACTGGTTTTCCCGGAGATTACGAGCAATGTCCACAGGCTGGCTATTTAGACGATGCCGCTGCATCGCGAGGTCGTAGGCCTCCCTTTCCTCCAACACCCTGTAGATGGATGCAAGGGTATAAATCAAAGACACGACATATATCTACGACAGATTTGAAGCAGGGAGGTTCAGATCATTGGCAACACGCCCTTTCCAACGTACAAACAACTTAAAATTTTGAAAAATTGTTGTCAATTTGAATTTCATAGAAAAAGGTAAACAGTAGAACAACCTGCAGCCAAACGAAAGCAACAAAATCATGCAAAATTACGGCGCGTAGCGACAAAAAGAACGAAGTCATCCAACTGAAACTAAAAAAACATGTCAAAACAGCACGGCAGCCATCGCGATGAACACAGACCACCACCTTGTGCCCTACTCCAAGCTTAAACCCTAAGGACGCGCAGTCGCACACCCAACAAAACCCTTCCCTTCAACTAGAAACAAAACCCCATACACAAATGAGCGCGGAGTCGTTAAAACCAACGCCGATCCTTCCTCCTCCCAAAAAAAAAATCTCGGAAAGAAACTGCTCGACACAAAAACCGCCGCCGCCACCACCACCACCACCACCCACGCACGCAGCAACAAAACCCGCGACGAACTGGGAGCAACCAAGAGAAGGTTCCGGTCTCCGACCAGACCGTGCTCACATCGAAGAGGGAACCCCACCCACCCACACACACACAGCAATGCAGAAGCAGCAGCTAGGCTTCGTCCCCAGCAACGATCGCCACCGTGGGTAGGGAGAGCAGAGGAGGAGCAAGGAGTTTTTACTCGCGTGATGAGTCGTGAGCAGCGAACCTCCCTTTCTGGTACTTCCGTTCCGTAGTTCCGTGCAGCAGCGCGGTGTTGCGAGGTCGCGAAGCGAGGTTATACAGGTGAGGGGGGCGATGGTGGGGGAACGGGACACTGACATGTGGGGCCCATGGGCGGGGGCACGGTTGGATCGAGTCACGGACGAGGGAAACATCGGGAGGGGTCGCGTCGTCGATGTTTCGGTGCTAGAGCTGGTTATACAGGATATTTAATAATTTATTACTGTTAAAAAGTGTATTAATTTATTTGTTACTCTTATTAAAATATAATCTAAGTTATAATTCAGATGGTCGTAAATGTTATCTATTAAATAGATTCTCATTTACACGTGGAATAAATTCTATAATGTTTTTAAAATTAATATCCTGTTTTCAAAATTGAATTATAATGAGTGTTTTTATTATATTTTTTAGTTATTTGTATCATCTTCTTTAATGTCGTAAGTTTTTCTGTCGTAAAAGTAGTTGAATCTTTTGGCCTAAACTTCAAAAATCTAAACTTTGAATTAAAAATTCGGGTGAAAAGTACCCAGTTTGGATAGATAACTTTTTACCGAATTTGGATAACCTCTCGTTTGACGTAACTAACCAGTTGTTTGTGGTGTTAATCGATCGGTCTGTTCAAAACTATCAGTTTAACAATACAAATAATTTCATGAAAAATTCGAAAGTTTTTGGAAAATGTGTGAGAATTCTAGAAAATACAGGAATGCAAAAAAATATATGCAATGATACAGATATTTGACAAGATATTTACGGTTTTTAATGAATTAAATGATAGAAATTATAAATTTAATATTGTTATTTTTTGAAAAAAAATAATAACAAACCAAAAAAATGTCAGTGGCAGAGCTACTGGGCAGCCAAATTTTCTTTCGTTTTAAAAAATCTTCCAATATTATTGTACCATAAAACTATTCCATTTTAAAAAAATGTAAATATTTTCACTAAAAATTCTCGTAAATCACCTTCATTAGTTATTTTTAGTTTTTAAAAATAAATTAAAATCGAAATTGAATTCGATCTACTGCCAGCCAACCAGAAGTTTGGAAAGTGTGGTAACTACTCCGGTAACCCCAGTTTGAGGAATTCTGTGCTCGAGTGATTTAAACTTTTCAAGAGAAATAATACCACATTTAGCTGCAGAAAAATTTCAAAATGACGTTTGAACTTGGAACGTTTGATGACACAGATTATGGTGTCAAAATCAAACTTGTTAATTTCATTCTGGTGATCATTTCAGTTTGGCTCCGGTACTAAAATGTTTTGGTTTTGGTACCTGATGTTTTAAATATATATTAATATAATTAAATATGATATGTTGAATACATTGATATCTTAAATATAGTGTATAGTTCGAATACAATATAATATATATTTTAATTAAGTAATATGTAACACATATTAAAAAGATAATAATATAATCTTGATCAGAATGATCGGTTTGGTATCGGCTAGTATTAATCGGTATTGAGACCAAAACAGTATACTACGTACCGGTTTAAGAAACAAAATGATATATGTCGGCCATTCCGATTGGTACGTTAAGGCTGCGTTTGGTTCGGTGGTGGAAGGCTGCGTTGGCGTTCAAAAAGTTGAAGCCCAACCAAAGAAGACTGGGCCCACTTCTGTTCTGAAAAGCTAGCTGTGTTTGCACGTTATTTTCCACTAAAAAGCAACAACAGCTCTAGACTAGCTTTATGCACCTTTTTTCCTCTCGTACAGAAATCTCCACGCCGCACGGACCCGCACCCTACCTGTCGTCGGCCTCCTCCGCGACCCACGCCGGTGCCCTCCTTCGCGACCCACGCCACCGGCCTCCTCCGCAACCGACACCGTTGGACTCCGCCGCGACCCTCCCCATCGGCGCCCCTCCACGCCGGGCTCCGCCGCGCCCCTCCCCGCCAGCCTCCGCCGCTGCACCGTCGCGTCTCTCCACATCACCGGACGCGGTGCTGCCTCTCTCCACGTCAGCTCACAACAACTTGAACCAAACGATTTTCAGCTTTTTCACACCTGACAGCTCACAAGCAGTTTTTTTTACAGCTAACAGACGAACCAAACGCACCCTAAGCTATGTCAAAACACTTTCTTTATAAAGCTTCGGTTTTAAGGAAGGTACGTGTGAAAGAAAACAGAAAATATGAATTTGCTGTGTGGCAAGCGACCATTATACATTCAAAAAGAAAGAAATATGGGTTTTAGTTAATTTATCAGGGAGCATTAACTTTAGTTTTTGAATTTGACATTATCTCATTGACAAATTGGATAATTCAACTGCGTTGTTTTAGGTAGTGTTTGATTTGTACGAGGAGGAACGGAACATAACAGTTTTTGATATGGGATCATACTGTTGTTTGGTTTAAGAGATGATGTGGAATCAAGTGGAACCAAACAATCCCCAGAAACAAAATATTCATGCTGAACTGTATGATACTGATTTTTTTGACGAACGAAATGATTCCGAACCATTCAATTCAATTCGTTGTCGTACACACACCATAGGTACGATGAATTAGATATTTTGAACTTAATTTTGAAATTAATTTAAGTTCCGTTTGGTTCTACGGACTGGGCCGCGTTGGAAACATAGGGCGCGAGGCCTCTCCTCTCTTCTCCATTTCGCGGCGCCTCCAAATCCCGCGCGACGGCACGCGCAGGCGAGGCGAAGGCGGCGGCGGTGTCGGCCACCGAGAAGATCTGTCTGAGGCATCGGCGGCGAGCACGATGACGGACGGACACCTCTTCAACAACATCTCCCTAGGCGGCCGCGGCGGCAACGTGAGTCCCCCACTCGTCTTCCGCCCCCCTTCATCGAGTTCCTCTCGCCGTCTCTGAGCGGCGGCTCGAGGGGTTGTTAGTTGTTACGTTAGGGTTTCGATCTCACTTTCGTGCAGACGGTTCCTCCTACTGGTTTGGCTCCCGGGAATTGTGCTGGCGGTTTTGTGTGCGGCTCTTGACTTTTCTAGGGTTTGCACCTTAATATTTCATTCGTGCGGTACGGGAACTGCTTCGAAGGGGAAAATTTTTACGACCTAGGTTTTGCTGCGCCTAAGAATCGTGAGTTGGCTAGGAAAAACGAATTGTTTTGGTGCAAATGCGGTGGAAAAGAGCATCAGATTTGGTGCAAATTAACTAGAAATGTACCCAAAACTAGGTATTGATCGTCCATTTATGCAATATATCTTTTACAGTTCAAATATCCCATGCAATTGCTTCTAATATCCAGTTGCCTTGCATTTGGTGCACATTTAGCACTTAAGTACTCAACCTATGATTATTTGGTCTTTTGCTGCATAATCGTGTTTTTAAAATTTTAAATACGGTTTATTTTCATGTTTTGGGCTTCATTAAAGGACTATTCATCTTATCATGTTAGTTTTATATTGTCCTGTCATACATATGTATGCTTGTAAAAATACTTTGGAAGAATTAGAAATGTTGGCAACTTGGCATATGTTTATTCATGATTTTTTTTTTATCTTGAACTAGTGAAGTACTATTCCATTTTCCCATTATAAAGAAAAATATCTAAATCAAGTCTGGTACTCTGGTTCCATTAAAAAAAGTCTGACACTAAAAACAAATATTTGTCTATTATAATTATTTGATTGTTCATGTTAGTAGCATCCCTTCATGAGCTGAAATTTTCTGGTACTGTTATGCTTTGTGCTCTTGTAGAACCCTGGGCAGTTTAAACTTTATTCAGGGGGACTTGCATGGAAGAAACAAGGTGGAGGAAAGACCATTGAGGTTGATAAGTCTGATATCATTTCTGTTACATGGATGGGAATCCCCAGATCCTATCAGCTTGGTGTTTGGACGAAGGAGGGCCTCTTTTACAGGTTCTTTGGCTTCCGTGAACAGGTAATACTACCTTCATTTTTTCCTAAGGAAATTAAGTCTTCCAAATGTGTATATTTATGTATAATTTTCAATGAGCCAATAATTTTTTAGGATGTCAGTACTCTGACTACCTTCATAGAAAAGAACACTGGAATCACACCAGAGGAAAAACAACTTTCTGTTAGTGGGCATAATTGGGGAGGAATTGAAATCAATGGTAAGCCAAGTTCTCTATGTTATTTCCATTACTCCACTTCATTTCCACAATATTTGGTATTTTGATTTGCTTTCTTCTCATTCCCTGTCAGGCAATATGCTTAGTTTTAATGTTGGTTCAAAGGAAGCATTTGAAGTCTCTCTAGCCGATGTGTCACAGACTCAGATGCAAGGAAAAACAGATGTTGTTCTAGAGTTCCATGTGGATGATACCACTGGGGCTAATGAAGTACGTGGTTTGCCTATATATATGTTTCCCTGCATCCAGGTTTACCATTTTTTGGTAAATGATGTTGGTTTGGTGCATTTCTTGTTACTTTTCTGTTTGTTAGACGCAAACAGTTATTAGTTATAAGTAAGTAATATGTTTATAAATATGAAAAAAGTGGATAACTGAATATATAATTGCTCAAGCTATCTGTTACATTCAATTATTCAACCTCTTGTATTAGTTATTCTACTCACTTTCTGTGTAATTAAAGAAAAGAATGCACTGCTGTAGATGTTCTCTTGATGTCATTTGTTGATATTGTAAGTAATGTGCTTCCATAAATTAGCATATAACCATTTTCTAAACTTTTGGATTCTTTGAGTTTTGCTGAAAAGAAGATGGATCATTAAAATGTTCTTCAAAAAGAATACTTGCTTTCTTTTGTACTCTACTACATTTAATCACTGTACAGATTTTGCTACTGTTTTGTTCAGAATATTATTAGGAAAGCTGAGCTTATCATCAGCCAAAAAGAAAACACAGCTGACCTTAACTTCTTTTCCTCTTTTCAACTGTAGAAAGATTCGTTGATGGATTTAAGTTTCATGTACCAACTTCAAACACTCAATTTCCTGGAGATGAGAATTGCCCTTCAGCTCAGGTGAGTTTGCTTGACAAGTATGTAATGGCACATAAAAATATGCTTGCATGGTGCAAACACTGAAACTCTCTTTTTTAGATTTTATGGCAGGCTATCTTGAATAAGGCTGATGTGGGCTCATCAGAGGAAGCTGTTGTTACATTTGATGGAATTGCTATTCTTACTCCGAGGTAGGAATCTTGCAACCATAGACTAGATTTTCTATAAATAAGGATATGCTATTCAATGTTGTTATTTTCTTTTTTCTTCTCTGGAATGGCTAATTGCTCCTTTTTAATTCAGAGGTCGATACAGTGTTGAGCTTCATCTGTCATTCTTGCGACTCCAAGGACAAGCTAATGATTTCAAAATTCAATATAGCAGTATTCTTCGCCTTTTTGTTTTGCCAAAGGTTCTATCACTTTTGTATTTCTACTATGTTCTGTGCTTTATTGTTCATTGTACATAACTACATATACTGACAATAAAACATATGTTTTTTCGCCTTGGCAGTCAAATAATCCTCATACATTTGTGGTCATCACACTCGATCCACCAATTCGCAAAGGACAGACATTATATCCTCACATTGTTATTCAGGTTTGTATTACAATTCAATTTGATATTAACTTGGTCATAACTTATGATAATCCTCCAATAGTGGCATTAATAAAACTTTTATGAATAGTTTGAGTCTTTGAGATATGATAATCCTCCAATAGAGACCTTTATAACCTATGATTTATGAATAGTTCGAGACTGAAGCAGTTGTTGAAAGGAATCTGACATTAGATGAGGAGATTTTGGCTGAAAAGTACAAGGATAGGCTGGAGGGCTCTTACAAGGTGATATGCTTCTCTTGCATCCATTCACATCTGACATTCTTCATCTAAAAAGTGGATCATAGGTGCTCATGTTTTTTTTGAAGAAAATCTGTAGGAGAGGCGTTCTCATGTTGTTTATATTATTTGGCATTTATTTTCTACATCCTTACATTTGTAGGGCATACAATTTGAACATTGTGGATGCGGATTTTTCAATAATCAGTAGTGTCAATTCATTGTCCTGTTTGTCTAGTTCTTTCACTTTAGTAGTGGCTGTCATTTTTTAATCATATTTTCTGAATTGTATATGTTATGTTAATGTACTGCTGGAAGCCTGGAACTCTTGGAATCATCAATGCACTGATTACCTAGCTTTGTCCTTCGTTGGATTGTTGCTGTATTGCTTACTGTTTTTATCTACTCATAGACCCTTGTTTGTGTCATGTTCAAACATGTCTATACCCGGCGCCATAGGGCCCGCGACGTGCGCAGGGCCCATGAAAGGGCTGTGGCGCGCACAGGATAGGGCCGGCAGAAGGGATAAGATCTATATCTATTAGTCAAAGATTAGCCCTTAAGTAATGGAGTTTGTTAGCTATTCTGTTAGCACTTAATTAGTGGAGTTGGTTAGCATTTTCGGTTAGGCTCAAGGCTATAAATAAGCTGTAATCAGGCATTGATGAATAAGAAGAATATTTCCCATCTACCTCTCTCTCTCTACCTAAACCGGCGGCTGGGGGTATAACCCACTGACGAGATACGGCGGCAACGGGGGTATAACCCGGGCCGGCCACCACGGACAGCGGCTACGATCTACGTAGCCGAGGTCCTCCTCCCCTCGGGCTTACTGCCCTTGACAACCTGGTATCAGCGTCTCGCCGATCCTCTTCCACCACATCTTCCACGCCAGCCCAGCCACCGTCCCCGTCGCAAGCCTCATCGCCCACAGCAACCTCTACACCGGCAACCATGGGAGATGGCGATCAACCAGCCATGACAGAAGTGATGAAGATGTTACAGTCCCTGACAGCCGCAGTAGCAAAAATGCAAACCGACATGGCGGGCATGCAGGAAAAGGTCGCCTCTTCGACCACCTCCAGCGCCCAACATGACGGTCAGCACCACACGGACCGCCCCCACGGTTCCAGAAGATGGATTTTCCGCGCTTCGACGGCAAATCAGACCCACTGATTTTTATCAATCGGTGCGAGTCGTATTTCCGCTAGCAACGCACCATGCCGGAGGAGAAAGTGTAGATGGCGTCGTACAACTTGGAGGGCGTAGCCCAACTATGGTTCATCCAGCTACAAGAAGACGAGGGAACGCCGCCTTGGGGTCGCTTCAAGGAGCTCCTGAACCAGCGCTTTGGCCCGGTGCTGCGGTCCGCTCCTCTGTTTGAGCTCACCGAGTGCCGCCGCACGGGAACAGTTGAAGAATACTCCAACAGATTCCAGGCGCTTCTTCCCCGCGCTGGCCGACTTGAGGAGAACCAACGGGTGCAGCTCTACACCGGCGGTTTGCTGCCACCCCTCAGCCACCAAGTACGCATTCACGCGCCAGAATCCCTCGCGGCAGCCATGAGCTTGGCGCGGGCTTTGGAACTGGTGGAGCTCGACCGCCTCAACACCGCCCCCAGCAAGGCTACACCACGCACGCCAAGCCAACCGACAGCACCTCGGCCAGGGGCCGTAACAGTCCTTCCAGCACCCGCCCAGCCGACGCCCACGGTCCAGGCGCTACCAGTGGCGCAGGCGCAGCCCATGGCACCACCAGCACCGCCACCGCCACGAACCGGAGGCAAGCGCCTCTCGACGGAGGAGCAGGCAGAACGGCGCCGCCTTGGACTATGCTATAACTGCAACGAGCCCTACACGCGCGGCCACAACAGGGTCTGTCGTCGCATCTTCTACATTGAAGGCATAGAGTTAGAAGGGGACGAGCCCGCTGAGGAGGCACCCGTCTACTCACTCCACGCCATTGCTGGCGTCCCAATGGGTGGCACAATCCAACTAAAGGTACAGGTGGGCGCGGCCACATTGATCGCCCTCATCGACACGGGCTCAACCCACTGCTTCATCGGCGAGGCTGCAGCACAGAAGGCCGGCCTGCCCATCACACCGCGACCTCGACTAACGGCGACCGTGGCCAATGGTGAACGGATCACCTGCCCCGGAGTTCTCCGCCAAGCACCCATCTCATCGACGGCCGGCATTTCGCGGTGGATCTATACATCATGCCCTTGGCTGGCTATGACCTGGTGTTGGGCACCCACTGGTTGGCTACCCTGGGAGACATCATCTGGAACATGGCCGCCGGGACTATGGAGTTCAAGGCAGCAAAACAGCAGGTCTGCTGGCACAGCATCGCGCCGCCAACACCACCACGCGTCCACGCAACATCCGGGACAGAACCCCTCCTCGACGATCTGCTGGCATCCTTCGCCGAGGTATTCGCCGAGCTGACGGGGCTGCCTCCCGAGCGCGGCAGAACACACCGCATCATCCTCAAGCCGGACACTGCACCAGTGGCAGTTCGGTCGTACCGTTACCCGGCCGCCCACAAGACTGAATTGGAGAAACAGTGTACAACCATGATCAAGAATGGCATTGTCCGACGCAGCGACTCAGCTTTTTCATCGCCGGTCCTGTTGGTCAAGAAGCCGGACGGATCGTGGAGATTCTGCGTCGACTACCGCGCCCTCAATGCGGTAACAATCAAGGACGCATTTCTGATCCCCGTCGTCGACGAACTCTTGGATGAGCTGCATGGCGCCAAACATTTCACCAAACTCGACTTAAGGTCGGGATACCACCAGGTGCGCATGAGGCCAGAGGATGTCCACAAGACGGCTTTCCGCACACACGATGGCCTCTATGAATTCCTGGTAATGCCGTTTGGGCTCTGCAACGCCCCGACTACCTTTCAGGCGCTCATGAACGACGTATTACGGCCATTCCTTCGCCGATTTGTACTCGTTTTCTTTGACGATATTTTGATATACATCAAGTCATGGGCAGATCACCTACGCCACCTCTGCGCGGTACTTAGCGAGCTTCAGCGACACGCCCTCTTCGTCAAGTGCACCAAGTGTGCATTTGGAGTCGCCTCCGTCGCCTACCTCGGGCACACAATCTCGGAGGCAGGAGTGGCCATGGACCCCGCCAAGGTACAGGCCATTTATGATTGGCCGATGCCTCACTCGGCACGGGCGGTACGCGGTTTCCTTGGCCTCGCAGGATACTACCGCAAATTCATCCACAACCACGGCTCCATCGCCGCGCCACTCACCAAGTTGCTAAAGAAGGAAGGCTTCACATGGGGACCGGAGGCCGACTCAGCTTTTATCGCCCTCAAGGAGGCGGTGACCTCGGCACCAGTACTTGCTATGCCGGACTTCGACAAGCCCTTTGCCGTCGAATGCGACGCATCGTCCCATGGGTTTGGGGCGGTCCTTATCCAGGAAGGGCACCCGATTGCCTTCTTCAGCAGGCCGGTGGCACCGCATCATCAAGCCTTGGCAGCCTACGAGCGCGAGCTCATCGGGTTGGTACAAGCAGTACGCCACTGGCGGCCATACCTATGGGGACGCCGTTTTGCCGTCAAGACGGACCACTACAGCTTGAAGTACCTGCTAGACCAACGATTGGCCACCATCCCGCAACACCACTGGGTGGGCAAATTGTTGGGCTTCGACTTCTCCGTCGAGTACAAACCGGGCGCATCAAACACCGTCACCGATGCACTATCCAGGCGTGATACCGTGGAGGGAGAAATCCTCGCCCTGTCTGCTCCGTGGTTCGACTTCATCGACAAACTACGGCAGGCCCAGCTAAACCACTCGGCCCTCATTGCTCTCCACGAAGATGTCACAGCAGGCAACCGAACAGCACCATGGGCAGTGGTGGACGGTATGGTCCAATTTTCAGGGCGGCTATACATTCCAGCCGACTCCCCCCTGCTACAAGAAATCGTGGAGGCCACACACGAAGACGGACATGAGGGCGTGCAGCGAACACTCCATCGAATCCGCCGTGATTTCCATTTTCCTAACATGAAACAGGTGGTGCAGGACACGGTACGCAAGTGTGCAGTTTGCCAACGCTACAAATCCGAGCATCAACACCCGGTTGGCCTCCTCCTTCCACTGCCGGTTCCACAAGGTGTGTGGACAGATATAGCACTGGACTTGTGGAAGCACTACCAAAGGTCCGCGGCAAATCAGTGATTCTCACGGTAGTGGACAGATTCAGCAAATACTGCCATTTCATTCCATTGGCACATCCATACTCCGCCGAATCAGTCGCCCAGGCCTTCTTCAACGACATCGTCCGCCTCCACGGCATTCCACAATCAATGGTCTCTGATAGAGACACGGTGTTCACATCAACATTCTGGCAGGAGTTGATGCGGATGATGGGGACCAGTGTTCTAAAAGGCGCTAGGCGCTAGTCGGGCGGAGACTGGCCGCCTAGCGCCTAGGGGCGCCTAGGCGGCGCCTAGGGGCGCCTGGACTAGGCAGGGGCGCAGGGGCGCGTGCGTGTCTCGGTGTCTGCCTCTGGGCCTCTGGGTGAGCAGCAGTGCAGTGCACCGGTGGACCGAGCCGCGCCGGAGAACGAGCGCCATCGGAGGCGGAGCACGACTGCACGGGGAGGCCACCGGACTGCCGAGTGCCGAAGTCGTCGCGCGCTCCGCCGTGAGGGAAGATGGCCAGAGTCCAGACGGAGGCGCGGCGAAGGCCGAAGTGGCAGAGCGGCGGCGAGCCCGCGGCGGAGCGCGGTGACCAGCGGCGACGTCAGTGGCGGCTGGAGTCGAACAACAGTGGCGGCGGCGACGCTTGAATGCCAGGAGCCAGGAAAGCTAAAAAACCCTAGCCATTTTTGCTTTTTACCCCCTGGAATGCAGTAAAATAGCGTCCTGACTGTCGCCGCCCAGAGCGCCTAGGCGCCGCGGTCAACCGCCTAGGGCGCGGTTGACCCGCCTAGGTGCCTGGCGCGCCCAGCCGGCCGTCGAGCCCCTCCGCGCGGCGCTGGCTCGCCACCCAGCGCCTAGGTGCCCGCCTAGGACCGCCGTTTAGAACACTGATGGGGACAAAATTGCAGATGACGACGGCCTTCCACCCCCAGTCCGACGGACAGTCCGAATCAGCCAACCGCGTCATACTCATGTACCTGCGGTGTCTGGCAGGGGACAGACCACGCGATTGGCTCAGATGGCTCCCATGGGCCGAGTTCCTCTTCAACACAGCATATCAAACATCCCTGCATGACACACCTTTCCGCGTGGTCTACGGGCGTGATCCCCCCTCCATCAGATCCTACGAACCAGGGAAACAAGAGTACCGGCCGTCGCCAAGAGCATGGAGGAACGAGTCGAGTTCCTTGCTGACATCCGTTATCGCTTGGAGCAGGCACAAGCATACCAGAAGCGCCACTATGACCGGGTGCACCGCGACATCTCCTTTCAGGTCGACGAATGGGTGCTGCTTCGACTACGTCAGCGCGCGGCATCATCCCTTCCACAGGCAATGAGCAGTAAACTGAAGCCACGCTACTTCGGGCCGTACCGCATCATCGAGATCATCAACAAAGTTGCTGTTCGGCTAGAGCTTCCTCCGCGCGCACGCATCCACAACGTGTTCCATGTAGGGCTGTTAAAGAAGTTCCACGGCCCTCCGCCATCAGAGCCTCCACCGTTGCCGCTCCTCCATCATGGCGCAATCAGCCCAGAACCAGAAAAAGCAGTGCGCTACCGCCTGGCCCGTGGTGTGCACCAAGTACTCATCCAATGGAAGGGCGCGTCAGCAGCATCGGCCACTTGGGAAGACGTCGCAGCTCTCCGCACCAAGTTTCCCCAATTCCAGCTCGAGGACGAGCTGGCTCTCGACGGGGAGGGAGATGTCATGTTCAAACATGTCTATACCCGGCGCCATAGGGCCCGCGACGTGCGCAGGGCCCATGAAAGGGCTGTGGCGCACACAGGATAGGGCCGGCAGAAGGGATAAGATCTATATCTATTAGTCAAAGATTAGCCCTTAAGCAATGGAGTTTGTTAGCTATTCTGTTAGCACTTAATTAGTGGAGTTGGTTAGCATTTTCGGTTAGGCTCAAGGCTATAAATAAGCTGTAATCAGGCATTGATGAATAAGAAGAATATTTCCCATCTACCTCTCTCTCTCTACCTAAACCGGCGGCTGGGGGTATAACCCACCGACGAGATACGGCGGCAACGGGGGTATAACCCGGGCCGGCCACCACGGACAGCGGCTACGATCTACGTAGCTGAGGTCCTCCTCCCCTCGGGCTTACTGCCCTTGACAGTTTGATTGAACTGTACAAGCTGCTAAGACGTGATGAACTGCCTGTAGCAAGTACTGCAATTGAATCAAGTGTCATGTATGCCCTTGTGTTAGTTTCATCCATACATGAATTATATGGTTCTAATGTCCTATTATGCTGATTATCCCTTGTACAATTATCTTTTGTTCATTTGCTACCTGCACTCTTGTTCTTAGCTCCATCTGTTTCACTAATCGCTATATGTCCTGAACTCCTGGAAGTCCTGATAGACTAACAAACTCACAGCATGTGTTTTGTTTATCTGTAGGGTCTTATACATGAGGTGTTTGCCAAGGTCCTTCGTGGCATATCAGGCGCTAAAGTCACAAGACCAAGCACGTTCCGCAGCTGCCAAGATGGGTATGCAGTGAAATCATCACTTAAAGCTGAAGATGGGTTGCTCTATCCACTGGAAAAGGGCTTCTTCTTTCTGCCAAAGCCCCCAACACTCATTCTGCATGAGGAGGTCTGTTTTTTTACAGTGCGCAGATGATTGATAATTCTTTATCTATTTTTCCTATTCTAAGTTGTTTCTACTCATGGCAGATTGAGTATGTTGAGTTTGAGCGCCATGGTGCTGGAGGTGCTAGTATCTCATCTCACTATTTTGATCTCCTGGTAAAGCTGAAAAATGATCAAGAACATCTATTCAGAAATATCCAAAGGAATGAATACCATAACCTCTTCAACTTCATCAGGTATTTTATTTAATTGATTTCACCATCAGTGTACTAGTTTTTTGTGGAGGTATGGAACTGATAAGTGCTTTTCATTTAAGTGGTAAGCATTTGAAAATCCTAAATCTTGGAGATGGTCAAGGAAGAGCTGGTGGTGTTACTGCTGTTCTTCAGAGCACTGATGATGATGCTGTTGATCCACATCTGGAGCGAATTAAAAACCAGGCTGGTGATGAGGAAAGTGATGAAGAGGTATTTCCAGTGTTCAATCTTTGGTCTGACTTGTAAATGCTGTCCTTATCTGACTTGACAATCCTTTCATAGCTTGGAATTAATTTGTTTGCATTGGATGCTGTAATTTTTCTTCACCTTTAGGATGAAGATTTTGTGGCAGACAAGGATGATAGTGGATCTCCTACTGATGATTCTGGAGGGGAGGGTTCTGATGGTAGTTTAAGTGGAGGAGAAAAGGAGGTAAGCTCGTGCCAAAAAAGATCAGCTTGAAGCAGAATTAGTAATCCACTGATAATTGGTACTATTTTTTCAGAAACCATCCAAAAAGGAAGCTAGCAGCTCAAAGGTGCCTTTGAAAAAAAGGAAGCAAAAGAGTGCAGACGCGGAAGGCTCAGAGAAAAGAAAACCAAAGAAAAAGAAGGATCCTAATGCCCCTAAAAGAGCAATAGCACCATTCATGTACTTCTCAAAAGCTGAGCGAGCTGTAAGTTACTTTCAACACTGCACATTTACTGTATAAAATTTCTTTGAATAATCTTATGGCCTTTGGATTTGATACCACCACAAAATTCGATCTCTTCTCGTTTGGCTATAACTCTAGACTTTACCTACCCTACAAGGCTATATTTGAAAAAATTCGTGGGAAATCCTTTTTTTTGGAACACAACTTAGATTTGACAAGATAAGCAAATATGGGAGGTAACTATCGTTTTTCCAATGCAGAATCTGAAGAACAGCAATCCGGAGCTGGCTACCACAGAGATAGCAAAGAAGCTTGGGGAGAGGTGGCAAAAGATGACAGGTAATATTTATATTCTTACATCTCTGTTGTACATGCTCCCAGTTGCCACAATGGCGATTCCACGCAAGTTCATGTTGACATCAAGTTTTCAGAAACATCTGTTTTAATCATCTTCGCTCTGTCTAATTTGCAGCTGAGGAGAAGCAGCCATATATCGAGCAGTCTCAAGTTGACAAGAAGCGGTACGCGGAGGAGTCAGCCGCCTACCGCGGCGCCGCTACCGTGGACGTGGAGTCCGGCGCTGGGTCGGAATAAAGGAGGGTTGCATCGCATCGAGAGCTGCTGCCATCTCGCTGTAAATAAAACTATGGTAGGTTGTCCTTAGGGTCCCATCTATCTTATCTAGCTATATAGTAGAAGTCTTCCCGCCATTTGTGCTGGTCGGGTCACTTACCTATATGGCTATATAACAGCAATAAGCAGACTTATTTGCTTCCTTAAATGCGCGTTCTAGCCGGAGAACCCTTTGTTGCTACAGTCTACAGAGTTGTATGCACATGACTCAACTCGTCAGGAGTTTAAATTCTATTGATATTTATTTAGGCAATTGCACATGTGTCATGGTAGGAACCCCCCCCCCCCCCCCCCCCCACCCACACACACACACACCAAAAAAAAAGATAATTTCACAATGGGCTAGCTACATTGATCTGGAACAGGTATAGGCCTAACTTTTCACTTTAACACTCGGCAAGTTTCCAACGTTCACTGTTTGGGCCTGGGCGTGGACGGCTCAATACGTAGGATCTTGTATATTGGTAGTTGATAACAGTATATGATTAGCAGTAAGCCTTGTAGATTTAGTTATTTGAAGTGATGTTCTACATGATTAGTGATCTTTTAGTAATGTATAGTAGGATCTATACATTGAATGATTAGCTGTATAAATTTTGGCGGTGATGACTTGTATATTAAGGCCATGGACAACCTGAGCTACAAACCCAAATCAATTATAAGTTATATTGAAGTGAAATTCAAGCACGCAATAACGTACTCAAAGTCATAGGATGATAAAACACAAGGCACTTGAGATGCGGTGTGGCACATTTGAAGCATTTTACGAGTTACGACGGTTTGCGTTAATTGCTGGCCACCATCGTGTAGAGGAATCCATAGGTCTGATATCGACAATAATAGAGTTGATGAAAACAACCAAGTGTTACTCGTTGTTTTTACATTTATTGAGAAAGAGAATGGATAGCTGTCATTTGTATATAGTTGTTAATATGCATACCAATATTTTCCTTATACATGGTCGTCACACAAAGTTGTTACTAGCTATTCTAGACACGCAACATGTGTGCTGTGAGAGAGAACTACCTCTGCAAATTTATAAACCCGATCTTAGGCAAGAACTTAGTGGTTGCCCTGAGAGTTACACTTGAGGCATCTAGAACGACTACAAGTTCTTGATGAGTGTGTGAAATGGCAAAGGAGATTAAGAACAAATGAAGATAAGATATGTTATTCATGATGGGATGTGTGACTCATGGTCCATAGTACGACATCATACCATAGTTACATGTATACGAATTGATTCTGAATAACATCTATGGTTCAATCCTCAATTCCACTGATTGAGCAGAATTTAATGAATGAAGGTGCTAACATATAGAACAAAGAAGCTAAAAGTGGAACTCTGAAAGGTTTGCCGTTTGCCTAAAGTGAAGACACAAAAGCGAATTTTTTTAAGGACCTAATTCTTAGACTATCATGTCAAAAATTGGAAGATCAGTTTTTTTAAGATTCTCCTAAATATTAGTTTTCTAAAAAAACTGGACATCAGTGATCACCGAGAGAAACTCTAAAAATCAATTTTCCCTAAATTTTAGAGATTATAACTAAAAAATAAGCTTAAACAATACTCTAAAAGAGTCTCAATAATAACGTGTTGTCATGTGGGATTGTACATACGCTCGGCGTCGGCGGGCCCGCGACTTGCGCAGGGCGGCCGAACAGGCAGGCCACGCGCAGGGATAAGGGGGCCACCTTTCTTCATGTTCTCTATTTGTAGGGAATGACCACTCTGGTCCCAATACAAAAGATAAAAAGAAAAGAAAAAAGAATATATTTAATAGGTAGGATATACAAAAGTAAAATATAAAGAATATATTGGATGTCCGTTAGAGAATAATAACATTTAATGATTCATTTTTATTATAAGAACTAACTTTAGGGAACAAAAACAGTAACTTTCTTGGAGATTTTAGATTCTATTTTTGCGAATTCTCGAGTCATAAATTTACTTCTGTAAATTCGTTAAGAATAAAAAAAATAAAAAATTCCCGTCAGACACGTTGGGCCTGACCGTCCCCTCTCTCTTTCGTTCTCACGTGGTGCTCCGTTTCCCCAATACGGCTCCTCCACGGTCCACGGAACCACGGCTCCCTCCACCTCGCCTCGACGACGTAGCCCACGCTAGGGTTTCTTCCGCCGTCACATCCTCGTGCGCGGCGGTGGCATCGCGCGCAAGGCCATGGCGATGACACAGGTGGGCATGGGCCTCACCCGCGTCGTCGTCCTCGTCGGCGCCGGCGTGGCAGGCTCCGTCGTACTCCGCAACGGCCGCCTCGCCGAGATCCTCGGCGAGATCCAGGTGCGTCGTGCGGGCCACGATCTCGTATCTCCACCCTTGATTCCGTGATCCTGATCCTGTGAGGGGAGGGCTAGGTGGCGGCGGCGGTGGATTTGTTGGATTGTTTGGTTCTGATGATCCGTGCCTTGCGGGCTTGCAGGATATACTGGACAAGGGGGAGAAGGGGAAAGTCGGAGATGGGGATTACGACATCAGCGACGCGCTCACTAAACAGGTGCGTTTCTGATCAATCACCCTGCCCATAGCCGTAGGTGTTTTAGCTAGTATATTAGCTAAGGAATGTGTCGGATTTGTCATGGCTGTGCCTTTTCCATTGCCATTAGCCCATTAGTTCGGTCCAGTAGCTTCTCCACCAGAGTCCCATGTCAAAAGTGGAAACATGGTACGCATTTTAATGGAGAAAATTGATAACATGCCACTCAATTTGAGCGGCTTCGATAAAATGTCATCCACTAAAATGCCCTTTTGCCATCTCTTTTTTATTCTCATTTTTCCTTCCAAAATACACGCAAAAATATCATGTTACCCCTTGCCTCTCTACTGAGAATACAACACATCTCCAGTCACTGCCACAGCCCATCGCTGCCCCAGCCACCGCCAGCCCTAGACATCAAGAATGTTGGAGCTTTGCTGGTGGTGATTTTTAACCATTGCAATCTTCAAGAACAACAGCTAATACAAATTGACCAACGAGACATTGCGTAGCAGTAAGAACCAACAACCTCTTCAAGACAGATTCTTCCTCACAGCTGCTTCAATCCATTGGAGAAGGAGCTGAACTGCACCATCTCGGCCTCCTGCAGCGCCGTGTCTATCTCGATGCCGCCCTGTATGTTGTGGCCCTCTGCAATTGACACCATGTCGAGTGTCTTGTCGATGGACACTAGTTCCACCTTCCTCGGTCGGCCAAACCCTGAGTCGGTGTCGTACATGCCGTACTGTGGCAACCCATTAACTAACATTGGCTGGTGCAGCACCATCAACATGATCTTGTGGAACCATCCGATAAAATGCCATGAGAGAAGGGGATGGTTCCACAAGGGTGCGTGTGAGGCGGCTGAAGCTGGCGGTGGTTGGGGATGGGCTATGGTGAGATCTTGGCTGTGGCAGTGGCTGGCGGACAATAGAGAGTCATGGGTAACAAGGTCATTTCACATGTATTTTGGGAGAAAAATGAGAAAAGAAAAAGAAATGGCAAAAGGGAATTTTATAGAATTTGCAATGTACTGAGTGAAATTTTAACAATTGCATTCTTGTAGGTGGCAATGTGGCATTTTATCGAAGCCGCTTGAATTGAGGGGTGTTTTATCATTTTAATGTGATTTGGGTATTTAATTTTAGGAAAAAATGTTCTTTTGCCCCAATAGTTGAGTGCTGTTTGCTCTTTTGCCAATTGCCACCCTCAAGTGTAGCCACTAGGCCCAAGGGCCACATGTCATACACACATATGTTAAAAAAAAGAGAGTAAATGCCACCAACTTATGTGTAGCATGAGAGCAAATCCTCAATTTTATGCTGTCCATGTCTACCAGTGTCCATCTATTAATTCTCTAGTTTCACTTATAATGATATCACATACTAACAAAACTATATTTTCTTTTTGATGTGAAATACTCACACATGCTAACTTTTTAACATGCAATCCTTTTGACCTTCAAATATGTGTGTTAGTTTGCTGAATTTATTGTTTTGCAAATGACAATGGTGAATGGTCCACATTACCTTGTGTCAGTTCTGCAAGTATTTTTATTATTGCTGGGAACTGTTAGCTTCAACAATACTTTAGTTCTTGCCATTATGTTGAGGTTTCTGACCTGACATTTGGACACTCAATGAACTGATGAGTTTTTTTGGAAGTGCACAATTGCTATCTCAATTTTAATTTATTAATACAAGGCGCAACACAAGTGTGTGATGACATGAAGCTGGGCTTTTGGTTTTGTAATATCATACATGATTTAGTATTTTGCATGTATGTTCTAAACTGTCATGACATATGCATGTATGTTGATCAAACAGTTTGTCTATCTCATAATTCATATGCATTCCTGTTCAATTTTGTCAATCGAGAGCTTACACTTTTGGTCCATTTAGGTACGGAACTTGGCTATGGAGGTCCGGCAACTTGCTTCTTCACGTGGATCTATCACTGTTCTTAATGGAGGTTCTAGTCAAATAGGTTTGTCTAGCTTGTACAGAACTATTTCTATAAGAAAATGTCAACCTAACAAAACAGTTAAATTTAACATTTTGAGTTTTGACTGCTGTTTGCTGGCTGTTATCATTTTCAACACATTAGCCTGCTGTGTAATTTGTTTTTGTCACTTGTATTTCATGGATAATAATTTCTTCTCATTTCATCTGTCCTGTTTTTCCTTTTCTTTTCTTTATTGTAGTGCAATGAGAATTATTGTTACTTTGAATCTTGCCTCATTTTCTCTTGTTTTAAATATGATGTCCTTGTAGTTAGGACATGGATGGAATGAATATTAGTCATTATTCACTAATTCAGCCTACATAATTGATAATTCTGTTGTCTTACAGAAAAAAAATGTGTAACTACTCTGTGACCTCTGCAATCAAACATTCATGGCGACAATGTTCATGATCTTTTTGCAGGAGTATCTGGTTTGATAGTACCTGCAGCAACTGTGGGGGCACTGGGCTATGGTTATATGTGGTGGAAAGTATGATTTTCTTCTTTAGCTTTTATATTTGTGCGCTGCTTCTAACATAGTAACTGCCAAAAATTTGGGGTCTGCTTTCAACATCATTCCTGCTTTCATCATTCTGTTTATCATAAACAAAACTGATTTAGCTGTAGTTTCTTAATCTGGCCCTCTATGTATCACCGATACGCAATACGGGTACGGCGATACGTTGAATCCAAAAAAACAGGATACATCGATACGACGGGTATATATATAAATATGTAATATGCAAAGCAATAGACACATCTAAATCACATCTAAACTCTCAGCTAGTAGGAGAAGAAGAAATAAACAAGGAAACACTTACGGATTGGAGACTGGAGGGGCTGCCTGCCTTGAGTTCACTTCCCCCCTTCCCTGGACGTGTGGACGTGTGGATCTGGAGTTCACTTCTCCCTCAGTACCTCTCCCTCCCTTCCCTGCTGCCTGCAAGACACCAAGAACGCTGGTGGCCGTCGGCTGCTATGGCGGCATTCCTTTCCTTTATGCCTGCAAGACGCCAAGAATGCCGGTGGCCGGTGGCTGCTATGGCGGTGGCAAAGCGCACGACAGCCACGAACACTGAAGAGGACGCATGCCAGGAACTGACCACGAACTCATCTAGCGGCGTCTCGTGTGCAGGAAGAGGAAAGAAAACTAAAAAGAGCTAGGGTTTAGTATGGGCTTGGGCCAATGTATCAGGGTACATGTATCGGGAAGTATCGCTCGCGTATCAGGAATTTATTTATTTATTTTTAAATCGAATTAATCCGATACTTCCCGATACACGTATTGGGACGTATCGGCGTATCGGATACAGGTATGACACTGTTTTTGGCATATTGGTGAATCATAGCTGGCCCTGTTCTTGAAATTGTTTCTATGTTTTATATTCACTTTTGTAGCAATTTCTTTGAAGAACAATTCATTAATTTATCTTGATTTTTTTCCAGGGCATCTCCTTTGCAGATCTAATGTACGTCACCAAGCGTAACATGGCGAATGCTGTTTCCAGTATGACTAAGCACCTGGAGCAAGTCCAAATCTCTCTCGCTGTAAGTATCATTGGTATAAGTTTCTTTCCTAGTTCATCATAAAACATTGTCTTTCCCTTTGTAAGAGTAAAGAGTTCAAATTAGCTAGGTTTTGGTGTATACTGATATGTTGTGTCCTAATATGTGATTACTATGTCAGGACTATGAGTTTTATGCATTCTAATATATCTAAAATTAACTCTCATATTTTCGTTGTAAAAAAAATCCCCGGGTACATGTTTGGTCGACTGTCTTGCTGATAATGCTGTCTTCTTGTCTATTGATGGGACGGATATTGACACAATAACCTCTCAATCTGTATACATATTTTTTTGGATAAAGAAAGGGAATTGTTTAACTGGGTTGCAGTCATATTTTGTTGATTATTTACATAATGTACCTATTTTTTTAAAAAAAGGCAGTAGCACTGCCACTGAATTAAGGGACAAACTTGTTCTATTATGCTTGATGCTTAAGTTGAGACGTGATGATAATTGCTTGCAATTTGTTGTATGTTTGTGCCATTTTGTTTGAATGTCACTGTTCAGATATTTGGTAGTCTGTTGTACCATATGTGAGGTTTGTAAATGTTCAAACAATTTTAATGATTTTGCAGGCTGCTAAAAGGCATTTGACGCAGCGTATTGAAAAGTTGGATGATAAATTAGATCAGCAAAAGGCGCTTTCTGGACAAATAAGAGATGACGTACTTTCTCCTTAACATTTCATATGAAACCTATATTCAGCATTGGCATACCTTCATTTCCTGAAGTGCATGGGTTCAATAGTTATCATATCTGAAGTACCATATTCCTATATGCAAATAACTGTACATCTATATAATATTTTAAGAGGCACCATTTAATTGTAGTATACTGAAGCAAACTGTAAGCATTTGTAACTAAGTCCATTTCTATTATATGTTTTCACTTTTCACATGTCTACTTTCCTATCAAGGTTACTGGTGCACGGCTGAAACTAGAGAATATTGGTTCAGAGATTAAGAACATCAAAGAGTTGGTCTGGGGTCTGGTTAGTGTATTTCTTCTTTACTGTTGGTTGCTCCATATAATTGTCTTGTTCAGGTTGTTTTAATCCACTTTTGCTCCCACAGGACGAAAAGATGGATTCGATGGAAGCCAAACAGGTTGGCATTCAGTCATTCACTTAGAAATATTTCTGTTGTTATTTCAGTCCTTTTAGTTTTGTTGCTTGCATGTTGCACAAAACAAAGTTGGGTAGAGACTTATAGTGCATTTTGAAGGCACCAATTTTAGCCTGGTGAATGATATCTCAAGTTGCAAGTACTCCTGAGTTATTGTGTCCTAACTAAGGTCTGATATCCTGATCATAGTGAAAAGTAGGCATAGGCTAAGATGTGATTTGCTTGCGAAGTAATGGAAGTAGTTCTGGAGATACTTTTTATGCATGCTGTAGTTTGTTTAATTTGTGTGGTGACTGGAATGAGATGGCAGTCCTTATCCCTTTTCTGTTCCAAATATACCTTGAAAAATAAAAAAAGAGTTACAGTGAATCTTAACGTTCTTTTCATCTTCTCGAAGGTTTGTATTCAGTTAATATGGATCCCTTTGAACTTTGATTTTTGTTATGACGAATGATGATTGTTCTGTCAACAGAATTTTTCATGTGCTGGCGTAATGTACCTTTGCCAATTTATAGAGCAGAATGGTGGGAAGCTGCCAGAGCGCCTGGTATGATTTACTCTATACTTCCCATTTCTGTTTGAACTATTTGTACTTCTACTTCATGTTCTGTATTTTATGCAGGCATGGCATGTGCTCGTATAGCACACCATTCATGAATTGTGTTAATAGATTATTGAAGCTATGGCTTTCGCTTGCCACTTATGTTTGAAGTTAAAGTTATTTTCTAAGGATATTTACTGGTTGTTAAGACTTCCAGAGTATTATTATGATATTATAAATTATAGTTAAGTTGTATGTCTGTTCAGGGGCAAACCCAGAACAAAATTTATCAGCGGTATAGCATAATAATCTAATAATCTTATTATCATGTATTTTTTGTAATTTTTATATGCTAAAACAACTAAAAATAAAGAACTTACCCAGTGTCCTGTGCACGGTGCACCATATACATGGGAATGCCCCTGTGTCTGTTCCCTACATTTGCTATGTAGGGTACGTTTTCTGTTTTTTCCATTTCTCTTAACATTCTTCATTAAATTTGTACAGGAAGGCTCAAAAATAGCTGGGAAGCGTTTTGGAAGCCAAAATCTCATGCAGGTTAGTTGTAACATTTAGACATGGCAGCAGCATAGTTGATTTGCAACCCTGATTTTCCTAACAATACTGAAGACATTTTTGCCCTTATACTAGTTGTGTGATAATGGAAATGGTTGTTGTCAGTCTCTTGGAGAAATGTCCCGATTTCACTTAGCTTAGTCGATGTTAGCAACTAATACTACACATCTGTAGTTTAAGGGCTGGCGCCTAGCATCTAGCGCCTAGGTTCAGCAAGTCAACAGTGTAGATATGGCTTAGACACTCTGGGTGTCTCACTTTGAGTAGGAAGAAACACAAAAGAGCAGCAACAAATACAAAACAGAGCAGCCGAGAAATACAACAGAGCGACCAGCAGGTCGGGAAGACTGGCAGCAGGCAGAGAGTGCAGCAGTGGATGGGCGGCGGGAGGCGGATCTAGCGGTGAACGGGCAGTGAGCGGTGGATCTCCTGCATGGTGCCTCTGTCTTCACTTTTTCCCGCAGCCTGCCCTCTGTTTTTTATGTTCTGCGCCGCCCAGCAGGCTCGGCGCCACCGTGCCGTGGTCAACTTCCCAGGCGCTGTGGTTGACCGCATAGGCCGCCCAGCTGTCTCGATGCGAATCGCAGCGCTGGGGTGGCACCCAGCTCCTTTCGGGGTTAGGGCCGTTTTTTCGAACACTGCTCATTGCCTCATTCATAACATGACCGTTTCTACTTCAGTTAGGCTAAGGATTTCAGGCATTGGTGATTATAACAGCCTGGTCAGTTCACTTCACTACTTTTCATTTTTCAGGGGTTGCAACTGGCCATAGAATCAGGGACTTATGACAAAAACATGTTTGATACATTTGCAAACAACTCCGATTCCTCTGATAAGATAAACAGGTAACCCAACCTCTTTGCACAGTGCATACAGAATATCTTCCGCTGATAGACGTGTTGAAGGAATGATCAGTAATCCGCCATACTTTTTTTGTAGGTCCAACTCATTCAAGTCTGCCAGCTAATTTTTCTCAGGGCGATGTCACGCGCCCCATTGAAATTCTGTAAAGGGATTTTCTTACTAGTTTAACATGTAAAGAGCTCCAGCCTTTTCAAGTTTTTGCTGCATGCAGGAAGTGCTGTTTGTTACATTTGAAAGCTTGTTCTATACTAGTGGTTTAGGGATTTTAGACCGCTATTCTGGCATCTCTTGTGATTTCAGAATTTCAGGCAACACTTTGCCGTAAATAAAATGACAACTGCAGACACGTGACTTCAATTTTCTGGTGATATGTTCTTCATGTTTGGTGCACGGGCGCATGCACCATTGTTTGTAAGATGCAATGAATGTTTTTTTTTCAAAAAACATTTTAATAGTATTTTAAAGATAAACCATCTGAAAATTTATTTTGAAACGCCATAATAACTGGCGTTGCATCTGAATGCCACGCTGGACATGTATGACACGTCGATATGTTGCCAAGTCAAAAACCTTGGCGTGGCAAGGAGGTTTTCCACAGTAATTTTCCTTACAATAATCGCGCTACAATAGTGTATAGGGTTAAATAGTCTATTAACTCACATTAGTTCACTTATTAGTTCACTTTTATGTAGGACTAACCATTAGTTAGATTCTATTTTTTATTTTGTGCGGTTGAGCTAAACTGTAATTAAGCCCGCTGCTTACTGGTGCTATTTGCTGTTGGCCCATTGTAAGTTTGTGACGGACCATATGGCATGATACCTATTTACAGAGAGTAAATTTTGGTCCATTTAGGACTTGCTCTGGACCAAAAAAATTACTTTAACCTTTCAAGTCTAGTTCAGAGCCTTGCTGTTATTTGTCCATGTAGAATATATGGTTGTTGAATAATTAAGTTCTTGCCTGATGGAACCATCATATCATAGTAGGTACTTTTTCAACTGAACATTCCGAATTCATGGCAAATGATATATTTCACGAATCTTAATTTTCCTAAACATTCTGGTCTCCCACGTTGAATGGGAAATCAAGTATTCAACTGGTTTAATTTATCTGCTGGCGATTTGGACTAGGGAGAAAAACAACATGCCAGCAAAAAAACAACATTGTAATTTAGAATTAGATTTGATATTTTGTAATATAAAAAATCAAGATAATTTTAGATTACAATATTATAGGACGGAGAGAGCTCCGACCACCTCGTGGCCTTAATGATCGATCCATATCTGTTTTGTCAGAAAAGTAAAGAAAAGAAATAGCCACCTCTGCATTCCACTCTATTTGTTTCTTGCAACTTGTATTAAGCTCGCTGCCGGTGCTAATTATACATGATCGAAGTCATGCATGAACACAAACTAACCGTCGATCGGAAAAAACAAGCAGTCACTGCAGTGATAGATCAGAGTTTGCAATTAACGTAATCAATTCAGGTAATTAAACTTCTCTACTTAGTTTATAGTTTATACTTCGTCTTTCTACCCTAGCTAGCTAGCTTGCTAGCTGCCGAGCGTCTGGTGGAGATACGGCGGCCGACCGGCCGGCCGGCGGCTCAGCAGAGCAGCGAGCCTGCCGAGTAGGCGTCTGCCGGCGAGCCGGCGCTGCGAGGCGGGCTGTAGTACCCGCCGGAGGGGTACTGCAGAGCGGCGGCGGGGCTGGCGTGGTTGTGGACGCCGTCGTAGGTGGTGATGACGTAGCGGTGGTCGTCTCGGTCTCTCTCCACGCGCTTCTTCACATTGCACCCCTCCGACGAGCACCGGTAGTAGTTCCTGCACATCCATGCATGGAGATTCATCAAATCGATCAGTTCATCGTTCGATCAAAACACACATTAAAAACTACATAGTTGATAAAAAAGTGATTTTGAACTCGCAAATTTTTTTTTTGAAGGTATGAACTCGCAAAATTTGTAAATTAATTTGTGATTATGTTTATTTGTAACCAAGAGACATAGCTAGCGGCAGTGACGCGTCGTCAGTGGTGTTGTACCTTGGGTTTGGGCTGTTCTTGACGGCTTTCTTGCCATACTTCCTCCACTTGAAGCCATCGTCCAGGATCTCAATCTCCGACCTCGTCCTGAACCCGATCCTGCCGTTCACTCTCGCCCTCTTCTCCTCGCTCTCGCAGCTCCTGATCAAATCAACCAACCAACCACAAATCAATCGATCGATCTTATCAAATTAATTAGATTGGCCGCATGCAAGCTATTAATTAACCGAGCACGCCAAGAATGCATACATGGAGTTGTCGTTGTCGTGGTACTCATCCCCAGCTCCGGCGAAGGCCAGTGCCGGTGCCGGTGCCGGCGCCGTCGCCGAGTAGTCGAAGAGGCGGTGGTCATCGAGCTCGACGGAGAAGTCGACGTCGGCGGGGAAGTCTGGCATGTAGCTGCCAGCCAAGAAGGGGTAGGAGCTGGAGCTGGAGCTGAAGAAGAAGGCTTCAGGGTTCAGTCCCAACGAAGCCGCCATCGCCACCAACTGCAGAATTTTTCTTCGCTACTGAATTTCTGTGGTCTCGTGCTCAACGACAGGATAAATCATTCAGGCGGGCGATGCTTGCAATTTATACACCAACGTGGCTTGCAAATTAGCTGGCTTTCGTGGATCTTTCTTGGAGTGCATGCTAGGCTGCTAGCTGATCGATCCGAAGGTTCTGAGATGCGTCACTTGTCAAATCCATGGACTGCATCGCTTTGGCAGCTATGTCACTTGTCAATTCCACTATGGTTTGATGTGACACCTCCTGAGTGCCCTAATTAGATTATGAACTTGTAAAAGATAAGGTTTCTAAAAAAACTTTATTTATTAGCATTAGAAAACTTTTTTAAATCAGCTTCATAATATTTAATATACTTTTTACACCAAACTCGCCGTCATCTATCAACATTTTAGAGACATACTAGCTGAGTAACCGTACGTTATAACGGTAAAAAATATAACATTAACAAAACATCATACAAATCAAAGCTGAAGCCGGAGATATTTTATTTGATGTGAGAAGGAGTTGCGGTGATGGTAGACTCACCACCGTTAATTCATACTAATATTATTTTAACTCTATTTCGAAATGCAGGGATATTATAAGATTGTATATATAATATCTCATTTTTACTCTCTTTGTCCTGTGATATAAGTTTAGAGTTATGTGTGACATATAGTTAAATTCATATTTAAACCTACTTGTATATGATGTAATGTAAATTTTACAATGGTTGATATATATTGAAAAAATTTACGAGTCAAAGTTTTATGTTAAGGACTATATAAAAACCTATGTGTCTTATATTTTAAAAAAATGTGAATATTTTTTGGGTAAATTTAAGTTCCAAAAAATCTAGGCAAAAAAGTTTTAATTTAGGCACTTACGGTACTAGTCTTTAATATGTACTTCCTCCCTTCATTTTTAAATGACACCGTTGACTTTTATCTTAACATTTGACTATTCGTATTATTCAAAAAACTTTTTGAAATAAAATTTATTTTATTATTGAAGATACTTCAAGCATAACTTTTTTGAATGACATCGTTGCCTTTTATCTTAATGTTTGACTATTCATATTATTCAAAAAACTTTTTGAAATAAAATTTATTTTATTATAATTTAATTTATTATTGAAGATACTTTAAACATAACTAATATTTTTTATATCTGCATAAAATTTTGAATAAAACAAATGATCATTATGATAAAAATCAATAATATCATTTAAAAATGAACGGAGGCACTTAATAAGACTTGAAGTTGCTGATTGCCGTATGATCTCATTCAAACCGAAATTTAAATTTGGTGCCTTGTAAATCAATTTAAATAATAACTAGAAATTTGGTGAAATGAAATCGACATATATATATATATAATCATCATAGATGAATTAATTACCCATCCACTTGTTTAAACTCAGCTCGTTTACTATTAATTTGCACGTGCTGTGGAATTTGTATCTTGTTTTGAGTGGAGCACAAACGGAGAGAGAGAGAGAGAGAGAGAGAGAGAGAGAGAGAGAACGGGCGCGTGCAAAAGAATCACTGATTAATGCAAAAAGTTCCATCATCTAATCTAAATAATCAATGCAAAAGGCACATACACCTCTGTGAGCTCAAGGTACTGTCTTGGGTGCATGGCCACTGGCCAACAGGCAGACACTATCACTGAGGTGATATGGAGAAAGAGAGAAAAAGGATATATGATATAGTATAGTATAGGACATACCAGGGGCTAGGGCTCCGATATGGCTATACTCTCTAGCAATGCTTGGATATTTCTTTTGGATCGGAGTACTTGCCAGAGGGTTTCAGCCAGAGCTAGCTGAGGAGGCTCCGAAGTGGACTCCGAAGCGGACCCCGAAGAGAGCTTCGAAGGGGACCGGAGGGGTCACGGAGGCTTGGCTCCGGAGAGGACCGGAGGGGTCCCAGAGGCTTGGCTCCAGAGGAGAAAGTCTTGGCTGTTTTTGGAGTTGACTTCGTCGGAGAGGGCTGGAGCTCGTCTTGAGGCTTCGCCAGCTGACGGGCTCCGAACCTGAGGCCTTCGGAGGCTGACATCATTTGGCCCCTGATTAAGGAAAAACTTATTTCCCCTAACAGTAGCCCCTCGCACGTAGCCCTTAGGAGCGAAGGGGTGCGTGCGCCTCGGGACAAATGACCTGCAAGAATGAAGCTTCGGAGAAGGCAGGCCTTCGGAAACTGGGGGCGAAGGCTAGCTTCAAACCGCGCAGGCAATAAATGCTTGTGCAGAGTGATGGGACGCCCTTAGAAAGCTCAAGCGACCCTGCAACGGTCAGAAATTGGGCCATTGCAGAGCGGGGGGTGCGTCAGTTCGCTCCAATTTTCACCCTAGGCCCATCGGTCAAAGACTGCGGAGGCCAGGGTAACCATTGAAAAAAGACTTCGGTGCAGGGTGCGTGGTCGCTTTTTACCGGGAACGGATCCCGGGATCCTAGGATGCATCAGGCCGATGGCCCGGAATCCCGGACGCATCGGCCCGCGGCCCAGAGTCATTTAGCCCACTGCTACGGACCCAAAGACAATGTGTAGCCTTCGGAGGAGTGCTCCGGTTTTTAACAAAGTGAAGTGAGGCTTCGGTTTTAAACAAGGCGAATCAAGGCTTCGATTTTAAACAAGGCGAAGCGAAGCGAGGCTTCGGTTTTAAACAAGGTGAAGCGAGGCTTCAGTTTTAAACAAGGCAAAGCGAGGCTTTGGTTTTAAATAAGGCGAAGCAAGGCTTCGGGGGTTTAATGGGATGAAGCTAGGTTTCTGCTTCTTTGTAGAACGAAGCAGGGCTTCGAGCTGTGTACATACGTTCAGAAGCTTGACTGGTCGGGAGGTCGAGCGGCTTCGCGCGGTTGAAGAGAGCTCGCCTCGTAGCCCAGGGCTTATGAGGCCTTCGGTGAGCGCCCGGAGCCCCTTGCCGAAGGGTGCACTCTGAGGCGCGAGGGGTGGTGGAAGGCAAGAAGGCCTTCGAACTGTACTTGAAGTCCCTTGCCGAAAGGTGCGCGGAATCCTGTGACTCCTAAGCTCCCTCCACAAGCGTACTTCGAAATACAAGCAGTGGCAGAGAACTTAGCTTTTAGTACATAAGCTCCTCACGGACGGCGCCAACTGTTGTAACAATTGTGTTAGTTACAACAGGTTTTATGTGGTGGTGTATGGTGTATAGAATGAACCTCGAATGATTCTCACAAAGGGAGAGAGAGTTTATACTGGTTCAGACCTCCTCGGAGGGATAATAGCCCTACGTCTAGTTTACAGTGGATTTGGCATTATTTTGCCTCTACTCAACATGTCCTCCCTACTACAAGGGCATGGCTCTGCTTTTATAGGTACGCGGGCCAAAGGAAAAGACCTAATTGTCCTCTACAAGTCGTAGACTTTATAGGGGTAAGAAGGAAAAAAGGCTATACTACTCTATATTTGACTTTACAGACGCAGTAGATAAACTTAACTCCTAGAGTAGGTATACGGCATACTAGTGGCTGGGGCCTCGGTATGGCTTTACTCTGTAGCAATGCTTGGATATTTCTTCTGGACCGGAGTACCTACCGGAGGGCTTTAGCCGGAGCTAGCTGAGGGGGCTCCGAAGTGGACTCCGAAGCAGGCCCCAAAAAGGGGTCCGAAGAGGGCTTCAAAGGGGACCGGAGGAGTCCCGGAGGCTTGGCTCCAAAGAGGACCGGAGGGCCTTGGAGGCTTGGCTCCGAAGGAGCAAGTTTTGGCTGTTTTTGAAGTTGACTTCGTCAAAGGGGGCTGGAGCTCGTCTTGAGGCTTCGCCAGCTGATGGGCGCCGAACCCGAGGCCTTCAAAGGCTGACGTCATCTGGTCCCTGATTAAGGAAAAACTTATTTCCCCCAACAGACTTGTTTGACAAAAAAATATATACTTAATTTTCATCTAAGTGGAGAGTATATATTTTTTTTACATTTTGATCTGATCATGTATATCCCTCTCAAATTAACTTAGTGTACCTCGTTGTACAACCATTATCTTAATTTCGTATCTCCTGGATGAGGTTACTACTGTAGCTTCACTGCTAGCTGTACGATGTATCTGTGTGAAGTTGGACGTATAGCCGCTCGTACGTCCATGTTTAAGTCGAAGAAAACGTATCGTGCCTAGCTAGTACATCACTGCACGGTGTCAATAAGTTAATATGCATGCTGTCCTTTTGTTAACCTTATCCTACCTTATCTCTACTTGCATCGTCTCTGTTCACTTCAATCTAGATTCCTTCTCATCTCATCACCATATATATATATATATATATATATATATATATATATATATATATATATATATATATATATATCCATATATATGTATGTATGTATATATATATACATACATACATATATATGGATATATATATGTATATATATAAATGCTATCCTGTACCACGGGTGTAGAATAGCTATTCTACCGACAAATCTACTACTGAGAAAAATAGTACTCAATAGCTATTCTACTGAGAAAATCTACTACTGAAAGTAGTCGGTGTAAAATAGTTATTCTACACACATGGTGCAGAATAGCGCTCTCATATATATATATATATATATATATATATATATATATTATATATATATATGTATATGTATATGTATATATGTATATGTATATATATGTATATGTATATATAATGTAGATGTATATATAATGTAGATGCATGTTTTTCTATTCCCTCCGCAGAAAAATTACTTGTACATTTTTAAATTTGTCCAAAGATTTTATTTTTATCTCCATATATGTTTGGTAAATAAATCAAGAAGGTTTATTGTTTTAATATCCATTATTTGTTATATTTCATCACAAGCAAGACTACTTTTTTATTAATGAGATATATACTTCTATCTTTATTTTTACCGCTGATTTATTAACTTTATTTGCTATTTATTTCAAAAGTGGATTTTTTTAATAGCAGAGATAATATTCCACATGCATAAATTTTCCATTTGGGATCATTCTTTTCTTGACCCCTCCCTCCAAAATCGGAACGGTGAAAACATGTTAATTATTCAAAGAAAAATTTAAAATATGAATAAAAATTGAGAAAGTGTGGAATCAGATAAGTCAAAAAACTGGAGCAATAATGAACAATGGATTTTTTTTGAAACATTTGTACTTTCAAATTAATATAAAATAAACTCTCCTCAATTATTTGTGGTATAGACCTAAAATTTACTACCTCTTAAAATATAAAATTTTATAGTCAATATATATATATATATATTAGCAACATAAGTAAGAAAATCATACTAGGTAAATACTTTCGAAATAAAAGTATCTTTTGTAAATACTATTTCTTATACGGGAACGCTATTCTACACTATGGGTGTAAATGCTATTCTACACCGATCATCCCAATCGTGCCCACCCCCCACCCAATCCCAACCCCTCCATTCCACGTCGGTGTAGAATAGCATTCTACACCCGTAGTGTAGAATAACATTTATAATTTTTATATATATATATATTGAATTATTATAAGGGGTTACATCGTGGTGTAAAGTTGTTGTAGTGTTGGTAGGAGTGACACCCAGCAGGCCAGCACCAGCACCATCGCCACGTCACCACCAAGTCACCAGCGTACGACGTAAAAGCTACTGGTCAGCGGTTCCCATCAAATCAATTATCACAGTAAAAATGTGTTAATAACGGGCTTGATGATTTCGTCTCATAAATTAAATTAGCTTAAGAATTTAAATCATATTTATTCTTTCTAATTAGCATCTGAACATCCGACGGGGGCAGAGGCTAAACTTTTAATTCCTATCAATCAAACAAGGACTAAATAAGGGTTTGTTTGGATGATCAATGTTTATTTTTAGGAACTAAAATTTAGTCACATTTAGTGACTAAAGTCCCAAACAACCTTGCTTATAGGGACTAAACTTTAGTCCAAGTTTAGTCTATAATTCACTTTGGTGTTGCTTATAGGGACTAAAAATATCATGCACATTATATCCCCATTTATGAACCCATCATTAAATGTTGTTTAGTCCCTACATTTAAACAAGAAGACTAAGAGTCTGTTTGGATCCAAGGGGCTAAAGCAAATTGACTAAAATTTAGTCCCTTTTGAGGCTAAAGATCCAAACACCAAGAGATAAAAGGGGCTAAATTTTTTAATCCCATTAGCCCCAAGAAGGAGCTAAGAGGGGCTAAAATGTCCATTTTCTCACCTCTACCCTCACCATGCATTTATGCATGAAAAAGCTAGGAGCAATGAATAGGAGGCATTTGAGTCATTCTGCATGGCAATAAACTTTTAGCCCCTACTTTAGTCATTGGATCCAAACAAGGGGTGACTAAAATTTAGTCACTAATTTTAGTCACTTTGCATTAGCCCCTTGGATCCAAACAGGCTCTAAGATCCTATTTGGATGACCTTCTTTATTTTTAGGGACTAAAACTCGCTTATTTTAGTAGAGACTAAAGTTTAGTTCTCTTATTTGGATGTAGAGACTAAACAACATTTAATAAGAGGTTCAAAAATGAAAGTAGAGCGTGCATGATATTTTTAGTCTTTGTAAGCAATATCAAAGTGACTTATGGACTAAGCCCAATTTGGTTCATTTAGGTAATAAACTAAACTTTAGCCCCTGTTCACTTGACTAAACTTTATTCCTTTCTTATTTGGTTCTATTGACTAAAACTCAGTAAAACAGTTGAACAACTACCAAAATACCCCTAATCAATGATTGTTGCTGCTCTTTTTCTCACCCGGAGAGGCATTAACGAGGGATAGACCATGTCAATAATCTCTTTTAGGGCCTGTTTGGTTTGCCCTTCTAAAGTTTAAGGACTAAAGTTTAGTCTCTTTTAGTCACTTAAATGTTGATAAAAGGGATTGTTGTAGCAATTGCGTTAGCTACAGCAGGTTTCTGAGTGTATAATGAATAGAATGAACCTCGAAGGGTTCTCTCAGAAGGAGAAAGGATTTATACTGGTTCATGCCTCACCTAAGGGATAATAGCCCTACATCCAGTCTATAGTGGATTTGGCATAGTTTTGCCTCTACTCAACCTGTCTATTACAAGGGCATAACCCTGCTTTTATAGGCACGCAGGCAAAAGGAAAAGACCTAAATGTCCTCTACAGGTTATAGGCCTTATAGGGGCAAGAAGGGAAAAAAGACTAGACTACTGTACAAACAGCTTTACAGACGTGTCAGATAAACGTCACTTCTGAACAACTAAACGACATACAAGGGGCGGAGGGGCCCCCGATATGGCTCTACACTGTAGCGGAGTTAAGATATTTTCTTGGTTCGAGGTAGTGGCCGGAGCTCTTCGGGCGGAGACTGCATCAAAGGCTTCGAAGGGCACTTCGAGGTGAACTTCGAAGTATGCTCCGAACTGAACTCCGAATGTACTTCCGGAGACTTAGCTTCAAGAGGGACCGGAGAGGGGTCCGAAGGCTGATTCTGGGGAACCCCGAAGGAAGCCCGAAGACTTGACCTGAAAGGCTCTGAAGGTAGCCTGGAGGCTATCTCCGAAGGGAGCCCAGAGGCTTGACTCCGAAGGACTCCGAAGGGAGCCCGGAGGTTAGCTCCGAAGGGAGCCCGGAAGCTAACTCCGAAGGGAGTCCGAAGGCTTGACTCTAGAGGATTCCGAAGGGAGCCCGGAGGCTTGGACTGATTGCTGCTTGGAAATAACTTCAGCGGGAGAGATCTGCTTCGATAGTGTTAAGCTCCAGGCCGGAGGCCTACGGAGGCTGACGTCATTTGGCCCCTGTTTAAGGGAAAACTTATTTCTCCAACAAGGACTAAAGAATACTAATGACAGGATATGCCTCTCATTAATGCTCTTCGGTGTAGATAAAAAGACATTTGCATGCATTTATTATAGGTAATTTGGTTTTTATTCAACTCATTTAATAATTTTTAGTCACTAAAACCAAAACTAAAACCAAACAGAACAGCTGATGAAAAGTTTAATCAAGTAAATAAGTTGAGACTAAAATTTCCTTTAGTCCCTAAAGGAACCAACAGAGCCTTAGTCCCTAAAGTTTAGTTCTTTTTAGTTACCATGTTTGACAGTTTAGGGACTAAAAGAGACTAAAATTTAGCAAGATGAAAGACTAAAGTTTAGTCCCCATAAACAAAGTTATTTGGGATTTTAGAGACTGAATGTGATTAAATTTTACTCCATAAAAATAAGCGATGTTCATTGAAGTCTAAGTCATATACACCCTAAATCAAAATAAAAATAAATCTAAATAAATTCAGTATTAACCAATCTAAATCTAACGTATTCCATAGTTACCCAATTATCGTTCGTGGCCATGAGAGATTGAGAGGTAGCCCACGGCCGTGTCATCGATCGGGCTCCATCCATCAACGTCGTGACGTCGTCTGCCGTATCGTCTCCGGCGGAGCTCGCCGGAAAGAGACACGACAGGTCTATCGTCGCCGTCGCCGTCGTCGTCGTTGCCATCGCCGTCTCGATCCCACTGTACGCGCAACGATATCTCGCCTCGCCAGCTGTATGTAAAAGATTTGGCACCTTTTACTCCGCAACTGATGCATTATTGCTATTACTTTTTTTTTGAAAAAAAACAGCCGTTGACTAGCCGTATTATTACTACGGTCATTCACCAATAAAAGTTGTTTAAGATAAGATTATCAAATTATTTGTCACATTTTGATAAATCTAAAGAAATCTTTTCATATTTTTTTAAGTCATTGACATATAGACAAAGACAAAGAGAATCTTGTCACAATTTATAGTAGCAATCAAATAGCTACTAATGTAGGGTCTGTTTGTTTCAGCTTCTAGCAGTTAGAGATTCTCAGTAGCTAACTAGTCTGAGTAGCCGGTGTTTTTCAGCTTCTGAATTCTAGTTCATTTCCAGTTTCCTCAGTTATTGATTCTCACAATCTGAGTCTAGAATCTGGACCGTTTGTTTCCGTATCAGATTCTAAAGGTAGCTGCAACTGTCAAAAGCTGAAACAAACAGGCTCATAGTCAACCTTGCGTAACTTTAGGTATCACAAAATATTGCCGGAACCAAACAGCCTCCAATAAAAGAAGAATCACACAGCAGAGGAAAACCCTCCTCTCAAAAAAAAGGAAAACCAGAGCGCTTTCCTCTCTTCATTCCGTTCTACCTCCCAATAGCTTATTTTTTAGGCTAAAGTTTTTAGATGTTAATTATTGATATTTTGGTGATTAAGAAATTGTTTTAGACTCATATGACAATCATATTTAACATCCTGTCACCCACATCAACAGTTCATCGAAAATTCTGTTGGCAATGCATGCCGTAGTTGACGAAGACTGACCTGATCGCTTTTTCTGTGCACCCACGGATCTAAAAGAGATGAGATTGGGAAACCCTTCACTTCTATGGAATACATGATTAGTGGCAGTCAAAATTATCATTACCGACGGTTTTAAATCACCACTGATTAGTGTACTATTAGCGTTGGTTCTTTTTAACTAGTCAGATGTTTGTGCTTTGCAACAGAAAACCTTATTTTTCAACAGGGTATTTGTGTAAAATTCATGTTTATGCGTGATTTTTCAGAAATCTAAGTGTTTTATACAAAATTCGTACATCCGCGTAAAATAAAGAAATTAAAAAACTGAAATTCAAAAGTACATTTTTTTCTTCTTTTTCCCCCTTTTTTTTCTTTTTCTTATTTTTTCTTTTTTTTCTTCATTTTTCTTTTTCTTCATTCCTGGCGGTTGCAACAGATGAGCGCCGTGCGGGGGCGTGATTTTTTCTTCTTTTTATTTTCCTTTTTTTCTTTCTCTTCTTTTTTCTTTTTTTCTTCTTTTTTCTTTTTCTTAATTTCTGCCGGTTGCAACAGATGAGCTGTGTGCGGGCCGCTCGGCCGCGGCGCGTGGAGCCGGTGGGCGTGGGTGAGTTCGGGCGGTTTTTACATGACACAAGTTTTGGCTGGTTTTTTATGGGATGTGAGAAAAAAACGCACGTGTTGCGGACGGAGAAGGAAACGACGGATGAAGTAGCCACATTATATTAGTTAAGACTAGCTTATACTCCCTCTGTTCACTTTTAAATAACGCGGTTGATTTTTATCTCAACGTTTGACCATTCATTTTATTCAAAAAATTTATACTAATATGCAAAAATATAAGTTATACTTGAAATACTTTCAATAATAAAACAAATTATAACAAAATAAATGATATTTAAAAAAGTTTTTTGAATAAAATGAATGGTCAAACGTTGAGATAAAAGTCAACTGCATCATTTAAAAGTAAACAGAGGGAGTACTATATTTTAGATTTTATTGTACACATCCACTAATAATAATCCATTAGTTTAGTATTTAAATTATAAAATTTAAAAAATATACATAGCCCTTAATCCCTTGTAGTACTACAAATCGTCACCATAATACAATATAAATTATCCCTATAAAGTCAATGTGTAATATTACAATCAATTTACAAAGTAGAGCTCAAATGTTATATCATCACAAAGATCAAACAAAAGCAATCAATAAGATCACGTAAGTTCAAACACTAAATCAATAATATAGAATAATGTAGCTTTAAAAGTTAAGTGCAAAACAAATATAAATCATCTTACAAAACAATTATTTCTTATAAAATAATTTATAAGGTACTATAGGTAAAAGTATTGAATTATAGCAGATGATTTGAATACTTGTGTACCCCACTTTATCCTTTACTTACAAGGCTTTGACAGGGCTTCATAGGGTAAAAAGTTAAGTCTATGTAAATACATGTACAAATACTAGTGATGGGGGACTTGGTGTTCACGCCAGGGTAGTATTGAGATATTTTACCTGTGCCGGAGTGTGGGTCGGAGGCTTCGACCCAAAGGGACCTCAGAGAAAGCCTCGGAGAGGGCCTCCACTCCTACCTCCTGGCCTTGTGATTTCTTGGAGTAGTATTTGCAGTAGTTTTTCATATACTTGCTTCACTCAAGACGAAAGGATCTTGGGCTTGCCATTAGGATTGGTTTCACATCTTCAGAGGGCCTTGGCTTTCGGAGACTTCGAAGATACTGTTATTTGACTGTTAGGGTAAATACATTTCCCCCAAGAATAACATTATAGTAAGCCGGTATAATCTAGCTTTTATTGTATAAACTGAATGACTATAATCATGAGCTGAAACAACACATGACCTAATATACCAATCTGGGAAGCTCGGATACTCCAAAAAATCGGCGTACCCGTGTCGGATTCGTCTTCGGATACGGATACGTATTCGATACGGCCGGATACGTATCCGGTGCGTATCCCGCGATTTTTGATTTTCCAAAAAAATAAAAAAAATCTGATACGTATCGGACTCACTCGCCGGTGCGGGATACACCAAACAGAGGAAAGAAAAAACCCCGACGCCCATGCCCGTGACCTCATACCTGTGCCCTAACTCGAGTGATTCCAAGCGCCGCCAGGGCCAGCCCAGCCAGTCGCCGTAGCGCCGCCAGTCGCCGTCGGCCGTCGCCTCACCGCTTGCCACCGCAGGCCCGCCGCGCAGCCCTTCACGCTCGGTCTGCGTGCTTGGAGGCGAGGCGCTTCGCTCTTGTCGCTCGGTCTCACCACCCGGCGCCGACTCCCCCGGCGCCGAATCCACCGACGACAAAGAGCACGAGCCGCCGAGTGGAGCGCAACGCTTGAGGGCAGGGCTGAGCCGGAGCACTGTTCCGCTGTTTCTTGGCACTTCGCAAGTTCGCAGTGAACCAGAACCACCGTGAGCAACCAGTTTTCCAACCTTTTGAGTTTTGATTTTATTATGTACTGAGTAGTGAGTACTGTAGAAATGTTTTATACAGTGAATAATTTCTGTGTTTTATATGATCTCCCCTTTCTTGTTAATCAATTAATTAACTCTTTGCATGCATGGTTACATAGTGATATATGATCCTATAATCTATGATCTATGCTACCAAATGCCTTTGGAAGAATCAATGCATGAACTACATAAACCCTTAATGCATGGATGCCTTCATGAAATCCTGTCATTTGTACCTGTTTAACTGCGATTACACTTACAAAGTTATAGCAATACATTGATCAACATAAATACAACAACCACTAAAAACCGGAGGAAAAGAAAAACATATTCAGTTCCTCACAGTCTTCTTGCTTGCATACGTCCTACTATGTACCCTACGTATGAATACGTAACATACGTACATACATACTGCACTGTTGCTACTGGTACAACAATAATTAAAGTACACACGTACTAGCTCGATCTTTCAGTGATGGTTAATTGATCAGTAATTACTACGTGATGGATTGATTGATTAGCTCATCTTGTCTCCGATCCTGTTGCATGCATGGATCACGGCTCCAGCTTGATGAATTCGTACTCGCCTTCCTCCCCTTTGTTGGAAGGGGAACCCGACCCGCCGCCGGCGCTGGCGCCGTCGTGGCCCGCGGCCTGGGGGCCGTCCTTGCTGGTCTCGCCGCTGTGCTTCCTCTGCGTGAGCGCGATGCCGCCGCCGGCGGCGGCGTCTGGCACGGACTCGGCCTTGGGGCTGCCGCCGCTGGCGTGGGGGCTCCCCGTCTGCTCGCCGCCGTCGCCGCCGTGCTTGGAATTGGCCGCCGCCGGCTTCTTCTTGACGCCGGCGCGCCAGTTCTTGAGCGCCTTGGACGTCTGGTCGTCGAAGATGGACTGCTTCATCGTGGACCCCATCTGATCGAACGCACACGTGTCAGTACCTGAAGGCAGCCACGTGGCAAGCAATTTCCTGGCGGGAAAATACCTGAGACACGAGCGCGTAGAGCGGGAGCGTGACGTAGCTACACAAGACCTGAACCACCACTCTGCAGAAATGCACCATCACAGATCATACAACACAACTAATTTCAATTTTCACGTCACAAACAAGAAATTTTCGTTTTTTTCAAGAACAATAAGAATATGGTTTGAAATTACCCAAGGCAGAGGCGTGCAAAGACAAACTCTTTGGAGTCGTTGAAGCAGGAGTCCATCCCGTACTCGTACTGCAATCGCACAAACACAGCAAACGGCAGCGAGATCAAGCTTACTGCAGGAAACTGTAATTAAGCCAAACTGAAGAATTCAGCGAGCAAGGCTGTCGCTTGATCAGTCACCAGTATCCAGAGGAAGTAGATGATCTGGAACCCATTCTGCACAAAGAAGAAGAAGAGATCGAATGAAGAAACAAGGTCAAGGAGGGGGGCAGATCGAGGACAGAGCTTTGCATTGATGCATGGCAATGGCGAATCAATGGAGGAACTACTAACCTGGAAGAGGGTGAAGTGGATGAGGAAGATCACGAAGGTGGGGCGGCTGAACCAGAAGTAGGAGTCGCTGACCTGCACCAGTGGGATCCCCTGGATCACGGCGTGCCTCTCCGTGATGTCGATCGCCATCCGGCAGATGATCCCCTGCAGCTTCGTCCCCACCGACAGGATCGTCTGCCATCGCCATTGCATCACACATCATCATTTCTGTTCAGGTTTGAGCTGGATGAACAACTGAACACTACTACTAGTCTACTACTCACCACCACTGGCATGATGGATATCCAGAGCATGGTATGCAATCCTGGAAATTTTCACTTCAAATGCATTATACCAGATGCACAAGAAGAAGAAAAATAACACTTGTTAAATAAGTTTGCTGAATTACTCACCGCTGACGTTGAGGAGCAAGAAGATGAGAGCAGATGCCCACAGAGGAGGACTGCGGATGTTATACAGATCAACAAGAACAGATTTAACTAGTGACGGATTGACAGTACAGATATGACAGATTGCAAGACGAGAAATTGATTAGCAGCACACCTGATGCCGACAATGACCTTGAAGTCGTCCTCGAGAGACCTTTTGATGTACTTCTGAAAATCGAACTTGCTTCCAGGAGCTAAGTGAACCTACAAAAGGTAATAGATTGTCTTGGATTTTTTTTTTCAGTTTTGCAGCTGCTTAGACAGAGAGATCATCCTAGCTAGGCATGTACTCACGTTGACGAAGCTGTGACGCAATGCGCAGTAGTCGGCTCTCCTGACCGATCTGAAGAACTGCCTGAAGAAATTGCTCTGCATCCATGGTCACAGAGGTATCGTATCAATGTCAGAAATTTCGCGTGTTCTTGAGGCAGCTGGAACGGGAGATGAGATGGATCGTACAATGTAGAACGATGCCGGAGTCTTGTTCAGGACGTTCATGTGCTGCCTGACGAACGACGTCTCGTGTGTAAACCTGAACCGTGTCGGATCTGCAATGCCGAGCGTTAGTGTTCTTCAGGCAGTGAGGCGATTTGTAATTACCATAAGAGATCAAGGCATGCATATGTAATTACCGTTGGAGAACTCGTAGTCTTGGCCCGCCGCTTCTTTCTCCCACTCTTTCCATCCACGAATCTGCAGCGTCGTCGCCATGAAAGCAGCTGGAAGTTATTGCCACTCTAGCTAGCAGCGCGGCAACGACACATTTAAGAAGAAGAATAGGAGGAAGGAACAGAGCATGCCTTAGCCCTGCCCAGCGCCATGGTGATGGCGCTGTACGTCACATGGAACACCGCGAGGAAGAAGATGAAGATGTGAAGCTGGTGCAGCGCGTTAATGGAGATCAGAGACACCTTCCCCTGCAGAAGTTGGCATAGTCCATTTAAGCTGCTTGCGATCGATCGAATGCAGGAGAGCATCAAGAGCATCATAGAGATTTGCGGTCGTGACCACGGGGCACTTGGTCGACATCTTAGCCTCGGCGAGCATCCGGTGGTGAGGGTTACTGAACGCGGCGGCGAAGGGATGCCCGAGGAGGCTGAGGTGCTCCGCCGGCTCTGGCTCGTGGGTCGGCTCCACGGCGGCGCCCTCGTCGCCGGCGTGGTGGTCCCTGTTGGTCTCGGCCTCGATAGTGGAGGCCTTGAGGCGGCAGGGGAGCATGGTGTCGGCGGCCTGCTCCGAGATGCAGATCTTGATGATGTAGTTCTGGCCGAACACCAGCAGCAGCGAGATGAAGCCCAGCACCATCAGCTCCGTCTTCACCTTCTCCAGGGCCTCCACCATGGCCTTCTTCTTCCGGTGCGCGAAGAACTGAGCGCGCGTGCGCGGCGGCGGCGAGCGCCATGAATGAGCACAAAGCATTTGCAGCAGCCCCGCCATCGACGGAATCAATTAATCGATGTGCTGCTACTACTACTATACCTACCTCTCCGACTTTGTGGAGGGCCTTCTCGAGGAGGATGGAGATGAGGACGATGCACACCACAGACGGAGGCGACGGCCCATGTCGGCGTCTGGTCGAGCTCCCTCGTGTTGCCGCCGCCGCCTCCCCCCGCCATGGCCGCGCGCCACTAGGATCTGGCTAGCGGCCGGAGGATCGAGACAAATGGAAGAAAATGGATGGAGATGACAAGCAATGATCGAGCTAGCTAGCTAGATCAAGGAGCTAGAGGAGGACAGCAAATGGCCGATAGATGACTCCGGCGATTTGCCATTTCTTGGTCGCGTCAGATTAGCGCAGGCGGCCGAGCGCTGGAGGAAATGAGGAATCGAAATTCGAAGGCCGCTGGTTTGCATGCACACAGCTCAAACCGCGAAGCGCGGGGGATCCGTTAATTAATTCGCGCTTCAGTTTTCGCGCGTCGCGGCCTAAAAATAGCCGTTACTTCAGTTTTTGGATCATGGATGGAAGTAGAGTCATATGCAAACAGTTAACCAAACCAAATTCGGTTAACAGTTTTGGGTGGATTAAAAAAATATGCATTATTCGATGATTAACAGTTTTGCTTTGATGTATTTTTAAGGGTCTATTTAGTTTGATGGATATTTATAGATCAGATAGGATCATTTCATCTACTTGGCTATTTGGTTGAAGTGCGAAGGTGAAATATTCCTTTAATGTTAGTCAAAGGGATTCAAGAATTTTTTCTCGACGAGTCCATCCACTACTGGATAAGATGATTTGCCTTCTCCTCGTGGTTCAAAATGCATTTAATTTTTCTTTGAATTCTGAGAAGAATTGGTGAGTATCTAATCGATGAGGATATGAAGAAGCTCATATTTTCCTACCTTCTAAATTCTAGCTTATTTTTTAAAAATACAGATTCTAAAAATTCTCATAACATGGATCTAAATATTTCAGATTCTAAAATAACTCTAATTACCAAAAAATCTACAAATCGATCCTTAGTTGTTCATTGGGGTGATCCCTTTAGGTAATATTTGGTTAGATGTATTATATAGAATGGAACGTGATTGTTTCATTTTTACGGGATAGGATAGAACCTAATGATTATATAGGGGTGTTTATTTGGATTGATGGAGAAATAAAGAGGGATATGATAATTTAGACGTCATTGCTCTTCTCCATGCCTAGCAGCACCAACTGTTGTTATTGTTCGTAGCCGTCCCACTCCCATCCATAGGCACTGTAAGGAAACTCTAGCAGGCTAGAGGTTAGAGTTAGATTGTAACCTTAAATTAACTCTGAACTAACTCTAGTCCTTGAGGTGTATGGATGCAAGGGTTAGAGTTAGTTACTTTTTCAATCATTTGACTACTTTTCAGCTTGATTTAGTGTGGCTAGAATAGTCCCGCTGTGTGGCTGTGTGGGGATCCGTTGTGTGGTTGGAAATTCTTTTTTGGGATGAGCCTCACACAAACTAGCCCTAATTAGCACCCCTTGGAGGTGCTAATTTCTTTTGATGGGTTAGATTGAAATAGTCCAACTTTAACCCTCCTGTATGGGTATTTTGGGTTAGTTGGGGTAAATCTAACCCAAACTAACTCTAACCCTGGATCCATACAAAGCCATAGTCATCGTCGTGCAGCCCCCTGGATCCAAACAGACCTTTATAGGTCATTGCTCTTCCCCATGCCTAGTAGCACCAACTGTTGTTATTGTTCGTTGCCGTCCCACTCCCATCCATAGTCATCGTCGTGCAGCCCCTACTCGCCCTCATCATCGTGTGGGCCCTGCTCACCCTCACTCGTTGTCTCCCCTTCTCACCCTCGCCCACCGCCACCCCTGCTCGCCCTCGCCTGTCGTTGCCCCTGCTCACCCTCACTGATGTGCTCAACTGTGACCTCGTGCTCGCACGTGGCACCTCGCCACCGTGACCGCTCGGCCCCACCAACATTGGCTACCTGGCCTCGTCGCCGTAGGCTGCCTGATTGAGCCAGCCTTAGCCCCTACTCGCCCTCATCATCGTGTGGCCCCTGCTCACCCTCACTCGTTGTTTTCCCACCCTCACCGATGTGCTCAACTGTGACCTCGTGCTCGCACGTGGCACCTCGACACCGTCACTGCTCGGCCCCACCAACATTGGCCACCTGGCCTCGTCGCCGTAGGCTGCCTGATCGGGCCAGCCATAGCCACCCTGCACGACCAATCCAGCTATTGCACCATGTATATAACCATGTCGTTCCAAAAAAAATAGTACAATGTGTTTAACATCGAAAGGAAATATTTCTTTCCTAGGATTATTCTGTTCAACTCTATCGCTCAAATTAAATAGCGAAATTGCCCCGTATATAAGCACTGTCACATTTAGTTTCTCATCGCACATAAACCAAACACTACATTAATTACGTCGGCTCGTTCATACCAAGTGAGCCGATGAATTGAGTTGTTCTTCATTTCAGTTCACAGTTGTTATCTTTGGTCCGAGTTTTTTATAGCTTTGGAATTAACGTTGCATCTTTGTGGGCCTGATTAAGTGGATCTGCGTTGTAATACCATAGAAGTATTTTTAAATAAAATTAAAAATTCCAGTTTATGTTTAAAAAAAATCAAATCCCAAATGTTATTATCATGTCCCAACGAGAGAATTAGTCACACCTTGACCTGAAATGTGTGTGTGTTGATGAAGTAATCGCAAATAGACACTAATAAACGACACGTGTCCTTTAGAGACACGATTAAATTAGCAATGGATTATTTAACAAACGAATACATTATTTGCAATGTAGAAAATAATCATAACCTATACTAAGCTAGTGGTGGTGAGTCTATCATCACCACCACTTTTTCTTACAGTAAACTAAAGCCCCGTTTAGTTACACGGATCACATCGAATGTTTATAAAATCCATTCATAATCGGTGGATTATTCACGAAATGAATCTAATAAGCCTAATTACATCGTGATTTGATAATGTGAGGCAGGGGCGGCCTGTGGCAAAGGGAGCTCGGTTAGGGTTTGGCTAGCGGTGGTGTCTCTCTTTTCTCCAGTCACACCACCCTCCTTACCGAGCCACCAAATCCAATTCCCTCCTCCGCTTTTGCTACCGCAACTGGCGATGGTTACGACGTGGTGAGGAAGTATGTCACGCCATAGGGGAAACTCGGCAGTGTGGAGGCCACCAGAGCCAAGCCTAGCTGCACCGAGATGCTGACGATGGCTTGTTGGAATTCTGCGATGATATGTGCCAATTCTGCGATGCGGCGATCGTCGTCATTACGTCGGATCTTCGGAACCTGGTTGCTCTGAAATCAAATTGGAAGGACCAGACTCCAGAGAATGAACTAAATAAATCATTATGCTTTATTTATTCCATGACTCTTAAGGAGTATTTATAATCCTAATAACAATCTAATCTGTTATATGTTGTCTTTATCTCTATCTTTAAAATAGAAATAATCATAGCTAATCTTATCTTAACTAATTTAATATAATATACTAATTATCAATCTAATATGCACATAAGAATATCCCCTCCCTCGGAAATCAGCTTGTCCTCGAGCTAAAAATCTAGAGAAGAAAAAATTCAAATTGATTCGTCTTAATAGATTCGTTCCCTGAATAATCCTCTAACTCTGTAATTATGTTTATAATTAGTTCACATTTAATCATTCAAATTGATGTCCAAACATCCGATGTGACACGGACACCGACTAAACTTTAGTCCATGGAACCAAATAACGTCCCCTAAAACTTTGCAGCTTCAATTTCGTTCAACTCTATTTACATAATGTTCCTTTAATGTTATGTTTTAACGCGCGGACACTAAACTAGTATAATATAGTAAATTAATAATCATAATCACTCGATCGTACCACCGCCTCAGTTTTGTATCCATCCCTTTTGAATTTGTTCTAAATTACCCATAATTTGTCACTCGGTATAAAATAATCAACGCCCATTATTTTTCTCTCTCCGAAATCGAGTGGAGCAAGTATTGTTGCTATCCTCCCCGCCACCTCCCCGCGCTGCTCCTTCTCTTTCTCACCGATCGTCCCCTCACACCAATGGCCTTTCTTTGATAGCAGCTAAAGAAGATGGATTTGATATTTTTGATGCAATTCTAGTTAGAGCACAACTAAATATAAATTGGATTCGGTCCTTAATTGTATTTCGAAGTTGCAGTTTTTTTGTCAACCAAACATAAACGTTAGAATTGGAGAGCAATTCAGTTCTATTTGGACTAGTATCGTATCCGTGATACACAACGTTGAAAATTAAAAAAAATAATATATTAGCAACGCTTCGCATGTGTCATCTTGCGTGAAACCAAGAACTTTGTTAGGAGGCGAAGCTTTTCGACGGACCCTTTGAATTCATGGCAGTAGGTGTGCACCATGATCGACATCTAAAAAGTAGTTGTGCATCATGATCTGGTGGTCGAGGATCCGATTGGAGCAGCGGTCGGGATGAGGAGAGGACGGTGGACCTGACGGAGTCGACAGTAAGATGGATGCGGCTGCCGGTGACAAGGATGGGTGACAACGGAGCAAAAACACATGACGTAGGCTCGAGTTCACGAGGCTAGGGCTGGAATTGATGGCGGAATTCGGTCATAGACTCCAAATTTTATAGGAAGGCGCCGGAGAAGGAAAGAGGGAAAATATGAAAAGAGATTCTGAGGCTTCCAAAAATGATATTGTGTCATGAATATATTTTTCTATTTATTTATTATTTCTATATAAGACTAATCAGATTTCCATAGATTTATTTATATATGATCAGCATTCCATATATTAATAATTTCCATATAAAACATATCGACTTCCATATATTGATGATTTCCATATATTAATAATTTTCATATAAACAGATCGACTTCCATATATTGATGATTTCCATATATTAATAATTCTATATAAAACAGATGAGCTTCCATATAATAAAGCATGTAGGACCTAGCGAGAGAGAGAGCATTACATATCTATATAATAAAACAAGTGAGTCTCAAGCCTTGTTTGTTTGGTTTTTCCAGTAGCTTTCCACCCTGAAAAGTCAAAAGCTCAAACAAATAGCCAGCTTCTAGGCTAAGCTTTCTGAAAGTCAAAAGTCACATAAGCTATGATTACATGGAAATCCTAGAAGGAGTGAAATATGAGCTTTCCGTAGCTTTACATCTTCATCTGTGTTCTCTCCCTCTCCTTCAGACGTCCGGCGTCGCACCGCCCTTCCCTGTCGTCCCCTGGCGTCGCCCCGTCCGGCGCTGCCTCGGCAAGCCCCGTCGCCTCGTCCAGCGTCGCCCCGCTCTTCCCCGTCGCCCTATCCGGTGTTGCCTCGCTCTTCCCCGCCGCCCCTTCCGACATCGCCACCACCCGGCCTACCTGTCCCGCCCTGCATAGTCGCGCCCCGACCTCGCGGCGATATTCTATGGACCCCACAAAACAGTTACTCTATCCCACAATTCTAAAAGCTAGGTTGCCAAACAGTATTAGCTTTCTAAAAACTAGCTTTCGGAAAGCCACCCTTCTAAGTTGCAAAAGCCAAAAACCAACTTTCTAGAAAGCTTGGAAAGCTAAAACTCAAACAAACAGAGCCTCAATGTAGTATAGATCCAACGGCTAACAATCTAGATTAGTGAATGAAACACTAGGATCTTCTAGTTAAGTGAGTAAATTGACATTTAACTTTATCAATTATATAGTAGGGTAGATCGGAATTGAAGCTCCAATTCAATTTAGAGATTCAAACGAACACCTAGAGTATATGCTAAGTGACAACGTATAGCTAGGAAAGTTTTTTGTAACTTTTCTAGTGAAGATATTGTGACTTTGTTTCTTTCGCTTTTCTTAAAAACCCCTCGTATATCTTAATCTGTTGACTATACTGTTCTCTTTTCCATGTGCTAGATTTTGCCACCGCAGATGCAGCACAGGTATAAACATAATTCCGATTAATGGATGATCCAAATATCAAGACAAATTAGATAATTTAAATCGTTTGATGAACTTAATTATTATGGTGATTATCCTATGTTAATTATGAAAAGACTTGAATGTCCTTGAGTGAATGGTATAGATTGCTTAACATATATTTCAATACATCTTGTTGTTGGTTATCCTATCACTACAAGAAATTGATAAATTTTCATCGGTTTTTTTAATTTCCGTCGGCATTTCTGAAAACCGTCGGAAGTTAATTAACTTCCGTCGGCCTACAGGAGCCGACGGAACTTCCGTCGGTTTTCACTGTGGTCGACGGATGTTAATTATCTTCCGTCGGCTTTAGGTGTGGTCGACAGAAGATATTTCAGCGCACCCTATTTTTTCCCACCGCGCCCTATTTCTTCCTACCGCACCTAACCTAGGTTTTTCCGCCCTCCCGCCTCCCTGCCTCGCCTCCCCGCCTCCAGGCCGTCGTCTCTGTGCATCCCCGCCTCCCGGTCGCCGCCTCCGCACATCCCCGCCTCCCGGTCGCCACCTCCGCACCTCTTCATCACAGGCCTGGGCCTAGACCCGGATGGCGCGACGGAGAGGTGCCCGGCGGAGCGGCGCCGTTCTATGTGCCGCGCCGAGGATATGCATCTGGGAGTGCGACGGCGAGGCCGGCGACATCACCTGCGGCATCATCGCCGCGCCACTCCGCCGCAGCTACAGCGCGAAGGCAATGCCGCCGCCGCCGCACTTCCGGATGATGACGCCGCCACCACTGAGGCCGCAGAGGGGGGACGTGGAGGAGTCTAGGAGCCCGAGGAGGCCATCCGCAAGGGACACCGGAGCTAAGGAAGCTGTTCGGGGTGGACCCCGCTGAGGCTCTAGATATTCGGTGGGGAAATCTGCTGGTTTCCTCCTCTGTTAAGTTTTTGGTTCCAGACTGATGTGATTATCGCCATGTTGCTGCTGAGTGATGCTAGGGAGCTGAGGAAGATGTTCGGGGTGGACCCCGCAGAGTACATGCTCGCCATCTGCGGCAACGACACGCTCCGGGAGCTAGCATCCCCGGGCAAGAGCGAGAGCTGCTTCTTCATCACACAGGATGATCAGTTCATGATTAAAACCGTGAAGAAGTCCGAAGTGAAGGTCAGTTTGTGCTCGTCTTTGAACATGTTCGTCAATATAAGTCCACTTTACTGACAAGGTTTTACAGCACGCATTGCATAAAACAAGCTGGCTGCCCCAAGGTAAGCAATGATCCCATGGAGAGACATAACTCATTTAATTTTATTAACTATTACTACCTCTGTTTCAAAATTTAAGTTATATAATTTTTTTACAAGGTCTTCAAAGTAGAATATTGATTGTTAGTTATTTTTTCTATATATTATCAACAACTATTAAGATAACAACATATGAAAGTCCTTTCATATATCAATTTAACTATAGCATGCATAACATTAAACCTAAATATTTTTAGCTTAACTATTAGTAAAAAGTTATAAATATTGACTTTTCTGAAAGCAAGGATGTCTTATATTTTGGAACGGATGTAGTATTATATTTGAATGCACATTATTTCCTCCTTGAACTTATGTCAGCATATACCTGTAGGTCCGGTTCATTATAATGGGCAAGTTTTGCCGTTCGGAATATAAGATCCATAGGCGTTTTGATCTGAAAGGTTCCTCACATGGTCGGACTATCGACATAACTGAGCAGAAGATTGATGAAACCACTGCTCTAAAGGACCTCGATCTCCAATATGCATTTCTGTTGCAAAGATTTTGGTACGAGGAGCTCATGAAGTGAGTTCCCTGTTATGTTAACTCCCTATATTTTCTGACATTTCATTCAAATTAAGATAATGTTGACAGAAGTGGAAACATACTGTCAGGTTAGTTGTGGGCACACATACAATCTATTTCGGGCTTTTGGGTGATCAATTTTGACTCGTACATTTAACAGAACTGTTTTTTGTCCAATTTTTAACCATCTGCTGGTTGTTTGCAGTGCCCCTGCGTACTAGGCTCATCTGACAGCCTTCCAAGATCTCTTTTACATGGAGACAGAGACATCTGATAGTGGATCGATGGTGAGTGGAGCTGCAATGAGCCGTGGCCTTCTACCAGGTGGTCCGCACAGCTCTAGGGTCGCTGGAAATGTAGTTGTTAGGTCGCTATCTGTTCTTAACAAAAACTTGAAGTGTGTCATGTTTTACTGCTAAGTTCTTTGGTTGTCTGTTGTGCCTATGTATTGTTGTGTTTGTGTGTACCTACAGTCTGATGGACCATGGCTTTGACTGACGGAAGTTGCTTGTTTTGTTGTAGTGTATGTCGTGGTGGCTATTAAACAATAGTTGGTGTGTGGGTGGGATGGAGAGGTCAAGAAGCCTAGCCATGAAAGCGAGCGGCGATGGTGGAGAGGAGGAGTCAGTGTTGTGGGTAGGATGAAGATGTTGAGGAGACTGATCACGATGACAAACAATAATGGGGGAGTAGAGATGGAGGTGGTGGTGGTGAGGAGGAGGAGGAGGCGATGGTATGGTTGTGACAAAGAGGTTGAGGAGGCTAGCCATGGTAGCGGACGATGATAGAAATGATGGAGAGGAGGTGGTGGTGTGGGTGTGACAGAGAGATTGAGAAAGCTGCCCATGATGATGGAGGTGATACATAGGTGACAAGCTAGAGCTAGTGCCGGTGATGGTAGCGGATCTCGATGGCAGCAAAGCTTAACAGCGACAACAGTGGAGCTCAAGTGCGATGGTGGTGGTTGAGCATCGACGATAGGGAAGAAGGAGGTTGATGGCACGGTTGCTTGATAGGCATCAATTTAAATTGAATTCTTCAAGAATCAAGACAATAATATAAGGACTATTTGAAAAAAATAATGGCTATAGTTACTCTTAAAAATTTAAACTCTTTCAAACATATATATGCAAACCATAAAGCTTAATAAAAATAAACTAAAATCTAAACAAAGAAACATATTTTTAAAACTTTCGAACCTGCATTCTATTGATAAACGTCACCCCTAGGGGTGCGCATTGGGTCTGGACCGAAAATTCGTTCCAATTTTTTCAGTCTTTTGTAATTTTGGTTTTTAAGTATTAGGATCTGAATTACCTAGAAAAATAACATACCCAATTTTTTGGTCTGATTTTCGATCTTACCCAAACAGACCATTTTTTATAGCACAACAGAGCAACACACAAACATCAACAAGAGTAGAGCAAAACCAAGATGAGCCCCCTACCAGCCGGCCACCTCACGTCCTCAACGCCTTTAGCGCTTCACCTCTAGTCCGCCGCCACTGCCTCGCAGTCACCGCCGCCCATCGCACCACCTCAACCCTTGCCCAGTCACTCCTCAACCCTCATATATTTAGTCGATGAACGGCGATGTCACCTAGCTATCTGCTGCCACCCTCCTACCGGTGCACCACCGCTCGTATGTCAGTGCGCTACCACCCACCTATCGGTCTGCCACCGCTAGTCAGCTACTGTAGTCATCAAGTTGCTAGGCACAAGAAATGAAACCCTTCGAGTCGATGCCCTTTTTGGTATTAGCAGCATCGCAGGCATAGGCGCGGGTGCAAGGTATTCAATCCGCTGGTCCAGGCCTCCAATGAAATAGGTTATGGTGCGGCTCAACGGTTCGCTGACTATAGGACTCTATTGAGTCTATTCAGTCTTTAGCCTAAGGGTGTGTTTGGTTCAACTGTTAGTTGTAAGAAAACTGTTGTAAGCTGTCAGCTATGAAAAAGCTATTGTGAGTTGTGAGATGTGAAACAGCTAAAGTTGTTTGGTTCAAGTTGTTGTGAAAAATCTATTGTAAACTGACAACTGTGTAAATTGTTTATAATGTCCATGAGACTCTAATATGATGTTTATATGTAAAATGATCGTATTGATGTGAACTTTGCATTGAGGACATGTTTTTCACGAAATTATATATCACATATATAAATAAATACATTGTTCATCTCAAAAGGCTTGCCAGCTAGATAACTATCCTATGTCGCCCTTGCATTAGCTAGTGAGGTAGCTATCCCGTCACGAATGGTGTTCATGGTAACCTTATTCCCTCCCCCTACCTCGTCAACATCTTCAGTTACATCCTCAATATTTGATGCTCTAGGCATATACTCGTCATCTGCATCACACCTCTCAAACTCCTTATCACGCAACTGGCTGTCATGAATGCAATTATGCAATGCAAAACAAGCCATAATGATTTGTGCTTGTCGTCGAGCTGAGAAACTAGGCATGGCTTTCAATATGCGCCATTTTTGCTTGAGGACCCCAAATGCTTGCTCAATTACATTACGGACGGAGGAGTACAAAAAGTTGAATATCTCATGCTTCCCTTGTGGACGCCCATGACGATGATGAAATTATGGTATATGGTAGGTAGTCCCCTTAAAAGGTGCAAGGTATCCAATTCGGTTTGGATAACCACAGTCCACAAGGTAGCATTTATCTGAAAAAAACAAGAACAAGTTAGCATTGTAAAGTAAAATATAACTAGAAATCAAGTCTTCCTTCATTTGTTTCAAGAACACCAAGTATCTACCTAAATTTGGACTTCATGATTAACAAGGAGGTTGTGTGCATCAAAGCAGTTTTTTCTTGAATCCCACAATTCTTAACCATCTTCATGGCTTGTGCAATGGCTGAGACAACATTGGCTTGTGGAAGAGCTGATGATGCTTCAACACTTGAGGTAATTTTTTCAGCTGCACTTTCAATCTTCATACATGTGTTCTTGTACATTCGAAAAAATGGAATTTTCTCTTCCTCCTTTTCGGTCGAAGTAAACAACTTTTTGCGCTTCTTTGCTACTGGTTTGGGTTTCTCATTGTTTGCCATCTCCATTGCATTCTCATGACTTGATTCACTAGAGGAAATATCTCTCGGACAAATAAAATGTGGAAGCCCCGATGTAGGACCGAAAGTAGCGACCAGAGGGGGGGTGAATGGGCGCCTAAAAAATTCTTTCGAATCAATGGCCTGTTCCCAATACCCAACGCACCTCAAAAAGACCACGCAGCAGAAAATAAACAAAAGGCCTAAGTCTAAAGGTTTCTAACCTAGAAGCAAATGATCATAACTGAGAATTATTAAATAAGTGCAACTAGGCAGATGAACATGGTGTAACAGGCCTAAACTTCTCAATGAAATGATCTAAGTATGTGTAAGATGAAAAGAGAAGTTACTGTCCAAATTTGTCTCCTGTTAGGAACTGGGCGAAACCTGCTTCACCCGTCGAGGTCTGCTTCGGAGATAGTGACGAAGCCTGCTTCGGAGGTCAGTTGCGAAGCATGTCGAAGATGCCGAAGGTGTTTGGTTCTAGTCTAGTTCGAAGTGGCAAGAAGCGAAGTATGCTTCGAAGCGAAGTATGACAAATGTCGGAGCCTGATTCGAAGTGTGCACTTTGAAGACAAAACTTCGAACACAGCTTCGAACCAAATGCTTCGAATCAAAACCTTCGAACAGAAAGCTTCGAACACAGCACGCACACACGGGCAACCTTCAAACAAAGAAGCGAAGCCTGTCACACGATAGAAAAACCAAGTCCGAAGCCTAGACTCTACCTCCGAAAAGAGCAAGATTCGAAAAGAGAAGCGAAGGGTGACACGCCACGCAAAAGTCAGTGCGAGGCCTAGCGGAACTATAAGCTTCGAACTCAACTTCGAAAACTATCGAGGTATGGACTTCGAACAGCTAGAGCCGAAGCCCCTTCGTACTGTCGTTCGAAGTAAGCGATGCTGTCCGTTCTGAAAAATACTTCGAAGCTAAGCAACACAGAACGCACACCGAAGATCGAAGCCTTCAAAGATATTAAATCGAAGCCTGCCTCACGGAGCTGAGTGGCTTCGAACAGAGAAGGGCTTCGCCCGAAACACAGCCAAAAGGTGACAGAGCCTGTCAGCTTCGATCAAAAAGCTGTGCAGTAGAAGGTGAAAAGCTGCACAGAACACTGTAGCTACAGGGAAGTAGTACTACTTGCAACAGCAAGAACTAGTACTACTAGAGTGAAGAACACACCCAGCCGAAGCCTCCAAAGCCTCAAAAATCACGGGAAAACTTGCTATGCTAATAAAATGAAGCCATTTAAAACCTTTGCAGATGCAGCAAACAAAGAAACAGGGCATTTACTGCAACATTAAATGCAAGGCAATAAACACAAAAGCAAGAACTTCCTGGCGGCGCAAGTAGGGAACAGGAGAGGAGAGAGAGCGTGAGAGACAAAATGACCCAATAGAGTGGATTTGATTTCAGCACAAAAGGGTAGTCCAAACCCTAGGGATTGGGGTCCTATTTATAGGCTCCCAACACTAGGAATATTCTTCTAGCCCCTTAGGGTTTTTTACAGACTCAAGAATAAAGAAAAAAGACTCTACTGCCCTTAGGAATTTTTACAGACACGACTGACTGACTGTGGGCCTAGAGTTACAGATGACATATCCGGAAGCTAAGTTTTTGTAGCGACTACGGCTTCTCTTCTGGACAGTCGGATACAGAATCAACGGTTGTCAGTTTTACGCCGAAACTGACAAAGCCTCCACCGGCTTTGCACCAGGTACCCGGATTGGGCCGGCCCGACTCCGCAGCTCTCTCAGCCCGGCAATCGCTCACCGCCCGTGTACTTGAGTCAGTCCTGGTCAACAGCCCAGTGGGTCTTCTACTGCCTCTGGCCCATGCACCCGGATTGGACCAGCCCGACTTCGCAGCCTCCTCTGCCCGACAGTCGCTCGCTGCCCGTGTACCTGAGTCACACGCGGCCCATGAAATAGCAGATCTCTTCTTCTTCTGTCCTCATTGACTATCGTTGACAATGACTCATCACTTCTGAAGCCATGAGGCCCACGCTATTCAGCATGGCTCCTCAATCTCCCCCTTGATGAGTGCATTGTCAACACTCCTCTTTTCTCGGCTCTTCAGCACCTGTGAACAAATGTGGAAACACGAAAACAAAACACAAGAAAAACAAAGAAGAAGAAAAATAAGGTAAAAGTTTAACCCTAATGACCAAAAGCCGAACAAAAGCAAGAAGCGGTCATTTTGGTTAACCAACGCGTAAAAGCTCAAAGTGAGTGCGATTTCAGAACAACAAGGATATCAAACAGAGTAAAAACTCTCCCTTAAACTCTGATCCCAAATTTTCTCCCCCTTGTTGACAAGTGAACTCATCAAGCACTCAAAAGAGACACAGACTCCCCCTGAAATGCAACTCCCCCTCAAAATATGCAGTGAATTCAACTGGAGTGCATAAGGAGTGTAGAAAGCATGCTTCTTAAATATGATTGACTGCAATTACAATATCTAACAAATACAGCAAAAGACATACTGTAACGATACATGGCATGATCAGTGCAACAGATGATATCAAAAGAAAGTCATTAGCACGCATTTTTCAGTTTTTGCAAACAAAAACATCAACACATGTTCAAATAAAACAAGCAAGGTCAAGCATGAGATGCAAAAGCTAACTGATATCTACCAAGATAAGCATTGTTCAAAAACAAAGTGCTTCAGCAAACTTGTTATCATTTCAATTTTCAAGCTTTTTCTTTTCCCTTTTTCATTTTTGCCAGGGGTTATTTGCATGTCAAACCTTATGCTGACCGACCAAGTCAAGCCTAGGCCATAACTGGACCATCAGAAGCTTAAGACATTGGTCTTGGCATACATTACACTGTCCTAGTTCATACCAAAGTGCTATGGTACGCAGTCCAAAACAATGCAATGCGACAAAACAAACCCACCTGGATCTTTTCAAGTTATGCATAAAAAGGCATGGAATTTTCATTTTTTCTTGATTTTTAGAGCACATTTCCATGTTATAAAGCAGAAAGATGTCCAAGTTGCATATTTGCATCTAAGTCATGAACTAGCTACAAGGCATATAAAAGATAGCAAAAACACTCAGCCTACACATGCTAGTTACCAGAAGCAATGGTGATCATTTTTCAAGTTTAAAGTGTAAAAGCCATGCATATGACAGATATCAGCATATCATTTGAACTGAAGCAAAGCATGATCATCGACAAGTAATCAAAGCATGTACCAGCTAGAATAAGTAAAGCAGTTCAATCACATAATAGAAGCAAGCTCAAAAGTGCGATATGTGAATATGCAAGATATGAACACACACAGAAAGACTCAAGAAAAGAGTAAAGAAGAAAGAAAAACTGACGCAAATATCCTAAAAAGGATACACAACACCCAAATCCCCTCGTAAACGCTCAAAGGTAGACTGATCTAGGGGTTTGGTGAAAATGTCAGCCAACTGATGATGGGTATCAACATGAACAAGGTCAATGATACCTTTCTCATATTGATCCCACAGAAAGTGAAATCGCACATCAATGTGTTTGGTTTTTGAATGAAGACATGGGTTTTTCCCTACACTAATGGCACTAGTGCTGTCGCAAAATAATGGAATCCTGGTAGGAAAGAACAACCCAAAATCTCGCAGAGTGGAAATCATCCAAACCAACTGTGAGCAGCAGCTACGTACTCAGCCTCAGTGGTCGAAAGAGCAACTCCAGATTGCTTTCGAGAAGACCAAGAGACAAGAGAAGAACCAAGAAACTGGCAAGTACCAGAAGTCGACTTGCGATCCAACCGGCACCCACCAAAGTCGGCATCCAAAAAGCCAGATAAATCAAGAGATGATGATGCTGAATAGTAAAGACCGAGATCGGGCGCATAAGTGAGATACCTAAAGATGCGCTTGACAGCCTGTCGGTGAGACGCGCGTGGTGAAGACTGAAAACGCGCGCAAAGTCCCACGGCGAACTGAATGTCCGGTCTTGTTGCCGTCAAGTACAACAGCGAACCGATCATCCCTCGAAACTCCCTTTCATTGACCTTGACGCCGCTCTCATCCTTGTCCAGACCCCCAGAAGTGCCCATCGGGGTCATCTGCGGCTTCAATTCACCACCAAAGTCAAATTTCTTAAGCATATCACGAGTGTACTTACCTTGGTGGATGAAGGTGCCGTCCTTGGTCTGCTTGATCTGGAGCCCTAAGAAGTACTTGAGCTCACCCATGAGGCTCATCTCAAACTCACTATGCATCTGCTCAGAGAACTTGGACACAAGGGAATCAATAGTACCGCCAAAAATAATATCGTCCACATAAATATGAGCAACTAAGAAGTCTGAAGCAACTCTGAGCAAAAAGAGAGTTTTGTCCACAGAACCCATCACAAAGCCCTTCCCCAACAAAAATTGCTTCAACCGGTCATACCAAGCCCTGGGGGCTTGCTTCAACCCGTATAAGCTTTGTGCAACTTAAAACATGTCGAGGAAACTTAGGGTTCTCAAAACCGAGGGGTTGCCTAACATAAACTTCCTCCTCTATGAACCCGTTCAAAAAAGCACTCTTAACGTCCATTTGAAAAAGCTTAAAACCCTTCGAAGCGGCAAAAGCTAAAAGAATGCGAATGGACTCAAGACGGGCAACAGGGGCGAAGGTTTCTTCAAAGTCAATACCTTCCTTCTGGCAATAACCCTGGGCAACTAGTCGAGCCTTGTTGCGCACCACAACCCCATCTTCACCTTGTTTGTTCTTGAATACCCACTTGGTGCCTATGGGGTTGCATCCTGATGGCGGCTCAACTAATGTCCAAACCCGATTGCGGACAAAATTTTCAAGCTCTTCTTGCATAGCATTAATCCAATTAGAATCAGAAAGAGCATGAGAAACGTCTCTGGGCTCAAAAGATGCAACAACGCAGATTCAGCAAACACAGCGAGAGAGGCAGAAGAACGCAAAGTTCTCTCAGTCAGATCACCTATGATGAGCTCTGAGGGATGGTCGCGCTGAACTGCTCGGGTTCCCTGGTGATCTGAAGTCACCTCACCGGAGTCAGCAGCTGGCACCTCTGGACTCGACTGAGGTGGCTCGATCGATGTGGAAGAAGTGATCAGAGGTCCGCCCTCATCCTCAGTCGAAGTCTCAGAAGGTGTGGGCTCTGCGGGGGATGCAGAAGGCCCACCCTCATCAGCAGCTGGAGTATCCTCACCTTCCTCGAAGATGGACTCTCCGAGCTCATCATCATCAGAAAGCTCAAAAGAAGGAGTCAAAGAAGGCAAAGACTCATCAAAAGAAACCTCACAAGTCTCGACAAGCAGCTGAGATTCGAGGTTCCAAACACGGAAGCCTCGAGAATGCAATGCATAACCAAGAAAAACACCATCCCAGCAACGAGACTCAAACTTGTCCAAATGCCCTCCCTTCTTGAGCACAAAGCACTTGCAGCCAAACGCTCGCAAGTGGCTCACCTTGGGCTGTCTGCCGAACCGCAACTCATATGATGTCTTACCAAGGTAAGCTCTAAGAAAAATGCGGTTGGCCAGATAGCAAGCTGTGTTCATGGCTTCAGCCCAAAAACGCCTAGGAGTCCTATGCTCATCGAGCATCGTCCTGGCCATCTCGACTAGCGTGCGGTTCTTTCGTTCCACAACGCCGTTCTGTGGGGGAGTGTAAGGAGAAGAAAACTGATGGTCCAGACCCTGATCACTACAGAAGCTGACGAACTGAGAGTTCTTGAACTCAGAGCCATTGTCGGAGCGAACTGCTCGCATTCGACCATTGTTCTCATTCTTCAACTTCAAGATCAGGTCATGAACAAACTGAAATGTTTCATCCTTAGACTCCAAAAAGAAAACCCACGAAAATCGAGAAAAGTCGTCAACAATTACAAGTGCATACCACTTCCCACCGACTGAGCGTACTCGAGCTGGACCTACAGTGTCCAAATGTAAAAGCTCGCCCGGATACGATGTCATCACCTGAGTCACAGGTGAGTGAGAAGCGGCAACCATTTTCCCATGACGACAGGGATGACAAACTAGATCCTTCTCCATCTTAAGCTTGGGCAATCCTCGGATGAGGTCCATAGAGCTTAACCTGACTAGCAGATCAAAACTCAAGTGACCTAATCTCCTATGCCACTTCCAGAGCTCAGAAGAAGATCCAGCAATCAAACAGCGAGAAGGGCCAAAAGAACTAGAGAAGTCAATTCGAAAAACTTTACCGAAAGGTAAAATCTGACAAACCAAAGACCCTCTAGAATCAACCACAGAAGAATTACCCTTCTTAAAACGCACTTCCAAACCATCCTCAAGAAGTTGCGACACAGAAATCAAGTTGAAGTTCAAATTTTTAACCAAAGCAACATTCTTTAAAGAGAAATGATCTGAAATGCGAATTGAGCCTATGCCACTTACTTTCCCTTGACCGCTGTTCCCGAATGTGATGTACTCTTTGGAGCTCGGGGGAGTGAGACTGGAGAACCATCTGCGATGTCCCGTCATGTGGCGAGAGCATCCTGAGTCCATGATCCAAACATCCTCCAGTCCCCGGTCCTGCACAATCAGTGTCTGTAAGTGGGAGCAAATGGTCCGGCACCGGTTTAGCAAAAGAGCTAAACTAGTGTCGAGCCATCTGCTCAAAAGATGGAAAGCGAAAACCATCAAAAGAGTTTGGACCAAAACGCGGCTCAAAGCGCGGTCCTCGGTTCTGCCCACCCCTGCGGCCACGAGGTCCAGAACCGTAGCCAACACGGTCTGGAAATCTGCCGGAACGGACACCACCAACTGGAGCACGGGCAAGAAAGCCGTCTCCTCTACCACCACTTACCCGACGCGGCCTGGCCTCCAGCCTCTCCCCGCGCCGAGGAACACGCAGTCTACCACCCTGCTGGTAGAACTGCTCCTGATCACTACGAGCCCTCTCTGCTCTCTCAACCCGCTTCCTCCTGAAGCAGAACTCCGCAAGATGCCCGTCTCTTTGACAGTACTCACAATGATAGGTAGGCTTCTTGGGATGTGGTTGAGGCTTGGGATGTTTGGGCTTGGTAGTGTTTGGTGTGGTCTTCTTGGGTTGAGAGGGTCCAAGAAGAGAGTCTAGAGAAGAGTGGAGGTGTTTGGGCTTAGGAACCCAGATAGGCTTCTTGGGTGGAGCTTTGGGTGGTTCATGAATCACCCCATCCTTGGGCTGACAAGCCTGGGAGGACTCAGTGGAGTGAGTCTTGGGGTATCTCTGCTCAGGAGTCATTTTACTCCACTCCACTGCCCGGCTAATGGCACTCTCAAAGTCAGCCTTGGTGTAGGTGTAACCTACCCCAAACCCATCCTGCCTCTTGAACTGCTGGATCATCATGCCAAGTTGTGGCTCTTTGGCACTGATCCAACTCAGGATAGAACGGAGGTAAAAGTTCTCATTCCGAGAGTCTGCTAGCTCCTCTCTCAAGGAAGCTAGAACCTCCACCTGAGACAAGCAGGTCTCACACTCACTCTCCACTTGGACAGACTTTTCGGCTTTCAGCTTGATCAACTCCATTCTAAGAGACAGACAGTTCTCACAGACAGTGGGTGGAACTGACAATGTCTCAAGCTCTAGCCTAGTCTGCGCAAGCTCAGCTCTCAACCTCTCCAAATCACCCAACTGTTCATCGCCCTTGGATTTCAGCTCAGCTAAGACAGCTAGATGAGATGGGCAATCAACACAGGGTGCGACGACAGTGGCTTGAGCATCTTTCAGCTCTAGCTGAGCGCTTTCAAGCTCAGTGGCCAAAGCGTCCCTCTCATCAACCCTTTCTGTGTACCTGGACTTCAGAGTCGACAGGTCACACAGAAGCACCTCACACTTCGGGCACTCACTGCTATCACCCAAGCAAGGAGAAGAGGATAGACTCTCAATTCTGCCGTTGGCCACGGCAAGCTCACTCTCTAATTCGTCTATCCTTTTCTTAGCCCCCCTAAGCAGTTTTTCCCGATATCTCAACTCCTGACGATTGCTCTCAAGTAAATCAACTATTTCGCGCTCGTAGGATGATACCTTGTTGTCGTCGTCGTCGGAGTCGTCGGAGGAGCTCTTTTCTTCTCTATCCCCAAGAGCCATAGAACAGAAGCTCTTGCGGGATCTTTGGCGCTGGTGTGAGCGGCTCTTCAGCTTGTCTCCGAAGGCCATGAAGCAAAGGCCTGCCGGATCATCCTTGTCCTTCCCCTTCTTGACGGTGATCTCCTCATCGCTTGAGCTCGATGAAGAGGAAGAAGACGTGGATCGCTTGTAGTAGCTCTTCTCCATCTCGGCGAAGAATGCCTTGTCGCGCTTCTTGTTCTCTCGCCGGTAGTCCTTCAGGGCCTTCTTGAAGAAACGAGTCTTTGGCTTGCCCTTGTTGAAGGAGGGGCTCTCATGCTTGCCGGAGTCGTGGAAGTTGCCACCGGTGCCCTTCTTGTATCCACTGCGCTTGGGGCAGTCGGCGATGAAGTGTCCTGGATCACCACATTCAAAGCATCCGGATTTTGTGCCGTGTCTTTTGAACATTCTTTTATCATAGACACGACGCACCCGGTTGTTAAAAAGACACAAATCCTCATCTCCCAAAGACTCAAGCTGGTCCTCAGTGATAGACATCAAGGAGAAACCAGCACAGCTCACAGCAGAGGGATCAACAGAAGGTGTAGCAAGGGCCAGGGATTTTGATCCAGAACCAGTGAGATTTGATCTCAACTGGATATCTACCTCAGTGGCCTTCAGCTTGCTAAATAACTCAGAAATGGTCAAGGTATCGTATGAAGTGCTCTCAACGATAGAGGATACCTTGATCTCCCAGATCTTTGGGTCCAAGGTATGGAGAACCTTGAGTGCCTGCTCGTGATCTGAGACTAACTGAGCACCCTCAGCCTTGTTGTCCCGAAGCTTGTTTACGATCGACTGAAAACGACCAAACAAAGCCTCAACAGATTCACCCGGCTTCTGTGTGAAATTCTCATATTCACGCCGGTAGGTCTGATAGAGCCGAGCCTTGACCTGAGCTGTTCCCTCATGGTGTGCCTTGAGGGTAGCCCAGATCTCTCTCGTAGTGGAGAGATGACTCACACGCTCAAATTCAGTGGGACCTAAACCAGAAAACAAAATATTCACAGCCTTACTGTTGCTCAGATGCTGAGCAATGATACCAGCAGTACCTTGCTCAGTAACTGGCAGAATGACAAACGTGGTGTGAACGCAGATGTCCCATATGTCCGAACCCTGGCTCATGAGATAGGCTCGCATGCGAGTCTTCCAATAGTTATAGCCATAGGCTTCCAAGGACGGGACCTTGTCAGGAGACGTCATGGTCACTACCGGGGTTTAGAACCGGTTAAGGTATGGAAAAACCCTAACCAAGCTCTGATACCACTTGTAGGACCGAAAGTAGCGACCAGAGGGGGGGGTGAATGGGCGCCTAAAAATTCTTTCGAATCAATGGCCTGTTCCCAATACCCAACGCACCTCAAAAAGACCACGCAGCAGAAAATAAACAAAAGACCTAAGTCTAAAGGTTTCTAACCTAGAAGCAAATGATCATAACTGAGAATTATTAAATAAGTGCAACTAGGCAGATGAACATGGTGTAACAGGCCTAAACTTCTCAATGAAATGATCTAAGTATGTGTAAGATGAAAAGAGAAGTTACTGTCCAAATTTGTCTCCTGTTAGGAACTGGGCGAAACCTGCTTCACCCGTCGAGGTCTGCTTCGGAGATAGTGACGAAGCCTGCTTCGGAGGTCAGTTGCGAAGCATGTCGAAGATGCCGAAGGTGTTTGGTTCTAGTCTAGTTCGAAGTGGCAAGAAGCGAAGTATGCTTCGAAGCGAAGTATGACAAATGTCGGAGCCTGATTCGAAGTGTGCACTTTGAAGACAAAACTTCGAACACAGCTTCGAACCAAATGCTTCGAATCAAAACCTTCGAACAGAAAGCTTCGAACACAGCACGCACACACGGGCAACCTTCAAACAAAGAAGCGAAGCCTGTCACACGATAGAAAAACCAAGTCCGAAGCCTAGACTCTACCTCCGAAAAGAGCAAGATTCGAAAAGAGAAGCGAAGGGTGACACGCCACGCAAAAGTCAGTGCGAGGCCTAGCGGAACTATAAGCTTCGAACTCAACTTCGAAAACTATCGAGGTATGGACTTCGAACAGCTAGAGCCGAAGCCCCTTCGTACTGTCGTTCGAAGTAAGCGATGCTGTCCGTTCTGAAAAATACTTCGAAGCTAAGCAACACAGAACGCACACCGAAGATCGAAGCCTTCAAAGATATTAAATCGAAGCCTGCCTCACGGAGCTGAGTGGCTTCGAACAGAGAAGGGCTTTGCCCGAAACACAGCCAAAAGGTGACAGAGCCTGTCAGCTTCGATCAAAAAGCTGTGCAGTAGAAGGTGAAAAGCTGCACAGAACACTGTAGCTACAGGGAAGTAGTACTACTTGCAACAGCAAGAACTAGTACTACTAGAGTGAAGAACACACCCAGCCGAAGCCTCCAAAGCCTCAAAAATCACGGGAAAACTTGCTATGCTAATAAAATGAAGCCATTTAAAACCTTTGCAGATTCAGCACACAAAGAAACAGGGCATTTACTGCAACATTAAATGCAAGGCAATAAACACAAAAGCAAGAACTTCCTGGCGGCGCAAGTAGGGAACAGGAGAGGAGAGAGAGCGTGAGAGACAAAATGACCCAATAGAGTGGATTTGATTTCAACACAAAAGGGTAGTCCAAACCCTAGGGATTGGGGTCCTATTTATAGGCTCCCAACACTAGGAATATTCTTCTAGCCCCTTAGGGTTTTTTACAGACTCAAGAATAAAGAAAAAGACTCTACTGCCCTTAGGAATTTTTACAGACACGACTGACTGACTGTGGGCCTAGAGTTACAGATGACATATCCGGAAGCTAAGTTTTCGTAGCGACTACGGCTTCTCTTCTGGACAGTCGGATACAGAATCAACGGTTGTCAGTTTTACGCTGAAACTGACAAAGCCTCCACCGGCTTTGCACCAGGTACCCGGATTGGGCCGGCCCGACTCCGCAGCTCTCTCAGCCCGGCAATCGCTCACCGCTCGTGTACCTGAGTCAGTCCTGGTCAACAGCCCAGTGGGTCTTCTACTGCCTCTGGCCCATGCACCCGGATTGGACCAGCCCGACTTCGCAGCCTTCTCTGCCCGACAGTCGCTCGCTGCCCGTGTACCTGAGTCACACGCGGCCCATGAAACAGCAGATCTCTTCTTCTTCTGTCCTCATTGACTATCGTTGACAATGACTCATCACTTCTGGAGCCATGAGGCCCACGCTATTCAGCATGGCTCCTCACCCGATGACACGCACCTTGCCAAACAATAGATGCAAATCATCAAGGTGCTTCGGTCCACTCTTTGGAAACTTGACATGGGCACACTTGATATTTCTCTCAGGGTTGTTGCGACGCTATAAAATAAAGGGGCAAGTCAAGGGAAAATATATAAAGATGAGGATATAATGGACCAAGAAAAATATAACAACACTTGACTCACCACAAGATGTTCATCCCACCATGTGTTAGAGCAATCAACAATTTGATTTGCATCATCCCAACCAAGTCCAGTGGAAGCATTTTTCAATTCCATGAACACTGTGCAATCTTTTTTCATGTTGTCTAATTTATTCTTCAACTGTGATTTCACTAGCTTCAACCCAGATCTTGCAAAAAACGTTTCCTCAAGGTTATTCCAACCAGTTCTAGTAAAACAACCAAAAGGCATATTCCCAATACCGATTTCCTCCTTACAAATGTCAATGAAGTGCTTCAGATTTGCATTATCCCACACCGCTTTTTTCACCCATACTACTTGCATACATATATATCAAACATATATAGCAACCATATACCAATCTAGCTACATTCATATAAAGCAATAGACTATGCACCCGAAGCATACCTGGCTGTGTCGGCAAGTAGTCCGGCGTGGTGGACGAAGCCATGTAAAACGCACTGTCAGAGCCCGCGTGAAGGGAAGCTGTGTGAAACTCGGGTCCTGGTCGGGCTCCCCTCACCATATATGTGGTGGCCGACGTGGGAAGGAAAGTTGTGGACGGCGTGGGGAGGCGCGGTGCAGGCGCCTGGAGTCCACCGACGTGGGGAAGGGAGGCACGACGTCGCCTGGAGGCTGGAGTCCACTGGCGTCGCCTAGAGTCCGACGGCGTGGGGAGGGGAGGGGAGGCGGCGTGGGGAGGGGAGGCACGCCGGAGTCGTCTTGGAGGCCGGCAGCGTGGGGAGGGGAGCCGTCGTCTAAAGTTGAAAAATATTTGATTATATGTCCTAAGCAGTTAAACCATATGCACTGATTAGAACATATGATCAAAAAATTTAACTTTAGATATATTATCAAAACCTTTAGAACATATAATCAATTTTCCAGCTCCATGTCAACGCAGTCGCCCAACCAAATGCAGCTTTTTTGGACTGGATACGTGAAATAGAACCTCTATTACTCTGTTTCGGCTGGTCAGCCCCACTAAAACCCCACCGATTCCTCCCAAATCTCGACGCAAATCGGACGGCATATTGATCTCCCACCGCACCACCCGCTCTCATTCCACGCCTTCCGCTCACGGAAGAGGGGAAAGCGAACAATCAAAACCGAGCACCAACCAAACCCCAATCCTGAACGCCCACCTCGCCGTCTCCGGCGATCACCGCCGACGCGCCGACCTCCATATCCGAACGCTCGACTTTCCCTTTATCACCAACCCGTGCGCGGTCGTCCTCTGATGGTTCCCACCTTATGGCCGCCCACATTCCCCTTCTCCGCCTCTTCCTCCTCCACCTCTTCTTTGCTGCTCTCACCGTCGCATCTGGGAACCCTAGCCCCGGGGGTTTCGATCGGGGTGACGTGGATGCGGAGGCATACTCGATCCTGACGTTCCACGACTACACGCCGCCGCCGCCCCCCGCGCTGCCGCCACCGCCGGCTGCCCCGGCGGCGACCTGCGCCGGCGACCTCCGCGGAGACGGCAACTTCGATACGCGTTGCGTGGTCACGGCTTCTGTGCGTCTCCGGGGCCCCGGCGTTTACATCAGCGGGAATGGCAGCCTCCTGCTCCTCGACGGTGTTGCTCTCACCTGCGAGAGGCCAGGATGCGTCGTCTCCGCCAATTTGTCCGGTGACATATTCTTTGGCCATGGGGTGTGCGTCGTGGCCGGCTGGGTTTCCCTTTCGGCTGCCAACATCACGCTCGCCAACGATGCTCTCATCAACACCACTGCGCTCGCTGGTGACCCCCCTGACAAGACCAGTGGCATCCCTACCGGGACGTATGGTGATGGTGGTGGCCATGGTGGCCGTGGAGCTAGCTGCTATGTCAAGAAGGGGCAGGCACCGGATGATTCGTGGGGTGGTGACATGTATGCATGGGCTGAACTGAAGACCCCAAATAGCTATGGTAGCAAAGGTGGTTCTACCAGTGTCGAGAAGGACTATGGTGGTGGTGGTGGGGGTGTTGTATGGTTGTTTGCCGAGGAAATTGTGATGAATGGAACAATTCTTGCTGATGGTGGAGATGGTGGCACCAAGGGTGGGGGTGGCTCTGGGGGAAGCATCTATCTCAAGGCTGCAACCATGTGAGTGTTTATGATTTATATTAAAAAAACATAGAAAATCTGTTGCTAATTCAAATTCTTATTTACAATTCTTACATTTATGATTGCTGAAGTCCAAAATTTAAGTCTCTTTGCCCTTTTCACATGTTCTCACAAAGGGGATAGGTAATATATTGCATTGTTTGTTCAAGTTTGGATAAACAACTGCTTTGTCATGTCTCTACAATACATATGATTCATAAGTGTTAATTTATATAATTATATTGCGTTGTTATTTCAACTTTACCTAATAAAAAATTTGTATCCAATGTCATATTCCATAAGAGTTTATGATAGATGTGTAGGTTGTATTAAACATTAGGGATGAAAACGGATCAGATACAAACAAATATCAGTGATATCATATCCTTTTTCATATATTTTTAGATTCGGATACTCCAGATACAAATACAAAATCATATATCATCAAATACGAATATGGTGCAGATATGGAGTGGATACGAATACGATTATGGATATTTACCGGATATCATCAATAATATAATTCTTGATTCAAAATCACAATACACAAGTGACACATAATAGTTCACATCACACAAATTACCACGAATATAAAAGTCCACATACGAGTTCACATAACACAAATCAACACAAATAGAGTTCACATAAAAGTGCATGTCACACAAATCATCACAAATAGAGTATTAGTTCACATAAAACGAATCTTGAAATGAATCAATGGTTATGAATAACTTTGCTCCTTTGAACTTGACACTTTTTCTACAATCAAAATACAACGTATCTTATCTCTTGAAATAAATTGGCATTTTTCTAAATAAGTTAGTTATTTTTAGTTAACTATTTTTTTAAGTTTTTTAAAATGCAGAAGTTTTTCAATTCTATATTCTTTTAAAATAACAACTTTTTTAAAATTTTTTTAGAGAAAATGATAGTTTTTGAATCTTACAAATCTCCCACTTGTAAATAGAAAATATTTTTCCTCTTCTCTCTTTTTTCTTCCTTCTCTCTCCCTTTCTTCTTTCTTCTCTCTTCCTCTTTCCGTTTCTTTTCGTTCTATTTTCTCCTGTTGCAGTAGGCAGAGGTCGACAAAGGTTCAGGTAGAGCGGGGTTGGGTGGCTCCAGTGCGACAGGGCTGCGCTGGGCATCGACCAAAGCGGGGCTGACCGATAGTAGGAAAGGTGCACCCAGAGGTGCGTCACGGCACTAGGCAAGTGGCGTGGCTGCGATGTGGCAGTGTCTAGGGCAGGCGTGAGCGGGCGGTGGCTGGGTAGGTGGCAGTGGGGGTGCTAGCGTGGCGGCATCGGCTAGTGGCCGGAGATAGGCGGCGGCTAGGTGGTTTCTTGGTTGGTTGAAGTCTAAATTTGCTTACCCTAATCCGCATCTCAAAGTAAATCGATGGCTACAAATAATTAGTCCTAAATGTTTAATGGGCTTGTAAATTTGGATAATTCGAATAAGATTTATTCGGATTATCTAATTTCGAATATGTATTCGTCGAATACCATTAATGTCATATCCGTTTCCGTACCCCAAAAAAATCCGTATCCGAATTAGTGTTCAAGTAGGTGCTAGGCGCCTAGGCAGCACGCCTAGGTTTTATCACTTTCTCCTTTTATATCTTCCTCCTTTTATATCTTCTCGTGAGCATAACTTTTCTTCGTTAACTACTACTCCCTGCTTCATGGTGTTAACTCCTCTGCCCCTCACGTTCTCTCCTCCCAGTGTTGTCTCCCCCTCATTCCCCTCCCAACCTAGCACAATTTCGGCGTGGAACTAGTTGTCGTGCTCCATCTTGCCGTCGAAAACTGGCCGCACTCCCTTCCCGCCGCAGGAAACTGACTGTGCACTCTCTCCCGCAGTCGGATCTTGCTGCCTGCTCCCCTCCCATAGTCGGATCTAGTGATGCACTCTCCTCCCACGGCTGGATCTGGACGTGCTTTCTGCCCCCACCGTCAGATCTTGTCGCCCTCTTCCCTTTTGCCGCTAGTTCTGGGCTGCCTAGGTGCCGCGGTCAACCGCCTAGGCCACAGTTGACCTGTCTATGCGCCTTGCCCGCCTAGTCGGCTTCCACACAACGTTGGGGTGGCGCCCAACGCCTTTTGCCGCCTAGGCGGGTGCTTAGGACTGTGTTTTCTAACACTGATCCGAATTTAGAAAATTGGATTTGAATTCGTTTTTTGGATTTGGTCGGAAACTATTTGAATCATTTTCACCCCTAGTCAACATGCACTAACTTGTCCAACCATTGTATTAGAAATAGGGATGGGCAAAAATTACCCAAAATCGATTAACCGAACCGATTTAACCGAAATAGTCGGTTAAATCGGTTATTGGTCATCGGTTCGGTTAAAAAACTAGCGCAATTCAGTAATCGGTGTTCGGTTCGGTTTTGAGATGCAGTTAACCGATTTAGGAGTTGCAGTTAACCAATTAACCGATTTGTGATGTACAATTAACCGATTAACCGATTTATGTGGCGCACTTAACCGATTTGTGAGGTACATTTAACCGATTAATCGATTGTGAATTGTGTATACTTGAGCTAAGTAGAAGCAATCTATTGCATTTTATGGTTAACTGATTAACCGAACTAATTTAACCAAAACCAAATTTGATATGTTATTATTTTTTCTAAAGAAATTTCGGTTGCCATTTTGCTATAACCGAAATTATTTTTAACCGATTTAACCGAACCGATATAACCGAACCGATATAACCGAATGCCCAACCCTTATTAGAAATGATACATTGGGACATCCTAAGCCAAGCAGTTTTCTTGTGCACCAAGAACTATACAAATTTTCAATTTCTGTTGTGCAGGACTGAAATATTACTTCTCGATCAAAATAAATGAGGAACTGTAGTAAGGACTGGTATTTTATGGTCAAATAAGGATTTAAGAGAGATTATCTATCTCTATTGATTTAGGGCAACCACAATGTATTTAGCAAAACCAGTCCATATGGTTGTGACCCACAATATTGGTTAATAGTTGTTTTCTACCTCACAATGTTTGTAGCAAATGGATACACTATAGGTGATGAAGAGATAAGGAAAATAGGGAAGGGATAAATGTTATTTTATTTTGTATGGGCAACCCATAGGTATATGGTTACTTTTTACGAAAGACCACTATAAGGACCACCTCCACAATGGTTCAATATTCAATGTTTATGGACTACTTTTTTGATACATTGTGGAAGCCCTTATATATGCCTAAATCTGACAGTTGTAAGCATATTGATGGGGATAGAACATAAGTTAAGTTTTAAGTGTTAAATCATACTACTTGAACAACATTGTCCTTTTCAATTGACTCAACTCTCTTTTGAGCAAATTAGCTAGCATAGTTGCATTATGTTGCTCACTTGATGCATCAATAAACTCCATGAAGAAAGTCCCTTCTATCTGTTGATAAGGAAATTGAGCAAGTGATGACCTCTCCTATCAGTCTATCCATCCGACATAACTGTGCATCCATATTGCTTCCACGCTCGTTCATGCTCCTTCCTCAATGTACTTGTTTCCTTGACACGCTCAAGCAATGATTCCCTCAATTCATGATAACTAAGAGGCACAATACCATAACTATATTGTGCAGTGGCCCGACAAGCTATTTGAAATTATCTTGAGTTTATGGCATTATATGGTATGCCACACATAGAACCACATAACATTGCATGCTTACATATTCTTGTTGAGCCTTAGACTTTGTACTAGCCTTTAGTGCTTTTATATGATATGACCCACTACATTTTCATCTACAATCTCTTCAGGTGTTCTCTGAAGCTTAGTAGCAATTGAACCTGAAGAGCTCTCTTTTTCCTTGTTCTTAGTTCTTACTTGGTACTGGTATTTGCAGCTTCCATTGAATGATAGCTCTCCTTTTGGTGGTTGTTCTTGAACTTGGCTTAAATTAACATGTTCTTGTCCCTGGCCTGCCTCTCCAACATCAACATCTAAAAAAATGGTTGATTCCTCTTGTTTTCTATATATTCTCATTTCTGTTAGCTCTCAACCTCACTGGACACTCTCACTTGTTGCACTGTTCACCTATCGGCAACACACAAAACAACACTTACTTGCACTGGAGAAAAGACATGAGAGTATTTTTGTGTCGTAGCAAACTTGCAGCAATTTTTTGATTGAATTCAACTATCACCTAACCATTACAAAAACAAACTCCTCAATGAACTTGCTCCATTGCTGGAGTCACTATGCATGTCCTCCACTAGACCAGGAGCGACTCTGCATGGTGTAGACCAACCGGAAGCTCACTGAAGTATAACTAACTGAATCCCAATGAATCCCAAAGACCAGCTAACAAACACAAACTTTGGACCAAAGACTAGCAACCGACTTGAACTGAAGCAGTCAAGGCTGGCCGCTGGCTGTAGAATAGGTAACATGTGGGAATCAAAGATTGACTTAAACTAATAGGCAACAAGACCTGACGCAAGACTTATTTGACATACTCTCCTAATTCTTGACGCCATTGTTTTTTTTTTGAGGTTAGTAGGAAAGGCTCCTACTAATATATATTAAAAAAAGGAAATGCAAGGGGGCAAGCCCCCAAAGGAGAGCTACAGGGAAGGGTTACAAGGAATCTAACCAGCAGCGGGTAGAAGTCCTTAGAGAGGGAGAAAACCTCCGAGATTGAAGGGAGAAGGAAACAAGGAAAATATTCAGCCAAGCCGACATGTCCGGCGAAGCAATTAAAACAATATCCATAAAAAAATCCTAAATAACCAAATCGACCAGGACGCAATTAAAACAATATCCATAAAAAAATCTTTGCGAAACATTCGCTTGGCTATGATTAGCTTGTCTTCGATTGAGGCGATGGCTGGCCAGTTGATGTGGAGGAAGTCCCAACATCGGCTGCTGAAGGGGCACTGAAAAAACAGGTGGGCGGTGGATTCTTCTTCACCGGTGTTGCAGAGGCAGCAGCTTAAATCTTGTTGCTGAGGCAGAATACGCTTCTGTCTTAAGATCTCTTTGGAGTGGATTCTATTTTTGAGTAGTAGCCAAAAAAACACTTTGATCTTGCTAGAGCTCTTGGCTTTCCAAAGCCAGGAAAAAACAATGTTGGTTGGGAGTGCCGCGAACTGATGCCTGTAGAAGCGGCTGGAGGAGTAAATTGGGGTCCCCCAAATGAAAGTCCAATTGTCTGGGGTCATATCATTGTCGATGTTCTCCAGAATGATCGAGAGGAGATTGAATTCAAGAAGAGCCTCTTGGGAAAGAGGGAGATAGAAGTTGTCCTCTAAATGCGAAAGTCCCAAGAAATGGCTGTAGGAGCAGTTGGGGGACTTGGAAAAGGAAAAGAGGCGAGGGAAGACAAGTTTTAGCGGGGTAATGTGCCAGCAATCCTCCCAAAAGGCGAAAGAAGTACCTCTGCCAGGCAGGGGACGAGCAATGCCCCTGTAAAAAGTGGAGAGCTTAAGGATATCCTTCCACCAGCGAGAGCCTTTAGGGGGGGCGAGGTGGGGAGCCAGAGGACAGTTCTGGTAGTGCCTCCAGGCCAGAGTGACCCAAGGTGTGTCAGCCAGTGAGAAGAATTTGTGAGCCTGTTTGAGCAAGAGAGCTACATTTTGGGTTCGAAGATTGATGACACCAAGTCCACCTTTGAGCTTAGGCAGGCAAACCTTGCTCCAAGCAACCCTAGGGTGGGAGGAAGCGGATGAATTGTAACCTCTCCATAGGCAGTGCCGACGCGCTCTGTCGATATGGTTAATAACCTTGACTGGGAGTTTAAAGGAGCACATGGCATAAGTAGGGAGAGCCGAGAAGACAGAATTGACCAGTTGAAGTTTCCCAGCCAGGGACAGACAAAAGCTGGTACTAGAAAGACGACGCTCAATTCTGTCTAAGAGGGAGCTAAAGTCTCTGAACCTAGGCGCAATGGTGCCTAGGGGGAGCCCCAAGTAGGTGAAAGGGAGGGACTCCAATTTGCATCCGAAAGAGGCTGCCAAGATGCAGGCGTCTTCGTTGGAAATGTTAAGAGGAATGAGGCTGGATTTCTCGAAGTTTACTCTGAGGCCGGAGACCGAAGAGAAAGTGTTTAGGAGGGCTTTGAAAAGGAAAATGTTTCTTTGCTTAGCATTGAGGAAAATCATGGTATCATCCGCATATTGGACAATGGGGAAATCGTCGAGGGGATTGTGACAAGTGGGTGCTTCGAGAAATCCCAATACGGCGGCTCGGTTTATGATGTGCTGAAGGAGATCAGCCGCAACCACGAAGAGGAGGGGTGAAAGGGGGTCCCCTTGACGGACCCCCCTCTTACAATGGAAGAACTTGCCGGGGATACCATTGAGGAGGACAGCCGAATGACCCGAGTTAAGGATGGCGCGGACCCACTCCACCCATTTTTGGGGAAAGCCCAGATGTTTAAACATGAGAAGAATGACAGAGTGCTCGATGGTATCAAAAGCTTTTTCAAAGTCAAGCTTTAGAATGATGGCGCCGGCTTTGGAAGATTTGCAGAGATGGGTGTATTCCAGGGACCAGGCGAAACAGTCTTGAATGGACCGATCTTTGATGAAGCCATATTGATTTTGTGTATGATGGTAGGAATGATCGGTTGAAGTCGATTGGCCAGAATTTTGGTGAGGATTTTGATTGTAGTGTTAAGAAGAGAGATGGGCCTAAAATCCTTTACCAGGGAGGCCTGTTGAGATTTCGCAATGAGGGTGATGTAGGAGCCATTAAGCGGCAAGAGAAGACTCGGGGAAGGGGAGGAGGAAAAGGAGTGGCCCAGATCAAGGAAATCCGGTTTGATGATGGGCCAACAAAGTTTGAAGAAGAGGCCGTTAAACCCGTCAGGCCCAGGGGCCTTGTCCGAGGGCAAGAGGCGAACCACTTGATCGAATTCATCAGCCGAGAGATCCACCGCCAGGTGATCAAGCCCAGGGTGGCTGGGGATAAGAGTATGAAGATTAATGCTCATCACGGGATTGGTGGAGAAGCCCATTTTACTGAGGAAGAAATCGAGGAAGGCCGAGGCCTTATCCTCAGCAGAGTAAGCCCAAGTTCCCTCAGGAGACTGGATGGCAGAAATAAGGTTCTGGCGCTTACGTGCACTGGCAGCAGCATGGAAAAATTTCGTGTTTTCATCTCCCAATTTTGTCCACCTCACCGTGTATCGTTGTCTCCAGTAAATGTTTTGGAGTTGAAGGAGATTTGCAGTGTGATCTTTGAGAATAGATCTGAAGATCCTTTCAGGATGGGAAAGAGGTCTAAGATCCTCAGTATGACCAAGGAAGTGGATAATAGCCGTGGAGTTGCTGATACGTTGGCTAAGAGGTCCACGATCTGAGTGCCATTTGGAAAGCCGTTTTTGGAGCTCTCGAAGTTTATGAGCAATTCTGTAAGCGGGGTTCGATGGGGAAGAGGAAGAATTCCAGCTGGAAGCAACAGTGGGAAGGAATTGAGGGAGTTTTGTCCAGAAATTCTCAAAACGAAACAGCGAGGAACGAGGTAAGGTCGTGGCAATACGGGCGAGGCAAGGACAGTGATCAGAGGAGGAGTTAGGGAGAGCTTCAAAGTAAGTAGCGGGAAAGGAGGAAATCCAATGAGCGGAGGTTAGACACCAGTCTAGCTGGACCAGGAGAGGAGGGGATTGCATGTTGCTCCAGGTGAAAGCTCGACCCTGAAGACGAATATCCATGAGGCCGAGCAGGCTAATGGCGTTGTTAAAAGCATTCATGATAGCGAGATTGGCCCTCTGCCTATTGCGGTTTTCGGGGAAGCGGTACATGTTGAAATCTCCCATGAAAATCCAATCATCATTTGGGAGGATGTTAAGGGAGTGCATCCAATCAATGAAGGCAGATCTGTCACGATGATGGCAGGGGCCATACACATTGGAGAGGGTCCAGGTACTGTTATCCGTTGCGCTTCTAAGAGAGATCGTGAGGTGAAAAGGAGAGCTTGAATGAAGAGTACCCGTGAATTGCGAGCTATTCCAGGCCGTGAGGAGGCCACCGGACGCGCCAGCGGAGGGGTGGAAGAGAAAGCAGTCAAATCGCTTGGGGAGGAATTTGTGGACCGCTATTTGATCAAAGAATTCCATTTTAGTTTCTTGTAGACAGACAATGTTCGCACAGTTGGAGTTGACAAGATTGCGAACAGCAAGGCGCTTGCAAGGAGCGTTAAGACCACGGATGTTCCATGAGATGACACGCCATTCACGAGATTTAGTCATTGATGAACAAAAAACATCGGCCCCAGGAGGATTGGTTGGACCCAGACCAGAGCTGAAGGGCGAAACCCATCCAGCAGAAACAAACAGAATCAGAAGTAAAAGATAGGTCGAAGCCTATCAACAAGTACGTGATAAAAGGATCGGGAGAACCAAAAGCGCTAGAGAACACAGTCTGGTTATGCAGGAAGGTAAAAACAAAATGGCGCCCCCCAAGGCCTGGGTGGAGGGGGAAAGCGCATGAGTCTTGTGGTGATGGAGCTTCATTGGTGAGCCATCGGGACAGAACGCCTAGGCTTCTCGGGGCTGCGGAGCAGCACCGGGGTGATCTCCCATGGCGTGATCCTCAGAGTCACTGGACATAAGAATGGCGTTAGTGACTTTGGACTCCTCGATGCCACAAAGATTGATGGCAGCGAATTGAATTTGTGGAATTGAGAGGGTAGGGCAGGGGTTACCTGACCTAGAAATGTCGATGAATTCTTTGATGCTTGGATGCTCTGAGAGAGTGATGCCCTTGCGGGAGGACTTGAAGCCATTGGACTTGAGACGCAGTCGAAGGCTTCGCCTAAGTCCTTTGTCCGAGAGAGGCGTCGGGGCATTGGTCGGTGCGGGCGAAGGGGAGGGGTCCCTTGCCAAAGCTTGCTGTTTGAGACGACGCCTGGAGTAAACGAATTTGATGGGCCTCTCCTCCCTTGCTAGGGGAAGGGAAGGGGGAGGCCTGCTGGAGACAGTGATTTGTAGGTGGTGATCATCTTGAGCTGGAGGAGGGTGAGGAGCTTCTTGCCGAGAAAGAGGTTGAGGCGGCGGGACAGGAAGCTCCACAATGCGCGCCAAAGAGGAGGAAGAGGAGACTCCGGACACGGCCGCACTGATCTGCGGTTCATCCGCAGCAAGGACTCCCATCTCCGGAGGATCTTCTGCGGCGAGTTGTAGGAAATCAAGCAGATCATCATGCTCCGCTTCGACATCCAAGTCATTGGGGAAGTTGTTGTTGTGCGGAGGATGCTGCTGCTGCCAGTGATTGGCCAAAGGACCAAAGTCTTGTTGATCCGCCCAAAGTTGAACCCATTCCGGCTCGCCGGGTTGAACTGGGTCCAAGAAGGGATGCGGATTGCCATTGTCGGGAGGAGGCGGCGCTTCGTCCCCGGGCCACCTGTCTGCCAAGTCCGATTGGAGGAGGTAGACAGGGAAGGTCCAGGAACGGCCCGCGCCGTCCAGCTCTCTGCCATGCTTGACAGTGAGACTTCTTGGCACGTCTAGATCATCGTCATAGAGGACTTTGATCAGAACCCGGGCCAAACTGGGGTCTTGGCTGTGCCAGAAGAGGAGTTGCCCGAAAGATGAGCAGATTTGCTGGAGAAAGTCTAGGGTTTTGAGGTCCAAAGGAAACCCTAGAAACATAACCCATCCAGCGCGGGCAAAAGGAGCCGAGCGACAGTTCAAGGCCTCATTATGCTTAACAAACCGGACCAGGCGCCCGAGAACGAAGATCGGGGGGGAGTTGACGAGGAAATCTCTTTCAACCAGACTTGTGAACTTGAAGATGCCTACTCCGAGCGGGTGGAGGCTGTAACGCTCGACCCGGAGCAGAAGCTGATGCACCACTTGCTGTCGAATGGCGATCAGGAAATCCGTTCGCTCCGCCGGAGGGATGTGGCCATCGGACTCCGCGATAGCAAACACTCGTGACGAGGGATGATCTCGCCAGAGATGGCAACGGTGTTCCTTTGACGGCGAAGCGGGCCACCTCCATCACGGAGGGTTCCTCCGAAAGGGACGAATGGGAGAGGGTTCGCCGGAAAGTTGGCCATGGACGCGAGGAGAGCAGTGGATGCGAGGTGAGCTGCTGGGAAGCAGGAGGGTTGCTGGAAAGAAGAGAGGCCTAGAGGCGGAGGGGTCGAGGGTGGAAAAGGCGGGGGAGGCGCCAGTCCAACTTCCAAGGCAGAGCCCCGAGGGGAAATAAGCGAAAAAAAACCCAGAAAGAAGAAGAAAGGAGGTCAGAAACACGGAGGGGGAGGTAAGGAAGGGAAGGGGGGTGTGAGGGAGCAGAGAAAGTTGAGGGGGGCAAGAGGGAAGAGAACCCTGACGTGGGCAATTAATGCAACACGACGGGGTGGTGCAACCCGCGTCAGTCGAGAGCTCTGGCATCGAGGCGACAAACCGAGGGAGACCAATGGCGAGATCACCTTTCAGACGGGTGAAGATATGGGCTAGAGGGACTGTGCCCTGACGGGGGGAGGGGGCAATCGAGGGATGTCGCCGGGAGTCCAGGGTGTCAGGGCAGGAACACAGGGGAGAGCGGGAAAAGCGTCCAAGGATGGACGGCAGAGCAGCGTTGAGTTTGAAAATGGTTGAGGGAGAGCGAGAACTGAGACGATACCTCGTGGCTGGGAGATCTCGGCGAGGGGGCCGACCAGCGGAGGAAGGAAGAAGTGGACAACGAATAGAACCCACGAGGACGAAGGACAACGGCGGGGGGGATGAGGTTGGAGGTGGACCAATGCCGAACTGGCGGGAAACCGGAGGAAAGACAGTAATGATATCTGAGAAGGAGACCTTTTTGGAGGGTTTGAGGCTTGGACGGCGACGAGGAGAGGTGGGACCAGCAGGGAACTGGGGAGGCTGGAAATGGCGGCGGGCAACCAGGGGGGGACGGGAGGGAGGATGGCGAGGGGTTGAATTCCTGCGAGCAGGAGTCCAACACCTTTCTTCCTCAGCAAGCCAACGCGGGACCTCTAAGGGCCAGTTAGGGCCACCATCCCGCCACAGGTGGAAATAAACATCAAAGTGAGCCGTCGTGATCCTGCGGAGACGCACAACCGCAAGGCCAACGGCCTTACTGCTGACCGAGAAACGGAAATGCCTGTCTTGCACCTCAGCAACGTGAAAACCAGCCGGGGAACCCCCAAGGACAGCAAGGAGGGCCAAGCTAACCGAATTCACCGAGAGGCGAAAAGTAAAACGGCGGAAAACGGCCAGAAGGAGGAAGGAGCCAACCGGGGAAGACGAAGGATGGTGAACAGGGAGAGAAAACCGCGACAGCATGGAACGTTGGAAAAGAGCTCCATTGGTGAAGTCCCAAGAGGAAACCAAGTCCCTGAGGGTCGGATCCTGATCGAGCTCCACCAAGGGAAAGGGAGGTCCCATGGCGGGAGAGAGGAGAGGGAAGGCAGAGAGAGCAGGGGGGGCAAGAGGAACTGACCCGGACAGAGGGATCAAGGTCGGCGAGGCAGGGGTGGCCGGCGGAAGGCAGCCGCCCCCATCGCCAGCCGAGTCGCCTTACTTTTCGCGAGAGCTCCTTGATGATTTTTTAGCCAGTATTCTAACTGCGAGTTTTGACGCCATTGTCCTTGAGCTCGATGACGTCGATTCCTTGACGGAGCTCTTGGAATTGAATTCGACTGAGCGGTTTTGTAAGAATGTCCGTAAGGTGTTCCTCCACAAGCTGCTCGATCAGGCCAGGGACAAGAACATGTTAAGCCAAGTTCATGGACAACCGCCAAAAGGAGAGCTACCATTTAATGGAAGCTGCAAAATTGCAAATACTAGTACCAAGTAAGAACAAGGAAAAAGAGAGCTCTTCAGGTTCAATTGCTACTAAGTTTCAGAGAACACCTGAAGAGATTGTAGATGAAAGATGTAGCGGGTCATATCATATCAAAGCACCATGGAGGCTAGTAAAGTCTAAGGCTCAACGAGAATATGTGAGCATGTAATTCTATGTGGTTCTATGAGTGTGGCATACCATTTAATGCCGTAAACTCAAGACAATTTCAAATAGCTTGTGAGGCCACTGAACAATATTATGGTTACATGTCTCCTAGTTATCATGAATTGAGGGAGCCGTTGCTTGAGCGTGTTAAGGAAACAAGTACATTGAGGAAGGAGCATGAGTGAGTGTGGAAGCAATATAGATGCATAATTATGCCAGTTGGATAGATTGATAGGAGAGGTCATCACTTGCTCAATTCCTTATCAACAGTCTAGAGCTTGCAGAGGTATCACTGAAGTTTGTTCGCATGGAGGAGCAGCTTGCGGATATTCTCACAAAACCGCTTGATCGAATTCGGTTCCAAGAGCTCCATCAAGGATTCGACGTCAAGAATTAGGGGGAGTATGTCGAATAAGTCTTGTGCCGGGTCTTGCTGCCTGTTAGTTTGAATCAGTCTTTGATTTCTTCCATATTAGCTATTTTGTAGCTAGACTTGAATACTTGATTGCATCACTTCAAGTTGGTTGCTAGTTTTTGGTTCAAAGTTTATTAGCTGGTCTTTGGGATTCAGTTAGCTATTCTTCAGTGAGCTTCCAATTGGTCTCCACCATGCAGAGATGTGTCCTAGTTAGTGTTGAAAAATCAGTGATCGGTCAACCAACGAGTAGGGATTAATCGGTTAATTGGGGATTAAATGAATTAATCGGTCGACTAAATATTTAAATAATATATCATTGTGTTCTTATTTAATTTTTTACGAGAAATGATCACTTGGAATCTGTAGAGAATAGTCACTAGGCAGTTAAAACCTATCTCTAATTCTGTCTTCTCATCTTTTCTTTATTTTTTGCCGTGATGCTAATCACAGGCACATGTCATCCCTTTTCTTCCTTTTTCACCACAACACACATCCCTCTCTCTAACCTGCTTCGCTTCTCTTTCCCCACCACTGAAGAAGGTCGGTGCCGATGCATTTGGATGGCGCGGCTCCGATAGTGTGTGGCTGGCGTGGGAGCTCGGCGCAGATCCGGTGTGAGGCTATGAGCCTGACGTGGCCACACGGTGTGGATCCATGCATTGGCAGCATGGACCAGGCGTCGGTGGTGCAGATCCAGGCGGGTGACGTGGATCGAGGCATCGACGACGTGAGGTCGGCACGCTCGGCGAGGACGGCGCGTGCTCAGCGTAGACGGCGTGTTCAGGGCCGGATCTGGCCGGGCGACGCCGGATCTAGCTAGGAGAAGCTGTAGCATAGGAATTGGAAGGGAAAACAGTGCACAAGACCTAGAGCTGGATGGAGGAAACCTAATTTTGGCTGGCTTATATTGGGCCGATTAATCGGGTTGACCATCGATTAATCGGTTTGACTAGATGATTAATCGGTCCACCGATTTCTGGTCCGATTTCCCTATAAATTAACTTGTTAAGGGCCGATCATCGATTAATCGGCTGATCGGCCAATTTTTCTATCATTGGTCCTAGTCTAGTGGAGAACATGTGCAGTAGCTCCGGCCATGCAGCAAGTTCAGTTAGGAGTTTGATTTTGTAAATGCTTGGCTGTTAGTTGAATTCCATCAGAAAATTTCTGCAAGTTTTCTGTGGCACAAAACTACTCTCTCCTGTCTTCTCTCCTATGCAAGTAAGTGCTGTGTGTGTTGCTGGAAGGTGAGCAGTGCAACAACAAGAGTGTCCAGTGAGGCTGAGCACTAACAGCTGCTGGCAATGTTCTCTTTCAACCTTTTAATTCCTCCCATGGTAACAATCTTACAAAGGTTGCATGCCACCTTATATTGGTTGCCCATTTCCATCCTGGATCATTGGACTTTGCTCTACGTTTTGTGGGATCATTCTGATCTGAAGGAGGAGCTGGTGAGGAAGCACTTACTGCACTAGACATTGCTGATTATTGTTGTTTCTTCTTCCCTGTTTGTTGCAGTACAACAATAGACCACTACAACAGTCAACAGGTGCAACAATCAGGAATCAGCTATGAATAAAACTGGGAGATAGAGACCTTGCAGAAATCTGGAATCAGCAGGTGTAACCTGAGCCCAGATCCTCGCTGTGCCATGCCCAGCCTTGCCACGCGTCGCTCGTGCCTGACCCTATCGTGCCGCGCCCAGCCCACCATGGCCAGCTTCGCTGTGTGCTGCTCACACCGATCTGCGTCATGCGTCGCCTTTCTATGCTGCTCGCCCATCCGCCGCTCCTCTCTCTCGATTGGAAGTATGAAACTCAGTGGAAACCCTAGTGGTTGTGAACTAAGTATGCGGGCTGCGCCAGGGCAACATTGGAGGGTAAGGTGTTGGGATGCCTAAATGCCTTGCCTCACCGAGCGCTCTATCGCTAAAGCGACACTTTAGTGATGCCTTATTAACCATGGTATATTGATATTTACATATTTGGGTTACAAACACGTACTTAAGAAAGACATGTTTATATGCATTTATGCAACTAAAAAAACAAAGGATTTTGAAATTATTGTAGATCTGATGTTGTAGTCTAAGATTCCATATATGCCATACTAACTAGTAAGAGCAAGACCAACTGAGAGCAATCAATACATTCAAGTCTCAAACGTAAAAGGAATCAAGGAAGCAATACAAGAATTAATAAGAAGAAGCATGATCATCGACTATGTACACATTATATTGTAATTCAGGTTGGCCTTACCAAAGCCATTGGCCTTCAAGTGAAGCAGGTTTATCGGCAACCTTGGTCACTGATATTTTAAAATATTAAACAGTTCTATATATTTTTTGGCTTAAATTTTGAATTTAGGTTATTGCTAATGAGTTGTCTCCTCTGATATTTTGTTGGAACAGGCAAGGAGGTGGCAAAATAAGTGCTTGTGGAGGGAATGGTTTGGCTGGGGGTGGCGGTGGGCGTGTTTCTGTTGATGTTTTCAGTAGGCATGATGACACCAATTTTTTTGTTCATGGTAATTTATTTGATACTTGATTTCATTTGCATCTCTGACTACTTTTGCTGTGACAGGCTTTCAGTTGGACCAGTTTGTGTAATTACATTGACTTTCTAGCTGCTGAGGTTATATGAAGTTTTTGTGTATAACATGCCATCTTCATGTTATCCATTTTTTTCCTGCCAGCATTGGATATTTCTTCTGTCTTTCAAGATTGATTGGGTCAAGTACTCAAGTGTCAAAACTCAAAAAAGTGTACAAGAATGTAGATTTTGTTTTAGCACACACTACTTTGTTCAGGTCAGGGAAACCACTTCATATGGTTCACTTTATTGTAACTCATAAGATATGAACTATTCTGGAAACTGGAAACCTTCTGCATTATTCTTTTACGTAAGCACATTACTTGACAGTAATGTTTGAAAGAATATAAATGTAACTTGCAGCTGCAGAGCTTGACCAGGTTTACCTTGATGTAAGTGAATATAATATTTCTGACCAAATTTAGTTTACCGGTTAACATCAAGGACCTTAAAGCTTTTCTTCCAGTAACATGTTAACAAGGGAGACTGATGTCCTGGCAGTGTCAGTTTCATTTTCTGATAGGATCTACTTCTCATTCTCCATTTGTTTTATGCTGGCAGAGTGTATAGTGAATTGGCATTATCTGAGCTAGGTTATATAGATATTTATGGCGCTAGCCCAGAGCAGGGGCGGAGCCAAGATATTGGCTGCGGGTTCCGAGGAACCCGGGTGGGAAAAAAATTTTAGTTATCAGTAGCAATTTTTTACCTTTTGTGCACCCCCTTGAGCGCAATATGGTATACCGCTTAAAGTGGTGCACCCCCTTCAGTTTTTCTCTACCTCCGCCACTGGCCCAGAGTGTAGTGTCTGTACCCCCCTCCCCCCCTTCTCTCTCTGTGGGTAAATTCTGGAACTTGGAACTGAAATTTGCTGGAAACCTTGAGATATGGGAGATTTCACATAGGAAAGGCATTATTTAGTTTCATCCAATCTACCCTACCTTCTAAGGTTAGTTTCAGTCTTCCATATTATTATATGGTTTTCATTTGATGAGGACAAGCTATGAGTACTTGTATTAACTGGGTAGTTGGTACTTGGTTGTAGCCTTGTAGGGGTGGGCAGTCGGTTTGTTCGGTTTTGTCGGTTCAGTTTTTTTTTTAAGAATTTCGGTTTTCAGAAATTGGGAACCAAATATCTTGCTGAGTTTAGAGAAACCGAACTGAAAAAACTGAATAAATTTGGTTCGGTTTTTCGGTTTACCAAAGTTTTCAGCGTGGCATGGGCAGCGGATCCGGCGGGCGTGGTGGCATCCAGCGGGCACGATGTCTAGAAGCGTGGGCGCACGGCAGCCTGGTGGTCTGATCCGGCGGCTTCAGCGTGGTGACCGGTAGCGTATCTGGCAGGCGTGGTGGCCAGGAGCGCGTGGCGCGGCGGTCAGGAGGGCGGGCGCAGAGAGTGGCCTGGTGCGACGTTTGCGACGGCAGGCGAGGCGCGTGCGGTGGCAGACTGGCTGCCGGCGGCGGCAACGTCGCTCGGCTAGGTGGCTGTGGTCTCTGGTTTGCGGGATTGGGAATGCAGGAAGCAGGTAGGTTTCCTGTGGGAGTTGGTGGGTGTGGGCTGGCCTAGCTGACTGGGCGTGGCTTCTAATGGACTGACACAGATTTTATGGGCTAACACAGATTTTATGCGCTACTGTTTGGTAATACGGTTTATTCGGTTTTCCAAGGATAAAAACCGAACCGAAAACCAAACACCAAACTTTTTTGAAATGGAAACCGATTTTTTTCAGCAGTTTTTCGGTTCGGTTTGGTTTTTGGTTTTCGGTTATTTTGTGCCTTGGTTGAAGCAAATGATATACTTTGTACAAACTTATCAACATACTACTTATTTTTGTTCGAACTATGTTGACTTAACAGGAGGGAGGAGCTCAGGTTGTCTGGACAACGCAGGAGCAGCTGGGACTCTTTATGAAGAAGTGCCTAAAAGTATTACTGTTAGCAACAATAACTTGAGCACGCAAACTGACACAGTTTTTCTGGATCCCCCTTATGATCCACTGTGGACAAATGTTTTTATCAAGAATCACGCAAAAGTTTCTCTTCCCTTGCATTGGAGTCGTATTCAGGTGTGAGACGTAAACATGAAGTTCATTTTACTGTCTATTCAGACTAATTTTCCTATGTGCTTCATTAGTTCCGCTTTTTATGGAGATAAAATATTAAAATATCAAACACATAAATTATTTTCTTCAGAGGAGGTCTGAGGCTCTGAGCCTCTTTTATCTTTCTTAATTTGTGAGGAGGAATACTGTTATTCTGGTGACTTCCATAGTTCCATTGTCTAAAAGAACTATGCATGGCATTTTGCTGGCTTGCTGCACCTTCTATTGGAATAGTATTTTGGACTATTGTCTTCTTTAACTAAATGATTCTTTCTTTTCACTCCAGATATCCCACTTACAATTTTTATTGCTTTTTGACTTTCAGGCTCAAGGACAAATTAGTCTTCTATCTTGTGCTACACTAACTTTTGGCTTGACACACTATCCATATTCAGAGTTTGAATTGTTGGCCGAGGAACTTCTTATGAGTGATTCCACAATGAAGGTACTTATTTGCTGTTCTTTTTATGCAGTTATTAATTTATTATATTTCCCTGCAATTTTAACCCATTTGCATCTGCACTGCACTATTCTTAAATCATATTCAGGTCTTTGGTGCTTTACGAATGTCTGTAAAGATGCTCCTTATGTGGAATGCTAGAATGTTGATTGGTGGTGACAGAGATTCAGGAGTTGCAACTTCTTTACTGGAAGGTAGCAATTTGATAGTTTTGAAGGTATGCTTATTATTGGTTCACAATTGCAACATGTAGCCCTTCTCTTCTGCTGCCTTTTCGTCTATGTGATAAATTTGTTCACATGCTTGTCAGGAATCATCAGTTATACATTCTAATGGTAATCTTGGAATTCATGGTCAAGGCATCCTGAATTTATCTGGAGATGGAGATACAATTCAGGCACAGCGTCTTATTTTATCACTTTTCTACAACATACTGGTACAATAAGTGCCTTTTGGTTTGTTTATTCACAATCAGTCTGAATTTGTTATTTCATATTGCATACCTTTTGAGCTTTAGGAACAGTTTTATGAGCTTAAATTACATTGGGAATTAGGGTGATGTATGTCTTTGATGTCACCTTAAATTTGACACGTAATGGAGCTGTTGTGTGTGCCTGACCTGTAGTTTGCATGATCTATCTGTTTTATTATTCATTTAGTTATTCACTTATTATATGTCGTTTAACTCAAGGCACTAAATCTGATGTTCTAAACTTTATTTGTGTTGATTTATGCTGCTCTTCGTAATATAAGAGATCAACATTTTCTCCATCTGTTTATGCATAGAGTGCAATCCTGACACATTTCTTTTGTTTTATTTTCCCTTAGATGTTGTATGCTGTAACTGCTAGGTCTCTGGGATAGCAACCTTAATGGGTAGTTGTGAGAGCCTGAGGGGTAGCCAGCTTCTCTTTAGCTGGTTTCCTGCCCATGGTGGATAAGACGCTGGGGGTGTCGGTAGCAGCAGCAGGGGATGAAATAATAGATGAGAATAAGATTGCTTTATTACTCGACTTTAACAGAGGCCTACTGCTCTTTATATAGAAAGCTGCAGTCAATTACAAATCAAAGTCTAAACCGACTCCAAAACCTAATAGAAGTAAAATTCCTAGTCCTAATAGAATCCAAACCTTCTAAACTTATCTTTTCTAGCCAGATTATAGAATAGACTTGATCTAGTACTTCCTAATATATAAAATTCTAAATAAGGATGTTAACCATATTGATTCACTGCCATATTGACTTTCTCCTACGATAAACCTTGCCGAACATAACAGTAACCCTATTGCAGCCTTGCAGTTTCTGATCTTTTCCAATTCAATCATTTCATTGTCGCTGCTAGATGCTTCTGATCCTCTGTAATCATTCAGAGTATTCTAATTGATAAGCAATTCCATTTTAGGTTGGACCTGGAGCTGTTCTACAGGGCCCACTTGTAAACAGAAGTAGTGATGATGTGTAAATACTACTACCTTCAGTTTTGTGTTAAATGCTTTGTTTTTTGCTATTTCATCATGTGGAAGTTTCAAATGGTTCCTGAGCTTTTTTGTCTACACTAGGGCCCTGAAGCTGAATTGTGAAGATGAGAGTTGCCCTATGGAAATTTTCATCCACCTGAGGATTGCAACCTGAACACTTCATTGTCGTTTACTCTGCAGGTGTGCTCTTGATTTTCTAAAGTTTCTCCATGCAGTGATGCTTCATATATACTTTTTTATCTAAGGTCAATTTGTCATTTAACATGTAACACATGGTAGCTTTTGGCATGCAGATATGCCGTGTTGAAGACATTGATGTTTCTGGTCTTGTGCAAGGAACTGTAATTAATTTTAACAGGGCAAGAAATGTTACTGTGAGGTCAACTGGTACCATTAGTGCGACGGGATTAGGTAACTTTTATTTTTTTTCTTGTTGTTTGCCAGAGATGCTATTAAGGTTCTGTTCAGCGTTGTGGTGGTTTTTGAGAAGCACTTTGTTTTTTGTACTCTAGATTGAACAGTTAATCAGAAGAATTTTTTTCTTGAGCCATGATAGAAATTCTCACTGGAGTTGTTAACTATTTGCACAATCAAATTGTGGTATTGCCCAGTGCAGCCCTACTTTGCAAGTCTGCAATCACAAACTATTGATTAATTCAATTTTTGAAAAAAAGAACGTTCTTTAGTGTATCTTCAATGGTAGCTTGTTAACACTGCGAGAACTATTTCTAGTCCTTGCTGCAATGACGTGATGATCACTTTTAAAACCTGTCCTATGATAAGCACACTAAGCTTAGATTAGTATGCTTATGTGACTGATGGCCATCATCCATTTCTCCTGTTATGGTTGAGACATCAAATGACATGCTATAGTGTTTGTAGCAGTGCATAAATCTTGCATGCTGCTCCAACTAATATGGTAAATAAAGAATTAATGACATGTTTTATTTTATCTTGCATCTAAACAATCTTATTTTTGGCTGTCTGATCTGAGAAAAGCTGTCATAATTCTCTGATTGCTCATGACTAAGGAAATCAACATTAAACCGTTTGAATTGTAACTGCTTCAACATGTCTATGTACATATATTTATTAGTCTATACTCCTTTTCCTTTTAAAAGAAGTCAATGGTGATGGTAGTGAATCTGCCAGCTCCACAAACGCCCTACATTTCTTTACCAAGAGTCCTCGAAGTTCTTCAATAATTACACATTAGTCCTACCACATATTATTGCTTTTTGTTTAGTCTCTAAAATAAATACTTAATTCCGAAAGGTCTAAGATGACCAATATATGTGGCATAAAAGCTACCTTTAATGGTTACACTTCTGTAAAAATGGTAAGTGTTCCATGTGCCTGAACCTTGATTGTTGGATTTCAACTCAAGCCTACCCCAACTTGCTTTGGATTGAAAGGTTTTGTTGTACTTGTTAAGTGTTCCATGTACAAAAATACACAGGGCATGTTCAAATTTAAAAAGGCATGTTCATTTGTTTCAACAATATCAAGCCATGTACGATTTATCCTGTAGCAAAGCCACGAGCGTTTAGGTAGTAATGTATTGTCATGCTCGGGCTACACTACAGCCGGCGCCGAAAGTAGGGAAACAATGCCACGAGCACAGCAGGAGCGAGCTAATTCCGGTTGATTGATTCTAGTGATTAGAGAATAAAATCTTTATTGCCAATTCTCTTAAGGAATAGAATATGCATGTTGCCACCCTGCGTACTATAAGCAGGAGTCTGGCTAGAAGGGAAAGGGGGGATTTTTGGGATTGTGTTCGCTGTAGGGTCTGGCCCTTGTCCGCGACAGCGTGGTGCCACAACAGTGCCACTGCGCCGGCACGGCCTTGGTCCCCGACCTGCCACCTCTTTCTTGTATAAGCTAAGAAAAGATGTCCCAACTAACAGTGTTCTAAAAGGCGCTAGGCGCTAGTCGGGCGTTGCCTGGCCGCCTAGCGCCTAGGGGCGCCTAGGCGGCGCCTAGGCGGCGCCTAGGGGCGCCTGGGGCACCTGGGTTAGAATACTCTCAATATAAAGACAACACTACATTTTCTACTAAACTGCAAAGTGCATGTGCAAATCGGGAGGAGAGGAGTGGTAACGGACTGCTGGAGAGTGGAGACCAGAGCGGAGGGTGAGCGGCCATGGCGCACGAGGCCGAACCGCGTCGGAGAATGGAGACCAGAGCGCGGCCGGAGTGGGGGGCGCGTGAGGCTAGACCGTGTCGCACGAGGCTAGAACATCGGACCGTGGCGAACGACAACGAACAGAGCCCAGGAGTAGCTAAAAAACCCTAAACACAGCTGGAGTTTTTTGCTTTTTATCCCCCCAAAACCGGTTTATTACTGTAGTCACCGTCGCCATCCAGGGCGCCTAGGCGCCGCCTAGGGCGCCTAGGCCGCGGTTGACCCGCCTAGGCGCCTTGACCGCCTAGCCGGCCGCCCAGGTGCTCCGCGCGGCGCTGGGTTGGCGCCTAGCGCCTAATCCCGCCTAGGCGGGCGCCTAGAGCCGCCTTTTAGAACACTGCCAACGAATCATACGAGTTCCCCGACCGTTGACAACTTGGTATCACGAGTTTCGGGTTCCGCGTCTGCCACCCATGACATGAGTTCGACTTCTGCGATAGGCGATGGGTCGGGGTCGGCAGCCAAGGAAGGAGAGGAGGTCACCATGGCCGATATCGCTAGATGGCTCTAGGTGATTGAAGACATAATGAGGCCACTAATACCCTTGCGCGATCAGGTGGCAGCCATGGAAACAACACTCGCAGAACAAGGCCAGCAGCAACAACTCTTGAATGCTAGCCTCCTTCGCACAGAACGTGCCCTGCGCAACCAGGAGAATGGTCGGCCGCCAAATGGCCGTCACCGCGGCGACGAGGAGGATGAGGAGGGTTTGCCCACCACGCACAAGATGGAATTTCCAAAGTATGATGGCGTGGGATATCCCCTGCCATGGTTAAACCAGTGCAAATGCTACTTCCGAGTGTGGCACGCGTCGGAGAACCGACGCATTGCCTATGCACTTTTTACCTCACCGACGACGCGCAACTGTGGTACCACCGACTGGAGCTCAACACCGGACCGCCGCCATGGCCACGATTCATCCAATTGATGAACAAACATTTCAGTCCGCCACTGACCGACAGTCTGATTGGTGAGATTGCATTACTTCGTCGTGATGGCAGTGTAGATGACTTCGCCAAGCACTTCATGGCCTTGTCGTGTCGCGACATGACCATCTCTGAGGCTCATCAGGTGTAGCTATTCCTTACGGGCCTTGGGAAGCCTATCAACACAGATGTCGCATTACACCGGCCACCTACAGTCGACGACGCTGTGATGTTGGCAAGGGCATATGAACAACGCGAGGCGACTCCACCCATACCAGCACCACGGCTACAACATTTCTCACGCGCAAGAGCCACACTTCCTGGATCCACATTAGGCGCCTCGCCGGCGCCCTCGGCCGCCTCTTCACCGTCGGTGGCCAAACCCGCCTCGTTAATCAAGCGACTAGCACTCGCTGAGGTGGCCCAGCGTCGCAAGAGTGGGCAATGTTTTCATTGCGATGAGTCCACGCACGTACATAAGGAGGCATGCAAGCAGTTGTTCTGCATTGAGGTGTGCGACGACGACGACGATTCGCCAGCCGCTATCGACACACCGGTGATCTCCATCCACACGCTCACTGGCATACGACCCCGCGCTAGGCGCACGATGTAGCTTCACGTCATCATCAACGACACAGATCATCACCTTCCTGGACTTAGGATCCACACACAATTTCGTGGATACCGACATCGCTGAACGCATCGGGATCAAGTTTGGTGGCCAGGTGGGACTACGAATCATTGTGGCAAACGATGAGCGCGTGCAGAGCCCGGGCTATTGCAAGGATTTGCCCATCACCATTAGCGATGAACCGTTCACACTGGAGTGTTTCGGCCTGACACTCGACTCCTATGAGATGGTGCTCGGCGTCCAATGGCTGGAGTCACTAGGACCGATACTATGGGACTTTGCGGTGCACACCATCGTCTTCGTCTGGAATGGACATCGGGTCTGTTGGCACGCCATGGACTCGGCGGCAGACGCCCCTCCGTTGATGTCCATGTGCCGCTTTGAGGGGATCTTCGCTACACTAGTGGGGCTGCCGCTGGTACACCCACGTAGCCACCACATTCGACTCTTGCCGGGTACAACACTAGTAGCAGTGCAGTCCCATCGCTACACGCACCAACAAAAAGAAGAGTTGGAGTCCTAGTGCTTCGACATGCTTCGTCAGGGGGTGATCCGATCGAGCTCGCCGGTGTTCTCAGCGCCGGTGCTACTGGTCAAAAAGCATGACGGATCCTGGCGATTTTGTGTCGATTACAGGGCACTGAACAGTAAAACGGTGAAGGACAAGTTTCCAATACCTGTCGTTGAAGAGTTGCTCGACGAATTGTGCGGCGCCGTCTTCACAAGGCTAGACCTACGGTTTGGATTCCACCAGGTGCAGATGAACGAAGCAGACGTCGACAAAACGACGTTCCGCACGCACCAGGGACTTCGAGTTTCTTGTCATGCCATTCGGTTTGACGAACGTTCCGACCACCTTTCAAGCGCTTATGAATGACACCCTCCAGCCATTCCTCTGCAGGTTTGTGCTCATTTTTTTGATGATATCCTCATTTACAACCTGTTTTGGTTGGAGAATCTACGCCACCTCAACTTGGTGTTGGCCAAGCTACAGGAGCATCAATTGTTTGTCAAACGCTCCAAATGTGCATTCAGCGAACGTTCGGTGGCATATCTAGGGAACGTAATCTTGGCCAAGGGTGTTGCGATGGATGAACAAAAGATCCGGGTTGTGCTAGACTGGCCATTGCCTCGATCCGTACGGGCGGTACGGGCTTTTCTGGGGCTGGCTAGGTACTACCGCCGTTTTATCAAGAACTACGGCGCCATCGCCACGCCGTTGATAGCACTACTCAAGATAGACATGTTCAAGTGGAGTGCGGCGGCCAAGGAGGCATTCCGAGCACTGCAACGTGCCCTGACTACAGTGCCAATCCTCTAGCTTCTGGACTTCCACTAAGATTTCATCATGGAATGTGATGCTTCCGGCATGGGCCTAGGCACTGTTCTCCATCAAGGTGGCGGACCGATGGCCTTCTTTAGTCGCCAACTGGCGCCACGGCAATACCAAGCTCGCCGCCTATGAGCGAGAGCTCATCGGACTGGTACAGGTAGTATGGCATTGGTGGTCGTACCTTTCGGGGCGACCGTTCGTCATCAAGATCGACCACTTTAGCTTGAATTTTCTCCTTGATCAGCGCCTAGCCATGATTCCTCAGCACTAGTAGGTTAGCAAACTAATCGGGTTCGACTTCCTTGTCGAATTCCATCCTGACGTGGGGAACATAGTGGCGGACGCCTTGTCCCGCCGTGACACTGAGACGGAGGCCGAAGTGGCAGCACTTTCGGCTCCCTCCTTCGCCGTCTTCAATGACCTCCGTCGCGAGCATGCCACTGACCCTATCCTCCAGACTCTGATGACATAGGTACTTGCCGACGAGAAGGGGGAACATTGGCGGGTCATTGACGGCTTGATCACGGCGCGCGACAAGGTGTTCATGCTAGCAGGATCGCCGGTGCTGCCTGGCCTCCTGGCTCACGTGCATGGGTGCGGCCATGAAGGTACTGAGAAGACACTACATCGACTACGCGCTGACTGTCAAGTTCCTAGCGCCCACACTCTTGTACGTGACTTTGTGCGAGCATGCACAATCTATCAGTGTAACAAGACTGATCAACTACAACCGGTCGCCTGCTCCAGCCTCTGCTGGTGCCATTGACAGTGTGGGCGGACATCGCACTCGACTTCATAGAAGGACTGCCCAAGGTGAATGATCGGTCCGTCATTCTGACGGTCACCGACAGGTTCTCTAAAGCCGCTCATTTCATGCCGCTAGGACATTCGTACACGGCCACTACTGTCGCACGTGGCTTATTCGACCATATCGTCAAGCTCCACGGCGTGCTGAGCTCTATCGCCAGTGATCGGCTGATCGCGATCTAGCATTCACGGGATGAGTTTAGCAAGAACTCTTCAGACTCGCTGGCGTCAACCTGCGGTTTTCATCAGCCTTTCATCCGTAGTCCGACGGGCAATCATAGGTGACATAAAATCATCACCATGTACCTCCACTGCCTCGCAAGCAATCGGCCTCGCGAGTGGCTACGCTAGTTGCTGTGGGCGGAGTATTGCTACAATACTTCGTTTCAATCATCGATCAGGACATCGCCGTTCCATGTCGTTTACGGCCGCGAACCACCAATGGTGCGCTTGTACTCGCCGGGGAAAGCCTGCCTGCCAGCGGTGGAAGCACAACTTCGGGACCGCGACAAGTTCTTGGTGGAAGTATGGGAGCGGCTCGAATAGGCGCAACAATAGCATAAGGCATTCTACGACCGCAAGCACCGGCAACTAGGCTTTGAGGTCAGCGAGTGGGCGTGGCTTCGTCTACTGCACCAGTTGATTGCTTTGCTCGATGTCAAGGGTCGTAGGAAACTGGGACCCAAATTCTTTGGGCCATTTCAAGTCACTGAGAAGATCGACGATGTGGCTTACCAACTTCAACTACCTACGGGAGCCCGCTTACATGATGTGCTCCATGTGTGTTTGCGCAAAAAGTTCCATGGCGAGGTGCTGTCAGCTCCGAGGACACTCCCTCCGATCAGGCATGGCTGCACGTGTCCCACTCCGGCCACAGTACTGCGCAACCGACTGGCCCACGGCTAGCTTGAGTAGAGTTCAGTGGGTCGGTCTGACCGCGACAGACGCCAGCTGGATTCCCCCGGACGAATTCCAAAAACTGTACCCCACCTTCAAGCTCGTGGATGAGCTTGTTCAGCAGGAGGGGAGAGATGTCATGCTCGGGCTACACTACAACCGGCGCCGAAAGCATGGAAACAATGCCACGAGCACAGCAGGAGCGAGCTAATTCCGGTTGATTGATTCTAGTGATTAGGGAATAAAATCTGTATTGCCAAGTCTCTTAAGGAATAGAATATGCATGTTGCCACCCTGTGTACTATAAGCAGGAGTCCGACTAAAAGGGAAAGGGGAGATTTTTGGGATTGTGTTTGCTATAGGGTCCAGCCCTTGTCCGCGACGGCATGGTGCCACAACGGTGCCATCGTGCCGACGCGGCCCTGGTCCCCAACCTGCCACCTCTTTCTCTTATAAGCTAAGAAAAGACGTCCCGACGAATCATCCGAGTTCCCTGACCATGGGTGTCACGGCGCCCCGGCGAAACCAATCGCTAGGGGACCGACTGGACGCCTAGGCGCCTAGGTGTCGCCTAGGCGACCAATCAGCAAACAAAGGTGTTGCCTGCTGCTGCTGCCTGCCTGCTGCAGCGAGGGAGCAGGGGAGGGGGAGAGGATGAGAGAGGCAGAAAGGCGAGAGGTGCTGCGGGGAGGGGTAGCAGAGGCGGCGGCGGCGGCGCGGCGCACGGGGAGGGGAAGCAGAGGCGGCGGCGCAAGGGGAAGGGTAGCAGAGGCGGCGGCGCGGCGCACGGGGAGGGGAAGCAGAGGCGGTGGCGCAAGGGGAAGGGTAGCAGAGGCGGTGGCGCGGCGCACAGGGAGGGGTAGCAGAGGCGGCGGCCGGCGGCGCAAGGGGCGACCGAACCTTGCCCTAGTCTTCCGCCCAGAGACGCCTGGGCGACCGCCTAGTCGCCATGGGCGATGCCTTGAACGGCCAGGCGGGCGCCTAACTCCACCAGGCGAGGCGAGCCGGCATGGCGCTTGGCGGGGACCGCCTGGACGCCTAGGCGTCGCCGTGACAACCATGTCCCCGACCGCTGACATGTATAGCTTATTTTGATTTATTCCTTTTGTAGAATTTAAATTTTATTTCTTCCTGCTGCAGGCTGCCAAGGTGGAATTGGACAAGGAAGAATGTTAAGCAGTGGCCTTAGTGGTGGTGGTGGGCATGGTGGTAAAGGAGGGGATGCTTTCTACAGTGGCAGTCATGCAGGTGGTGGAACTGCATATGGTAATGCTGATTTACCGTGTGAACTTGGCAGTGGTAGTGGTAACGTCAGCACAACATCGTCAACAGCTGGCGGTGGTATAATAGGTAACAGAGATTGAGTTTATGGATCAACAGCCACTATTACTCTTAACAATAGTCAATACTTGCTCTTACTGCCTTTTCATCTTCACATTTCCAGTAATGGGATCTTTGGAGCAATCCCTACCACTTCTCTCAATTGCTGGTTCAGTAGAGGCGAATGGTGGCAGTTTTACTAGTGTGATGACTCATGCTGCAAATGGAGGACCTGGCGGTGGTTCTGGGGGCACAATTCTTCTATTTGTGAGTACATTGTCCTTGGAGGAGGGTTCTATACTTTCAACTGTTGGTGGGGTTGGAAGTAATGGTAGTGGCGGAGGTGGAGGTGGCCGGATTCATTTCCACTGGTCTGATATTCCAACTGGAGATGATTATGTTCCTTTTGCAATGGTTAAAGGATCAATACTTGCCAGGTGCATTCTTAATTCTGATGCTTTCTCTGTTTCCCCTTTTTTACTAGCTATTTTTCCCTGAAGCTACTGGGCTATCACATCTGCATTGTAACATTGTTATATTGATAATTAAGTTCATGATACTTTGCTCTGGTGGATGTATGCCCTCAAGTTCTTAATCAGTTAATTGTAATCTTGCAACAGTTCAAGTATTTTTCATGCCCTTTTCTTATGAAACATGCTTACTACAGTTCTAATATTTATCAGATAATAGGATAGGAAACTAGGAGCAACCCCCCATCTCCCCTCCCCATTTTCCACAGTCCACAGTGCCTCATTCTTCTTTTTTACTGAAAGGCCAACTCTTCTTTGTTGGTACAGAGGAGGAATCATTGATAGCCAAGGGTTTCCTGGTGAAAATGGAACAGTCACTGGAAAAGATTGCCCAAAAGGTCTTTATGGCACATTTTGCAAGGTAACTTATAGCAAGATCGTGATTTGCTATTTTCAAATTTGTTGGTGAGATATTTCTAGATTTCTTTTCGTGTTTAAATTGGACAACATGCCCTTATCAACATAACATCATGTCATAGTCATACTTACTTTGCAGCAATGGTTTCTGTGGCTCAATGCAGGAGTGTCCTTTAGGAACATACAAGAACATTACTGGATCTTTGAAGTCCTTATGTTTTCCATGCCCTACAAATGAGCTCCCTCATCGTGCTGTGTATATAAGTGTCCGAGGTAGTCATTGCTATAATGCTACGTTTTCTTTTTTCTGTAGAAATATGCATCTGAAGTGCAGATCAAATAAAATTATTGGCAGAGCAAGAACTTCACAATTGCAGTGGCTAATCTAAAAATATATATGTTGTGGGGCCCATGATTCTAAATTTTCTAAAGCTTCATGTTTTTTTTTCAAATAGTCTTATATCTAATGGGATTGTTTTCAATAAATTTGTGGCGGTGAGGACGTGAGGTAAAGATACCACAAGTTTCATGGGGCCTTGCCACTGGGAATGCCTTTGATTGATTTTGTTGTGTCAGATAGACTACATTGGATTGCAGTTGTATATAATTGTTGTTGTTTAATGAGGGTGTGAAGTTTTGTTTTCTTATGTTTTGGCAATAAAGTAATAAACTCTGTTCAATTTTGATGGCTTTACAACCATTGTATTAACTATGGAATGTTTTTGCCAGTTTACCTTAATGTTCTAACCTTCAATAATGTTTTTGACAGGAGGTGTTGCTGAAACCCCATGCCCGTACAAATGTGTGTCCGATAGATACCGCTTGCCTCACTGTTTTACTGCTCTCGAAGAGTTAATATACACTTTTGGTGGACCTTGGTTGTTTGGCCTGTTTCTTTCAGGCCTTCTTTTTTTATTAGCCCTGATTTTAAGTATTGCTCGGATGAAGTTTGTTGGCACTGATGAATTGCCTGGACCAGCACCAACTCAACATGGTTCCCAGATTGATCACTCTTTTCCCTTCCTAGAATCACTCAATGAGGTAGTAGAACATTCTGCCATCCTATTCGTTTCTTTAAGATGTGGTGTGATTGTTCTGGGTTTTGATTGAAATCCTCTGCTATGTGGTAGGTACTGGAAACCAATAGGGCCGAAGAATCTCACTGTCATGTCCACAGGATGTATTTCATGGGTCCCAACACCTTCAGTGAACCTTGGCATCTACCACACATCCCTCCTGAGCAGATTAGTGAGATTGTGTATGTAGATCTGTCCTCGAGTAAATCAAGATTATGTTTGAACAAAATGCATTCTGCCTTTGTGCTATTTTGTCATTTCTTTTCCTTATCTTCACTGGTTTGCTTTTCTGCCTCATGGATATCCTGTAGAAATACACAATTTTGCCTACCTCTTTACTTATTGTGCTGTTTCTCTTGTTATTGTTAGGTATGAGGATGCATTTAACAAGTTTGTCGATGAGATAAATGCTCTTGCAGCATACCAGTGGTGGGAAGGATCAATTTATAGTATCCTCTGTATACTTTCATACCCCTTGTCATGGTCTTGGAAACAATGGTGCAGAAGAACAAAATTACAAAGATTACGTGAATTTGTTCGATCTGGATATGATCATTCATGTTTACGGTCCTGCCGTTCACGTGCACTTTACGAAGGGCTAAAGGTATGTACCTTTTTAGTACCAAATCCTTGATATGAACTCCAGTGCCTAAGTGTCTTTTTATGACCTCAAGTATGATCAATTTCATCAATTGTCATGGATTTTCTTGAAAGTAGTTTTTAAATCAATCTTTCAATTGTTGTAAGAGTTTGCACTGTCTAGTTGCTGGTAAACAACATCATTATACATCAATATTAACCAGATAAATGGTCACAGTACTGTTAAAAACGTCTGTTCAAGGTTCTAAAAGGCAGCAAGTAGTATTTTGTGTGGTCACCCACATTATAGCACTCATATAGCCTAACGAACCACATATGCGGCTTAAGCAGCACAAGTTTGGACATTCATTCCTTATATCCAGCCTCGCAGAGCCTTTTTTAAAACATTGTGTCTGGTTGAGTTATAAGTATTGCTATGTTGATTCTGTGTGCACTATCTGCAACTGCAGAAGTACTAGAGCCTTAAACTGCGCTTACAATTATGAATCATTATACAATGGACAATCTCATCATATCATGGATTGAGGATGATTTCTGATTTTTCAATTGATAGGTTGCTGCTACTCCAGATTTAATGCTGGGTTATTTAGATTTCTTTCTTGGTGGGGACGAAAAAAGGACTGACCTCCCCCCTCGTCTTCATCAAAGGTTGCCAATGTCATTAATCTTTGGTGGCGATGGAAGTTACATGGCTCCATTTTCACTTCACAGTGACAGTGTAGTCACAAGTCTTATTAGTCAGGTCAATTTTGAAATATTTGAGCTATACTGAATCACTAAGTTAACCTTTTATTTTATCAGTGACTCAGTGTATAATATGATAATACTTTTTATAGGTTGTACCATCATCAATATGGCACCGCCTTGTTGCTGGATTGAATGCCCAGTTGCGTTTGTCTCGTTGTGGAAATCTAAAAGCAACATTTCTTCCTGTGCTCAAATGGCTTGAAACTCATGCAAATCCTGCTTTGAACACACACCATGTGCATGTTGACCTTGTATGGTTCCAAGCTACAGCACTAGGGTACTGTCACTTTGGTCTTGTTATTTATACCGTGGGAGAAGCAATGAGTACGGAACTTCAAGGTGGCTCTAGGACAAAATTTGATTATCATGCACAGTGAGTCATTTGCTTTAGCTCTGCACATTTTTCATAACTGTATCATATCAAAGTTTATCCCAATGATTCATAGCATGCTGTACAGATTTCAGAACACAAATACTGATTCTCAATTAGACCACTCAAGGAACAATGATGCTATTATGCATAAAAGGATAACTGGCGGAGTTCTCAATGTTGACAACTTAAGGATGTTCAAGGACAAGAGAGATTTATTTTACCCTCTTTCTTTTATCTTGCACAATACCAAACCAGTTGGGCATCAGGTGACTTTCATTTTGCACAGCTATCCTAACATCATTTCAACCCCTAGGTTGGTTATGATGAGTTTACACCATCTTGCACCTCACATGGTTCCTTTTCTTTCCTGTAGGATCTTGTTGGTTTGGTGATCTCAATATTGCTTCTTGCAGATTTCAGCTTAGTGTTGCTTACTTTTCTCCAGTTATATTCATATTCTATGATCGATCTTTTGTTAGTATTGTTCATTCTTCCTCTTGGGATACTGGCACCCTTTCCTGCTGGGATAAATGCTCTATTTAGTCATGGACCACGACGGTCAGCAAGTCTTTCTCGTGTATATGCACTCTGGAATATTACATCGTTGGTTAATGTTGTGAGTACTCATCTTTGTCTACCTTTATTTTAGTATTATCAGTTAATTTCAATTGTTTTAGTTCCAAATATTGAGAAATCATATAGTTTAGTTGGCTGTTATCATTGCTTATAAATCCACAAGCACAAGAACATGAAAACAGAGAGGCGCCATCTGACATACCATAATCTATCAAATAAACTGACAGTGTCAGCTTATTTTATGGAGTTTACTATATGGTATTCAATTAGGCAGTATTTTGCCCACCCCTTGATGTCATTATGGGCCAAGAAAGCCTAGGCTCAGGTGCGCTCAGGCGCTCAGCAAGGTATCAAGGGTTTTCTCAAGCTAAATAGAGCTGATCTTGAGCCTTGGACTCAAACCCTTGCTTGACTCGTGCTCAAGCTTCATCAAGCTTGGCTCTTTTAATATGAACTTAATGTCTCTCTATATAATTATATATAGTTTTAGGCATATTCCAGCTAAGATATTTTTTGACATGCACGTATGAAGTTCTTGAGACTTATCGAGTCGAAGTTTGTGCCTCTAAAGATCTCAAACACATACATTTATAGATTGTGCCTAGCTCAAACCCTGATGGTTTCAGTGCCATCAGAGCTAGTTTATTGTGAGCCCTAGTTGCATGGGATTATGTTGATGTTCTGACTGTGTTTCCTTGTTACAGTAGTAGCTATATTTCAATTGCTTCATGACTTAACAACAGCTTCAATGTCATCCTACTTTCTTCTATGCTAATAGCAAGTCTAATCCTTCCTTTTATGGATCTTTTTAATCTATTCTCACTGGTTCATCCATTGCAGATCGTGGCCTTTGTATGTGGACTTGTGCATTACAAGTCATCAACCAAAAGGCATTCAAGCATGCAGCCTTGGAATTTGGGCGGGTAGGCATCCTTTCCCTCCACGTAACCTGCAAAGAAGCGTTACTTGAAAACCAAATGCCATCTGTGTTTACTGCTCTACCATAACTGTTACTACCTCACAAACTCTGCCTTTTTTTTTCTTTTCACCCAAGCCTTGGTATTTTTGGCAGGGATGAAACTAGCTGGTGGCTGTTCCCAACAGGACTTGTGCTGTGTAAATGCATCCAAGCAAGGCTTGTTGACTGGCATGTCTCTATCTTAGAGATCCAGGATCGTGCAGTTTATAGCAATGACCCAACCATATTTTGGCAGTGATGACATTTGTATCAGTGAATTGCTCTTCCGAGGTTTTGACAAAAGTTTTTTGGAGTTGATGAAAGGAATGCTAGGGAGTGAGTTCATTCTTTGTCGGCCAGGCAGAGGAAGCAAGTACACAAAATACAATTGCTTACAGATTCATGCTTAATAGTCCAATATTAACCTTGTGCAGTCAGCTTTGGTTTCCTTGTACATAAAAGGTTTAATTGATCCCTTCTTTGTAGGATTTGGACACAATAGAATTATAAACTTACCTGAGCTAATCATAGAGATGAGATGGTGGGGGAGAGATTGTTTTTGTTTGAGACCTTTTCTGAGTCTCCTTCCTTGACGTTGATATGGATTTCTTATGTGTATAGAAATTTTAATAATCAGATGTCCGTTTTATCATTTAACAGTCTGCTAATACATGGTATAGCTTGCTGGAATGATTTAGCTACCTATCATGTTTGGTTTATTTTCAGTACAATAAATCAAAACATAATCTTTTGCCGATAATCAAAGATGATATAGGGTAAGCTATGTTACTCAAGCAGCGTGTCCTAGGGGTTCAAATACCGGTTCCACTAGTACATTTTCAGGCTCAGGAGTTCACATTTTAATTGGATGAAAAAGGATGCCCAATATTACCTGCAAAAGGCAAAAAAGAATTGCTCAAGGCTTATATGAGTATTAATACAACTTTTACTGAGAATCAGCCTACAATTTTGGAGGTATTGAGACAACATCTATTCAAGTTGTTACTTTCACATGAAGTTTAGAAATTTCTACCCGAATTGATAATCTTTTGTTTCGGTTTCTTGCACATGAAGCTATCCATGGTAGCCAAGCAAGAGTCATCAGAATATACTCGACGATGCCAAAAAGTGAAGTCGCTTCTTAATCGTAAGAAATTATCAAATCTCTTAAACATCCACAATTTTTTTTATGTTTTAGCCACAGTCAATTCCTGCCTCCCAACTCTTGGAGCGATATTAAGATCTTTTGTGCCACGGTAAAACAGAGAAATTTCTGGAGCTACAGATCGTAGGATTGTGTCCAAGAACCTGTTCCTGTTCTTCTGCAGGGGCTGAAACTTACCGAGATCGCATCAAGAAACACGAGCTCCCGCCTCTGCAGCTTGCTGGCTATGTAAGATGTAACTCCATGGCCAAGGAGCAATAACAATCGACCTCTCTTCCATTCCTTTCTTGCTGATTCCACAAAAAATTATTAACTTCAACTATGAAAATTGCTCGTCTGCCATGAATTTAAATTACATGTCTCCAAATACCACAAAATTTATAGTGTTTTCAATTTGGGTTAATTGCTTCAAATGTCACCGTTATTTTTCAATTCGTTAGAAATATCATTAAAATTTTGATATTTGCTCGTATGTCATTACTATTTTAAATCCATTATTTATGTCATTTGGACCCACCTACAGACTCTGAATATTTGCTCTTATGCCAATACTATTTCCAATTCATCATTTTACGTCATTACTCTTTTATGAATATTTGGATTCAAATAGTATAAAAAATATGAATTTAAAATAGTAATGACATATGAGCAAATACCGAAATTTTAATGGTATTTCTGATTTATTAAAATAACAGTAGAACAGAAACAATTAACCGTTTACTAAAAAGTTCGTTGGATTAATTGCCCTCTTGCCATTTTGTGATTTATGCTCTTTTTCCAATTTTCTAATTTAATTGACCCTTTTATCCGCAAAATTTCATGCTCGCACACAAACTGAACAGAACGCATCTCGCCTGTGTTTGGTTGTGACTAGCCACCGCCTCCGTCTTCCCTGGGATTCCGTGGGGGTCGCGGCCGTCCAGTGAGCCGGTTTCTGCCTGCCTGTTCGCGCGCGGGAGGATGCGGTGGTGGTGGGGGAAGAAGGCCTGAGGTGAGGCTGATGGTCCGCGCACTGTTACGTGCCCGCGGCCTGCTCGACAGAATTCCGCACCGAGGGCGCTCGCGCTGGGGATCGTCCGCCGTCGCCGTGACTTCGTCCGTGTCGGGCCATTGCGCGGAGGACGCTGTTGCGGGCTATGTCAGCATGCTGGCCGGCGGGGTCAGGCCCTTCGTGCCGCGGCGCCGCCATTGTTGTTGGTGACCTCCAGCTTGGTCAGGTTGATGTTCCGAGAGGAGAAGGCGCGGAGCTTGTGATGGCGGCAGGGTCGACCATCCAGGGTAAAAGAGGCAATTCAAGTTAGAAAAATGGAAAAAGAGTATAAATCACAAAATGGTCAAAGATATTTTATGCTCTTCTGTTATTATCATTCATGACAGAAACAGGTGTTTATGTCAATCAACAGCATGACAATCACAGTTGATGTAGGCATTCTTTGGACAGCCAGAGTTCTGATCACCTCAGCAAGGAAGTTAGAGATGGAAGAAACATCCATCTTGGGCTCAAGAGTGCATCTTTTGGAGGAGGGGGGATTGAGTGAATTTGGCCACAGTTCTCACCTTGATAGTGGTGAAGCCATGATACCTCAACATGTAGAGATTCATAAATTTGCGATTTTTTTAAATTAGTATTTAAAAAAAATTGTATGGTGGATTCAAAAAATTACAAAAATAGCATCCGATCAGCCAACCATCGGCCGACTGGGTGGCCGACTGTCGCCCGGAACGCATCGCACCACGCACCCATGCCTGCCCCGCGCCCACTCCTGCCCCGTGCTTGCGCCGCTCGTGCCCCCGTGCCCTGCCCCGCCCCTACCGCCGGTCGCCTCGGCTCTCGCCCATCCAAGTACCGATTGGCTGTCACGTGGCACCAATCGGTCGATGGTTGGCCGACCGGATGCTATTTTTGTAATTTTTTGAAATCGTCATACAAATTTGATATTTTTTTAAAAAAATACTATTTAAAAAATCCTAAATTTGCTAAGGTACTGAAGACATCAAGACCGGGTACTAGGTCATCGACACGGGCATCATCCTTCAGCAACTGATACACGAATAGTATAGGAGTCATCTTCTGCAGAGCGCAGACCTCTCTGCCTAAATGTATACATTTTCCAATTCTTGATGGAAAGCTACTTATATAAGATGTTGCTGGAATAAATGTGCATACACAAGGTTTGTTATGTGTGAAATGTCCAAATACAATGAAGTATAGCATTGTAGTGTACTAACCCTTAATCTCAACCCTTAGCTATTCATTTGAGCTGGCTTGTACTTATTTAGTGTGCTGTTCTATGAATACTTTGCTCAGTCAAGTCGCAAACACAGAGCTCCTTGGGCGAACTATTTATGTGTGCAAGGTTGATGTATAAGTTACAGTCTTGACAGCCAAGATTAGTTAAGGCAATTTGTTTGTTCCAGGGCTCAATGTTCATGTTCAGTGGCAACTACCCTGTGAGAACATTTGATCCCTTTCTCATCTTCTGCTACAGTTAGTTGTAGAACTTGTGAGGCTGCTTGTGTGGCTCAACAGATATACAGTGACACAGGTGCTTAAATAGCTTGGTTCAGTTTTAGGGGCATATGTGCAATTGCAGCTTTCGGTGCTCTACATTGAAGTTTCAAGATTCACGCATATGTGTAACTCTATTTACTTGCTTGTATTTTTTTAACTATTATAGATTTGTGCACCTATAAAATTTTAGGAATACATGGGGAAATGTTTGGTTTGTTATTTTACAAAACTTTGGAATATATCAAATTTTGGTAAGGTACAGATATTTGAGGCATGTTTGGTTTGTTGCCTTAGCAAAAAAAAATTAAGGTTAGAAGTGGTAGAAAAGTAGAAAACCAAAACATACCCCATATTAATCACATCACCTTTTTCTTAAAACCACATTACACTTGGAATTTGACAGATTTTTGAGCATATTAGTCTAACTGACCCAGCGAAAAGAATCTGTTCTTGGCAGGAATTTCAGGAAGCTCCCCAGGTCATCAAAACATAGTCTCGAAATTTGATTGCAAGAACGTTAAAAATTTGATGCTTGTATCTGTATTTGGTTTCTGCTTCGGCTGTTTATGCATATAAAATGACTCTGAGCAGTACCCCATCTATCTATATATATATATATATATATATATATATATATATATCACAAGAAAAGGTGTATGCATCATGCTTATTAATTCCGTTCTGGAATCGCCGGTATATACCATTTTGTCACTCAAACCGATACACATTAAAGGTAGTACCGTTTTAGTTTCAAGACTGCCTCCATACCAGCCATTCCGATCAATATCGTCCACACCGATAAAAATCGTATTTTGATTTTTTTTTTAATCATATATGTTATGTATTACTTAGACTAAGCTATGCGTTATTTTATATTCAAGCTATACACCATATTTGAGATATAAACATATTCAAATATAGCATATTTAATTATAATGATATATATTCTAAATAAATTTATATTATTTTGTTAGACCCCAAATCAGCATGCCGATGGATACCAAAACATATCATTCTAAGAATCAAAATTATTTCACCTCAAGAAATAATCAAAATTATCAAACCGAAATGGCATTAACAAAGCTTGGTATGCATATGCATCTACATATATATGTAGAATGAGACGGGGTAAATAATTTAACGAAGCAGTGTTTGGTACAGGCTATAGAAGGTAAGCTCAAGGAAACCATAAAGCAAGGGAAAATTCAGGCAACCTATTCAAGCATGTCCTCGTCGATCTCGATTGGAACGACCTCGCCGTCGTCGAACTGGTCCTTCCTGAGAGGCGCCGGCGGTGCATAGAGCCGTGCTGGGCCCGTCCCCTTCTTCTTGTTACGCGGCCTTGCCTGCCATGACCAGACAACAAATGCTAAGCCTGAAGAATTGCAGCAGCAGAGGATGCATCACCTAGAGGATTTCTGTGCTCGAAGCCTAGAGCACTCACATTTCCATACGAGTGGTTGAACCTTTTGCCTCTCTTCGTCTTCTTGTCCCCTCTCCCGCAGTAAACTGGTCGCACCAAAAGGAGATGAGTTTGATTTCAGTTGAAACTTTTAAATTTAACCACTGAATTGAGCCACATGAATCCTTTTTGAAGAAACACAGAAAGGTGAAGTAGGCAGAGCATGTTACTTTCGAGAACTGGAGTGAGCGGGGCCGAGAGAGCGGCTCCGGCGGCGAGTCGAGCGCGGGAGCGCGAGAAGGCGGCAGCCGGGAGTGCGGCGTAGGAGGAAACGGCGCCGTGGTGGTGGGAGGGGAAGGTGGCGGGGCACGCGGCCAAGGCCTGCACGGCGAGGAGCGCCATGGGAGCGGAACGCGTTGAGCCTGCAAGTGTGGGGATGAGGTTGGATAAGCCGAGAGCAATGAGTAGATAAGGGCAGCCCAGGCCCACCATTTGGGCTCCTATTGGGCTTGGATTGGGCTCATAATATTATCAATAATATTATCCATAGACACCACTTTCAGTAATGGATAATGATAATGTATTTAAAAAATATTTTCATCTAATCATCCGTCTTTTCTCTCCTTCCTCTTTCGATTCTCTTCTTTGCTTTTTTTTCTTCTCGTGAAGAGTCGTGGTCTCTCTCCTTCCTCTTTTAATTCTTTCCTTTACTTTTTTAGTTCTCGTGAAGAGCTCTTTCTTATATTAGACCTAGTTTCCATGATTTTTCCTCTCTCCTCGTTATTTTGCTTTATTTATGTGACACCTTATTTTATGTCATAGACACCAAATAATACTGAAGATTGGGAATACCCTGAGATACTCAAACTAGCAAGAAAATTCACTCTAGATTTGTGATAAGAACTATAAGCTTAGTTAGGACCGTTTGGCTCTTTAGTCCCAAATTTTAGTCCCGTCATATCAGATGTTTGGATACTATTTGAAGTATTAAATGTAGACTATTTATAAAACTCATTCATAATCGGTGGATTATTCGCGAGATAAATCTAATTAGTCTAATTACGTCATGATTTGACAATGTGATGCTACATCAAACGTTTGCTAATCATGCATTAATTAGGCTTAAAAATTGTCTCGTGAATAATCCTCTAATTTTGTAAATATTTTATAATCAGTTTAAGTTTAATTTTTAAATTGATGTCTAAACATCTGATGTGACACGGACTAAACTTTAGTCCAGTAAACCAAACACCATCTTAATCCTCAAAAGGAGGGTGAGAGGATATGGGCAAGAATATTGGGGAGTGAGTTGAACATATTTGTCTAGAGTACAGTCAATACACTGCACTTGACACCACCCTGCTAGAAATCAGACTTTACCGAGCCGGTTATCACTGGTTTTTTTGGTCTGTCTCGCAGATCCGTGATAACCGGTTCAATTTTTTTAAACAAGACTGGTACGGTAATAGTAGAAGGAGAAGTATTATGTGCACATCGTCTAGCTGTGTACATGGTGCACATGTGAAATCTCTATCTTTAATCTGTAATCCAACGGACAACAGCTTCACCAAATCATTTTACAGAAAATACCTCCAACCTCCCTCATTCGTTGCTTGCTACATTTGCGATAACTCCAGCGAAGCTGTTATCCGTTGGATTACAGATTGAAGGTGGAGATCTTACATGTGCACGGTCAGCCAATGTGCACATGATACTTCCTCATGGTAAAAACTGGTCGGTATCATCTAGTTTTGCTCTTGATAGATGATTTTAAAGTACATATATCACTACTAATTGTTTTTCTGGTCTCTACGTTATAGAAAACCAGAGATGTTTTATGCTCTTCAGTTGATAGAGAGATGATTCACCAAGCGTTAAACATGACCACGACGAAAGGTTTCATATAGTGGTTTAGCAACTGCAGATTGCATGGTCGTCACGCGAAAACTGAAAATTCATAAGAAACTCAAATTTTTTACTGATGTTACACTATAATATCAACTCAATGTCGAACAACAGAAACTGTTGTTTCGCTCTACCAACTCAATCTGTCAAAAGAATCGACGAGAAAGCACATCAGGTGCTCCCGGGAAATTCAACGATGTGTGCATGTGTGATGTATATATATATATATGCAGTAGTATAGTTGTATGGATACACAAAACTCTCCTCTAATGGCGGGAAATGCAAGCCGGCGTCCTCCGGATTTTTATTGCTTCGTCTGCTTCCACCTTGGGGATGGAGCGAGCTCAGCGGTAGCTGCGGTAGGCGGGGGTGTACATGCAGCTCTCGGCGTACGTGACGAGGTCGTCGGGGCGGGGCAGGCGGCTGGCGAGACCGAGGTCGTATGCCTTGGCGGCCACCTTGGCGGCGATGTGCGCCGAGATCTTGCGGATGTTGGTGAATGGCGGGAAGATGAGCCCGCGCGCGAAGTTGTCCTCGCTCACCTGCTCCGCCAGCGCCCTCGACGCGGCGAGGAGCATGTCGTCGTGGACGCGGATGGCGCCGGAGATCACCACGCCGAGGCCGAACCCGGGGAAGATGTAGGCGTTGTTCGACTGCCCGGGCACGTACGTCTTCCCCTCGTACTCCACCGGGTCGAATGGGCTGCCGCTCGCGAACACCGCGCGACCCTGCAGATGAAACAGGCAGAGTTGATTCAGCTATATATATGTTCTTCATCTTCTTCACGCACGGCCGGGGCCGCCATGGACGTCAAAGGGGAAGCTTGGCCCAGCTCTCTCACCTGGCTCCAGGTGTACGCCTCCTCAGCGGTGCACTCCGAGTGCGACGTCGGGTTCGACAGGGAGAAGATGATAGGTCTCTGCATTTCGCAAAGCTCCATGTTGTTAACCAGAGATCAAGCTCGATCAAGAAGAGAGAAGCTAGCACGGCCATGTCAGAGAAGCAGCTAGCCGACCTCGTTGAAGGACGCCATGGCCTCGACGACCTCCTTGGTGAAGGTCCTCCCGACGCCGGAGGTCCCGATCAGCACGGTCGGCTTGAATGGACTGGACGGCCTCCAGCAGCGTCTTCAGTGGCTCGTGCTCGTGCGCCCATGGCTGCTTGAAGTGCTGGAGCGACTCCTTCCTCGACTCTTCAATCAAGCCCTTGGAGTCCACCAGCCAGACCTTCTTGCGGCAGTCTTCGATCGGAATGTCCGTCTGCCGAAAAAAAAACGACCAACCAAACGATCCATCAACATCTTCGCAAAAGAATTCAATCGAACACATTACGATTACGCCATAGATCATGCCGTGATTGAGGCAATGCAGAATCGCAGAGTGTTCATTCAGCTATTACCTGCTTCGACATCTCAAGGGCGATGAGCTCTGCAATGCCAGTTCCAGCCTGAAATGAAACCAAACGATACATCAGAAGGGACATGGTGAAACTGGTTAAACAGTTAATGGCCAAGATTGTATATGAGCAAATGGTGAGAGATTAGATGACTAACCTCGCCGGCACCAAGGAACAGGTAAGTGTGATCGGCAAGAGTCCCACCGATCACCTTAAGCGCAGCAATGAGCCCTGCGAGGACCACAGAAGCAGTTCCCTGCAATCCATTGGATTTTTTAAGCCAAATGTAACATCATCATGGTCACTAATTCATGTACATTTTATTATATGAGCTTGATACGATTAAAGGCAGAGAGTTTCTCTTTCATGTACCTGGATATCGTCATTGAATACAAGATGGCTCTTGCTGTACTTTGCAAGCAAGTCAAAAGCATTGTGGTTGGCAAAGTCTTCGAACTGTAACAAGGAAATTTGTGAGCTTTGGCTCTCTTCTGAATTGAATTCTGATAAAAGGCAAAAAAAAAGAGTTTATATGAACATAGCTATTTAATTCTGCCATGCAGACTAACCTGAGTGAGGACTTTCTCGCCGTAGTTTTGTTTAACTGCAGTCATAAACTCCTCAAGAAGCTCGTGGTATTCCTGTAACCCCCAGACACAAACAAGGTTACAAAATTCTCTAGTAAAACTTGAAGCTTTTTGTTCCACCGATTGCAGGTGAGCTAAGGGTGTGCAGAATTTTGTGCTGTTAGCTAGTGGCCTTTTACCTCGCCGGTAGCACGGCGTTGCTTGAGTCCAATGTAGAACTCGTCATTGAGCAACGTCTCGTTGTTCGTCCCAACATCAATCGTGATTGGCAGGCACTACAGAATATTGTCACTTACCGTAAGCAAAACATTCCCCGACGAATTTGATCTTTTCATGTTATCAGAAAGGGGAATTGTAACATGGAAACAAGAACACTTACAGCTGACGGACGAACTCCTCCGAGGGCAGTGTACAGAGACAGTTTACCAACAGGAATCCCCATTCCCTGCACGGAAATCATCCAAACAGCAACACACATCAGCAAAGATTTTCAGGTCAACATGCAATATGACAGGAAAATCAAAACAGAAGATAAAAATGTGTATACCTGACAACCCAGATCTCCAAGCCCCAGGATACGCTCGCCGTCGGTAACGACGATGACCTGGATGCTCCTCTCCGGCCAGTTCTTGAGCACCTCAAGAATCTTGCCCCTGAATTCAACAAGAAACCCAACTCCCTGTCAGGCTGCCAGTTCCTGACCAACCTCAACCCGTATAAACAGATTAAAAATCCTAGCAAGAAACACGCACTTGTCCTTGAGGCTGATGTACAGGCCCTGGGGCCGCCTGTAGATGCTGCCGTACTTCTGACAGGCCTCGCCGACCGTCGGCGTGTACACCACCGGCAGCAGCTCCTCCACGTTGTCAATTAGAAGCTTGTAGAAAAGCCTCTCATTCCTCTCCTAAAAAAAATCACAATGTTGCAGTCAGATGCCATTCAGTTATCAGCTCTTCTTCCCCTGAAGAAGAGCAGGATTGCATCGAGCTTCTGCTGATTATACCTGGAGGTCCATCATGGCGATGTAGCGCTGCAGGGGCACGGTGTACCGGCGGAGGTTGTCCATGAGCTTCTTCTCCTGGAGCTCCTGCGAGACGATGGACGGAGGGAGGAGGCCGCGGAGGTAGTGCGCGTCGCGCTCCGCCTCCGAGAAGGCCAGCCCCTTGTTGTGACGTGGGTCTCTCAGAAGCGCGTAGCCGCTGCCGCACAAAAAGAGAAGAGAAATGTTAAAATTGAATCAATCCCCTGTTTGGCAATTAGAAGTACTCGTCAAATTTCTTTGAAATTTCTCATAATCACGAGATCAGCAGACAAACTTGGAACTGAAGCCAATGAAGAACCGGCAATGGCAAGGTAAAAACGGCAACTTTTTAATGTCCCAACAAAAACAGCAAAGGAATTAAAAAACATGACGACGTGTTTGGTGATGAGGAAGACGAAGCCGACGGACGGAGATCAAGTCACCTGGCGACGGAGAAGGACCATGGCGTGATGAGCTGCTCCTCTGTTGCCCTGTCCTCGCCGTACACGTCCCCCACGCCACCGCCGGCCATCTCCCCAGGCTCTCCTAGATCTCGTTGGCTGAAAATGCAATGCGCTGCGGTGCTGTGCTGTGCGGGTGAGGATGCAGAGAAGACGGGATGCGGCAGGACGAGGCGACGCCGAGGGTATTTATAGCGGCTGGCGGCGATGAGCCCGGCCGAGGCCCGCGCGGCAGGGGCCGCGTGTGAAAGGGACGAAAGGTCGGAGACGCGCGCGGGTGGTGGAAGGAGGAGGAAATGCCCCGAGCGGCATTTACCCGTGCGTTTCCATCGGAGGAAGGAGTCGCTGCGAAAATCTATTTTTAAAGACTAAAAATCGATTTTTTATTTTATTTTTTGTTAGCCACATACGATGGTCGATGGTGTGGTCTGGTAAAAATCTTTGTTTTTATAAGACATTTATACATATTGTTCCCCTAATACTTTCTTAATCAAATGACATTTTCCCATAAGAAATGATTTGAATAAGGAAACAGAAAGCAGATGGATTATCTATGTTATTATATAACAATAATATATTATTGATATTCTTATAATGTTTTCAAATTTATTTCCAATAGATTTAGGGCATCTTTGAATGACTCTTGTTTATTTTTAGGTGTCGATTTGCTCTAGTGAGTTTGAGTTGGACACCACGTCTACGTGATTATACGTGCATTATGCATGCATGCATCGTGACCAACGTAAGGATGTTGCTAATCTGGTCCGGTTTAAGCCTTTAAGGATATGTTTAGGAGTTTTATATTTAAGAGCTATTATTTGCTAGTAGCTAGATTTCTGAATCATAGGTTATTTTTAAATTACGTACAAATTAAGTTTTACAATAATCTGTAGTTAAGATAAGTTTTATCCTCAATCATACCTTAATTTGGAATTTTTTAAAAAATGATATTTTTTAAAAAAATATTTCAAATATGTATGTTGATTTCAAAAATTTGCAAAACTAACAGACGGTCGGCACTTGAAGTGTCGATTGGATGTCACGTCAGCTCCAGTCAGCACTTCAAGTGCCGACCGAATATTAGTTTTGTAATTTTTTGAACTTTACATACATATTTGATTTTTTTAAAAAAAATATTATTTCAAAAAAATTCCCTTAATTTGTGAGAGCACGTGGGACCTACCTGCCTAGTCATCCGACTGTACATGCATGCATGCAACAGTGCAACACGAGGGGCGTCAAGGCCGAACGATTTCAATTCTTCACTTCTGACTTCGTGCTAGTATTAGGGTCTGTTTGATTCTTTTAGAAACTAAACTAAACTTTAGTCTCCTTTTTTTATAGGACTAAACTTTAGTCCATTGCTGTTTGGTTCTAAGGACTAAAGTACTAAAAGAGAGTGGGGGATGAGAGGTAAGTAGTACTTTTAGTCCCCTTTAGCGAGTTCTTTGGGACTAAAGGCTAAACTTTAGTCACTAAAGTTTAGTCTCACTTTAGTCCCCTTGTTTGGCAATTTAGAGACTAAAAAGGACTAAACTTTAGTCCCTAAAGTTTAGCAAGGTGGAACCAAACACCCCCTTATTCTTCGCAGCAAGCGATCTGACTTGTCGGCCGGCGACAGCCGACAGATCTGCAGATCGATCGAGCTCTACGCGTCGTCGCACGCATTCAGATGGAATTCAACTCCGCCGTTGACCCTTCAACTAATAACGGGCATGGACATTTCCGTCTTCATGGTCAAACTCGAACCTTCGCCGTCGGTCACTCACTTAGTACTTTTGATTACCTTAGCTTGTCTTTTTTTAAAAGGGTTTCCATACCAAGTTTGAGAATTTTTTTGAAAAAATATATTTTTTAAAATAAAATTTAAAATTTATATGGTAGTTTAAACAAATTGCAAAAATAGGCGCCAGTTGGCCGACCAAGTGTCGACTAGGCGCCACGTGGCACCAGTTGGTCGGCCAAGTGCTGACCGGTACCTATTTTATATTTTTTTTCAAACTGCCGTACAAATTTGAAATTTTATTTTTAAAAAATATTATTTCAAAAAAAATCCAAGTTTGATCGATACGTTTCCTTCAAATGTTCCGGAGATGCTAATATTCCGGACATATCTTTAGAAAATGTGCGCACCGTCTTTTTCATAGGTAAAAATAAATGAAATATAAATATGTATTGTGTAACGTCGAAAATCAAAAATAATTATATTAACAAGACGAGTCGTGTTCTTTTTTCAAAAACTCGTCTCGTAATTCCGACTAAACAAAAAAAACTTTGTTAGCTTGCAATATAAAAGATGATGTTCAAAGTTAAGAATTACTTACTTTGGTGCAAGCTGATGAATTTATGGGGTAATATATATAATCAAACTAAAATTCTAAAAACACCGGTCGTCTTAGCATTGTTGCAGCAAATATTTGCTATTAGTAAAAAACAATCAAGTTGACCTCACTTTATTACTTATAGTTTTCATTTTAATGCTTAGAGAATTACGTAAAATAAAATAATTAATTAATAAGTGCAAATAATAAAATAACATATATCGTAAGATAATCTTTATAAACTAAAACGATGGAAGTAGCTAAAAAGTAAGAGCATCTCCGGCAAAGATTTCAAAGCGGTGCATGGGATGAAGTCGCATCCCAATGCACCGAATCTTACCATTGGAATGCAGCGAATCTTGTTATAGTAGCATGATTCGGTTCAAAATGTAGAGCTGATTCATACCAATAAAAGGCAATAGAAAAACATAAGTGAAAAGAGAAAAACAACGACCAAGTCAACTACCACGGGTGAGAGAGAGAAATATTTTTTTATTATGTACATGACAACATGATCTGGTACCACTAGAGTTCATTGAATTTTAATAGTCATATGTCACATGTGCACCGAATCAGCACGAAGATATTCTAATGGTTGCAACTTAATGTTATGTTTTGCTGCTATAGATTGTAGCACACCAAAGATATGGAGTGTCTACACCCAGGATCTATAAACCAATTATGAATAATCTATTTATTTCGTCTTATAATATAATAATCTAGGATCAGATAAAATATTTCATAATACAACGAGTCTTTTATAAGATGAAGAGAGTACTTTATTGTTACAACAAGTACTATGGGACGGAGGGAGTATTTGTTATAGTATAGAAAGTTAATCCGATTCTAGTTGATATAGTATTGGACGAAGATAATACTTTATTTTATTTTATTGTTGTTGACGCTAAAATTTAATAGAGCTTAGGCCTACTAAAATGTCGCACGGTCAACAAGAGTTAAAGGAGTACGGTCAAAGGTAGTCAAAGAAAGCCAGTCCATATTGTTGCAGTGTGACCGGACGTGAAGGAGCCGATGAAGGAGAGAGAAGATAAGTATATCTAGAATCAATTATAAGATAGATTACTTGGACGGTAAGTCTTCGGACTATAAATATGTATCTAGTAGTTAGGTTTAGAGACACACGCAATCAACCACTACAAACTACTATTTTCGGTGCATCGTCACCCTTGAGCCCCAAGGTTAACTCCGACGGGACTTGGCGATTGGAACTAGACTACATCGTCTCGATCTCCGGCGAAGAGGTGAATCCCGCCACCTCGACGGTAACATCGAATAGGTTCGTGTTCTTCGAGGCTGCATCGTATCGATCTCTTGAGGTATCGGGCCGATCGGTGTGATCGTCGAGTTTATCTTGGTATATTTTGCTAGATCTAAGGCTGCATCATTTTGATCTCTTATATTGATCTGAATTATGTGTCATAGTTTAAGATTTCATCAGTTAAGTCTGACATCTTAATCTATTATATCATGTTCATGCTATGTATCATTCATTTAAATAAAGTATGCCCGATATGTTGAAGTGTTATTGATTTATCGTGATTAGCGACTGTCTCGGTTAGGTCTGATCTTACAATTACAGTAATTTAATAGTATGAATACATTGTTTGGTATGTTGAGTTTAGTTTCTATCGAAGTACAAGCCGATAGGTTATATTTATTTCCATGCTATATTCCATCCCCGTCTGAGAGACACTCATCGGTCTTGGTACACAAGGACTTCACCCTATCGGGCGATAGTGTGTTCAGCCCGATAGCGTGGACGTGGTCATCGGCCCTATGACCGATAGATGTGTTTATTCCTATTTATTCTATTCTCATCACAGTCATTGGCTCGATAGCCGATCGGTGTTGCTATTAACGTCGTTTTTTATGATTCCTTATCAGTTGCAAGGTCAAACTGATTGACACGCTTATAATCTTCCTTTTTCTTCTAAGATTACATGACATGCACCGGAGATCTTCTAGACCACGCATGTGACAAAAAATACACCAACAATTGTTATAACGGGTTTCATAGATGAATGATATGTATATTTTCTATGTATCTAATATTCATAGGTACAATAATTAATAGGAAGTAGTGTTCGTACTATACCGCCAAGCTAGACCCGATGGGCCCCTACGTACGTGTTTTCACTCCCATTTAAATGGCCGGCACATGCACCTTTTCACTTTTTGACATTTTTGAACATACCTAATATTTTCTCCGTTAACTTTTAACGACTTTTAAATGACGCATTTAACTTTTACCTTAACGTATACCGTTCATCTTATTTAAAAAATTATGCAAATATGTAAAAATATAAGTTATAATTGAAGTACTTTCAGTAATAAAATAAATTATAACAAAATAAATAATATTTCAAAAAGTTTTTAAATAAGACGATACTAACGTTGAGTAGTATGCTAATTCATATTGGTTAGGTGCAACTTGCAAGCCGCACCCCGCACCGAGCCCGTTCCGATTTCCGAACGGGGTGGGTGGGTGGAGACGTCGATGGACGGTAATCACCTAAACCAGTAGGTCCATAACCGAATATTTGTTTGATCAGCCTATTCACAATGAAAATTTTATGAGGGGTTTAATGATATTAATTACTTATGACATATTAGATTTTTTATTGATATGACATTCAATTAATGAGGAAAAATAATTAAGAAGTGTCATCACCATGACATGATGCTAACTCGTTTCCAAGACGGATGAAACAGTCTCCTGAAAACCAAATCGTTTCATCGTAGAAAGGAATATTTTATGAGAGCTAGTTGTATTTAATTACACTGGTTAGTCTAGAAAATAATGAAATGAAACTCTTCCATTGAGAGAGGATCATTCGGTTGAAAAACTGATGTGGACTTCTAGAAAACAGTGTTATGAAACTCACTATGATCGGTCGGCGAGAGATGTTTCTATGACATTAATTACAGGGCCATTTAGAAAAATTAAGGAAGAAAGAGATCATCTCTTATTCAAGAAACCACGTCGGCTCGCTGTTCAACACTCAACACTGGAAGAAACCAATCTCGGTTTATAACAGTTACTGTTTGGTTTATATCTAATTTGGTAGCAATAAGAGCATCTCTGTATCTTTTTTATAGGACTGTGATTGTGCATTTTATTCCCTATATATGTTCTTCCTTTCAATTGTATCTAAATATTTATTTGGTCCATATTTCTTATATTTAAGTCTCAAAATATTTATTGGGAAGAAATATTAGTTTTCCTATAAGCTGAGGATTCATTCCACTAAATATTGTGAACATTTTATTTTAGGGAGTTAGAGATCTATTGAAGCTATATTTAAAAATACAGTATAAAATATAGAAAAAAAATCAGAAATTTAAAAAATATGGAAAAACATATAAAGATAAAGATATTTATGTAATACAATGATAAAAATGGTATTGGTATGACCTTTGTTGTTTTTAAGTTGAATTAAATGGTAAAAAATATTAACCAACGAAGACTATTAGCCACGTAATATTGTTATCTGTCCACACGAATTTTATGGTTTATCTAAATGGTCAAGATTTTAAATAAGTTTTTAGAGGGTTTATTTTTAAAATTACATTTTATTTTAAAAAGTTAAATAAAAAGATCCCGCGAAGAAATCTCAAGGCCTATTGTGGGCCGATCCAACGGCCTAAATTAGCCCGATCAAAAACAATCCAAAAGCCCAGCACGAATATTGGCGCAGCCGTCGTTCCGTTTCCTTTCTTCTCCCCCAATGCAACTCCAGCTCGCAAAGCCAGAACTCCAGACACCACGAGCCAAGCTGCTCCCTGAGATCTGAGCCCAGGCGCGAGCGCGACCTCGAATCCATCCCCGCGCCGCCGCCGCGATTTCGTGCGTAGTTTCTTCCTCCCCTCTTCGCAAATCGGGGTCGGTTTGTGGGGTTTTCTAGGGTTTCCGGGCCGCCGCGATTTCAGTAGTGATTAGGTGGGAGAAGGGGTCTACGTTGTTGGGAGGAGGGCTTGCGGGGCGGGGACGTGGGCGATCTTGATCTGTTTTCGCCGGTGACGCGCAGGATGGCCGGAGCGATGGATCTCCCGGCGAAAGGCGGGTTCAGCTTCGACCTGTGCCGGAGGAATGCCATGCTTGCGGAAAAGGGACTCAAGATGCCTGGGTTCAGGAAGACCGGGACTACCATTGTCGGCCTGGTGTTTCAGGTACTTGTCTCTCTGTTCCTCCTCTGCTAGTTTGATAGTCTTGTTGCTGTTCAATCTGAACCATACCGTAGGCATTAAGGGGTTAAAGGAGGTTGCCTTTGCTTACATGTGTTTGATTCGCCTCACCCACACAAAGGTTTGGGAATAATTGATTATGTGATAATGAGCAAGGAATATATGTCTCTCTGCTAACTTCATAATTCACTAGACCATGGTTATAAATGACAACCAGGTAGGAGTATCAAGTAAATGGATGCTGGTTCAATCCTTGGATTACTAAGGCCATTCTTTTCTAAAGAGAAATGATCACTATGAGTCAGGCTCATAAGAATCGGATTCATTCCAAATAACGAGAATCAGGATTCTTGTTCACTCTCAATCTCTGTTTCAATTCGGAGATAGGCCTGAATAATAATGGATTTATATGGAAGTTTGTGTTTTAATGTCCTGCAACATTAGCTACATCTCCTTTTTGTGAATTTGTGTTGTACAAGTTTTATGTCTTAGCTTATGCAAGTTTCGTGCACATGCAACCTGAAGCTTGAAGTATAACAAATGACCAGGGAATACTAGAAATTGCAATGCTACCTACTTGCAGTTTCTTTCAACTTTCAAGGGCAGTAAACAATGCAATTTACTCTCTAGGGGTTGCCTGTTAACCCTCTGTTGAACGTTTGCTCCTACTTCTAACCTCGTAATTGCTATAGTAGTCTGATAATATTGGATGGTTTTGCAGTTCATGATGTCTGATTTTATTCCTTTTGTGCTCTATGAAGTGTATGAATGACTGACTTGTCTAAGTTTGGTGAAAATAGTGTTGGATATCTAGGATGGAGTTGTTCTTGGGGCAGACACAAGGGCAACTGAGGGTCCTATTGTTGCTGATAAGAACTGTGAGAAAATTCATTACATGGCACCGAACATATATTGCTGTGGAGCAGGAACTGCTGCTGATACTGAGGCTGTAACAGGTAAGAATAGCTTGAGGACATCATGGATTCATGGTAGTACAAAAATAGAGAAAATATACCAGTAGCAGATTGTATTCCTCAATTCTCAGTTGTTTCCTTGATTTACTTTTTATGTCTATCAAAACCATCACTTTGTTTTACTTTAACACCAGATATGGTCAGCTCTCAGCTTCAACTTCACCGTTATGCAACTGGTCGTGAGTCCAGAGTTGTAACTGCTCTCACATTATTGAAGTCCCACCTTTTTAGGTGCTCTCTCTCTCTCTCTCTCTCTCTCTCTCTCCTCTCTCTCCCTCTGTCTATCTCCCTGTGTAATTTTTTGTTAGCATAATGCCAATTTACTGCAAACATCTCACCTGGTTTCAAACTCCATTTTATATTAGCTACCAAGGCCATGTCAGTGCTGCCCTTGTTCTTGGTGGAGTTGATGTTACAGGACCACATCTACACACTGTGAGTAACTGAGTATGATTGTTTGTTGAATCTCTGGACATTTAGAGTAGTCTTTCTAATCTTTTGAAGTGCACAGGTTTATCCACATGGTTCCACAGATACACTTCCTTTTGCCACAATGGGTTCTGGATCTCTTGCCGCAATGTCGGTGTTTGAATCAAAGTACAAAGAAGGCCTCACAGTAAGTGGACAAATGCAATTTTAGATTTTTGTTCAAGATTGATGATGTATGCATTTTCCCTTTATGTTTTATGTCGATCAATTAGTTCCTTTAATTTCTAGAGGGAAGAAGGAATACAACTTGTATCTGAGGCAATCTGTGCGGGTATATTCAATGACCTTGGGAGTGGCAGCAATGTGGATGTCTGTGTAATAACCAAGGTACACAAGTCTGTTTCCTTGCCTGATACTGGCTGGTACTATCTGCAAATGTTTGATTTTTAGGGAGTGAATGTCCAAATTGTAGCGATTTATTTGCCTGTGCATGTCATCTTTTTCACACATTGTTCCACTTATTGCTACAATTTTCAGTAAACTGGATATTATATTCAGTTATCATACCCATTTCTTTTTAGTTACTCAAGTTGATAATCTATGACACCGCATTTTGCATTTTGCTATGAACACTTTGAGCAATCGCATGAGCCAACCCATGCAATCTTCATTAGATTATATGCAGTTACATCAACTATCTGCCATGCTAAAAACAAAGCCAAATAATTATATGCTATAATCTTCAGACAGGAGTAGAATATGCTATGTTTGATTGAAACAACTTATTATTGTTGCTTCAAAGTGAATGTTTCTATTCCTGCTTAACGAAATACTCCTGTTAACACTATTTAGGGGAAGACAGAGTACTTGAGAAACCACCAGTTACCAAATCCAAGGACGTATGTTAGTTCGAAGGGATACAGCTTCACCAAGGGGCAGAACTGGTTAGTGTCTTACTAATGCTACATATTATTAACACTGATAAAGATGATTCAGAAATACGAGGTCATTTGATTCTTTTTCTTGTCTTGCAGAGGTATTGTCCACAAAGATCACACAACTGAAGCCGAAGGTTGAGGTCACAGAGAGTGACGCAATGGAGGAGTGATCTGATGTGCTTTACCTTCGGACGAGCAGTCACGTTGAGAATCTGTGCTATCATTTCAGTGGAGCTGCTAGAACAGGGAAAAGGATGTCTTTTGTTGTACTTGCTGAACTAGACGCACCCCTTTCGGTGAATTTGTCACACATTTACGAGTGCTTATGTTTTGTTTGATTATGCGAGCATTGGGTTAAACTACGATGCTATTGTTCATAGCTGTTGCGTCGCCGATTGGAAGGTTTATTTAGCACGAACTGGATATAATGGCAGATTATTCCTCTCTAAATATATTGAGTCGAACAATCGATATATTATTCATAGAACTATTTTCCGAGAGATTTTTATCGAGATATTAGTATCCTTGAGTATAATTTGACCTAACAAACATCCGCAGCTTGTGGATGCCTCATTCTTCTTTGTGACTCCCTGAAACAAGATAGTAATCTTGACTTAGGGCTTGTTTGGCTACGCTGAAATCTTAGTTTAGACGTTTTGGATTGATGTTACTTATTTTTAGGAACTAAAGTTTAGTCTCATTTAGTCCTTATAATCTTAAATAGTATTGCTTATAAGACTAAACTTTAGTCCCTTGGAAATTGCTTAGGCTATTCACAACGGGGTTTTATGGGAGGTTTATGATATTAATTAACATGACACATCAGATTTATTGTTGACATGACATTCAATTAATGAGAGAAGAGAAAGAAGTAGTGTCATAATGGTGCTAACTCGTTTCCAAGATGGATGAAACGAAATGAAACACACACTGAGAGTCAAATCGTTTCATCAGAGAGAGGGTATTTTATGAAAGCTAGTTGCATTTAATTAAACCGGTTAGTCTAGTAAATAGTGAAATGAAACTCTCCACTGAGAGAGGTATTTCATTCAGTTATAAAGTTGATGTAGACTTATAGGAAACTGGTATTACTGAAACCCACCACTAGTGAATAGTCTTACAGGACTAAAAATATCATGTACATTTTATCCTCATTTATGAAGCCACATTAAATGATATTTAGTTCCTACATCTAAACAAGAGAAATAAACCTTAGTCCATATAAAAATAAATAAGTTTTAGTTCCTAAAAATAAACAAGTTATCTAAACATAACTTATTCCAGGTGAACGGGATAAGATTTTGGCGTGCCGAACAATGCCTTAGGTAGCTGAGGTAAGCAGACAAACCGGTGTACTCAACTAAAAATAGGTGCTAACAAACTTGAGAACCGTTTTCTCAAGCAGTGATTCAAATTTTAATATTGGAAATCGCAACAACACCAACCCATGTGGCTTGTATTCTATTTCATTTGAAAATTTGTTTGCGGGTTTTGTGTAGTGCCATCTTCTTGGAAACATACACAGCTTCGCTACAGTCTACCAACAGGGCGAGCCATTGAGAAAACTGGTACTCGTGTATTGGACAAAGGGATCGATTTAGATACTGAGAATGAGCAGCTGCAATGCAATCATGGCAGCTCCGAGGCCTGCCCCATCGTTTGCAAGCTTAATAACAGTCACCGACTTGGACGCCTCTTCTCCGAGCAACTCACTCATCAGTGTGCTCTGCATGCGCTGCCGGAATTCGGCATAATGTTCATACCGGCCGCCATGGCGCGGCGCCGTCAATCTTGCTGACAATCCCTGCGGGCTGAAGCAGCCAGACGGTCAGAACTCCTGGTGACAATGTCGCAGATTTCGACAACCATCTTCCTTGTTGCGCAAAAGGTTCGTGTCTCAAAGAACTGCAGCTCAATGCTGAACCCATCAAGAAGCTTTGATAGAATTTAGAGAGCAACACGAACAATTCACACACACTGTTATTTTACCAGCACCCTCTCACTCACTGCACTATTTAGAAATGTACTTATAGGACTTAAATAGCCATACACACACGATGAGAGCACACACTCATGCAATTTCCTTGTGCAATCACCTCCACTAATTCTGCTGCACTAATTCAGCACGCAATCACTCGATCTCCACTAATTCCGCTACACTAATTCAGCACGCAATCGCTCAATCTCCACTAATTCCGCTGGACTAATTCATAGATGTACTTAATGACACATTCCAAATAGCATAAAACATGCAACACTCATATCTAAACATTATAACACAAATGGAAATACAAGATTATTTCTAACGAGCCTACCTTTATGTTATCTTGTAAGTTTTTCAGCTACAATTCTCAGGTCAGGTGTTCCATCGTGATGAATTGCAGAGATATCGGGAGGTCCTGAATAAAATCATCAGTGTTTCGTAAATGGGATATATCCGGTTGTCCATCGTTCCAGGCTTGTTCACTTCACTAGGCTCTAGTGTTCATCTGCAGGCAGGCAGCGGCTAGCACGGTCTCACACGCCTTCTAAATTATTTAATTACTTATCCGCCTTAATTTTAAGGTATGTATTAAGAAGATAAGTAATAGGACTGTTGGAGAGTGATTGGGTGTAGTAATAATTTCGATGTCAATCAGATGTGATCATGTACCTAAAATCAGACTTTACGGAATAGTACTTACATAATGAAGACACAACTCTGATGTTTGTTTTTCGTGTTCACCGAGTGCTAACGGGCCAAATTATAAAATCTAAATTTACAATAAAAAAAATGCTCGCTGGAACTAATCGAAGGATTAGTAATTGAGTGTTTGGTTCGAGGGATCAAATAAGATGAAATGAAACGAGCTCGTTTTTGATGGTGTTTGGTTGACAGACAAAGGGAATATGAATATTCATCAGAGGAATATTCGAGGTATATTCCCAAAAATAGGGATACTTCCGTACCTGGAAATAGAGTGGTTAGAGTCATCCTACTTTTGTTTTGTTTGCTCGAAACAGCACGGGTAGGCAGTGGCTCAGGGCGGTCACTAGGGAAGGTGGTGATCCGGGGCGACGGGTGGGTGGGTGTGCTCCATGCGGCGGCTAGGGCAGGCGGTCGGGGCGACGACTCGGGGGGCAGGTGACGGGCAGAGCAAGCATCCAAGAGCAGTAGACGGCGACGAACACTGCTGGGATGAGAGTGGATGAGAATGAGAGATAGTGAAAGAAGAAGAAAAATGATAGTATGATATATGAGAACAACGTAATGATAGGTGGGCTCACAAAAAACTTTTATAATGGAGTTAAAATTGTCATCATCATATTTTTCTCAACCCACCAACCATACATAAAACATGGACATTCTCATCCCACGCAATCAAACACGAGATGTGATGATTCCATCCAAAAAACTCGAATAACTATCATATCTCACTTTATCTCTAAACCAAACACACACTAAGTAATTTAGGTAATTACAGGGGGCTATTTGACAAGGTCACATGGCGAGCGGGTAGGTCCCACGACTCATGAGCGATGGTGTCGATGCGTAGACATAAACTTTATCTCATGTCGACAATTGATCGGTCGACAAGAGAGTAATGGCTATGGCCGAATATGTGCTTTATCCACACTTTTATCGACACTTTTAAGTGGGTCAAATATGTGACCTATCAACACTAGAGCAGTTTAGTTTTATAATTTTTTTCAAACAACATTTAATGAAAAAAATATTATTTTACAAAAAAATTGGTGGTATGGCAGCCTAACTACATGTCATGCGAGTTTGATTTCTAGCCACACTTTGTCACGTTATTAGACAAGTTGGATCAATTTTGGTAGGTGTATAATCGTTGTCACAAGCTATGATAATATTCTCTTTAGTTTCACTTGTCAATGACTTAAAAAATATGGCAAGATTTTTAAAACTTGTTAAAATATGACAAAAATTTAATAACTTAAATTTAAACAAGTACAATATTTGTTGTTGATAAATAATGACTAGTAAGAGCAACTCCAACAGTAGACCTCAAATCAGGGCCCCTACTTTTGATTTGAGGGCTCTTCCTATTTTTGAGAGTCATGTTTCTGCGTTCCACTCCAGTAGTGGCTCTCAAAATAGATCACCTATTTTCAATTTCTACTATTTCTTCACACACTATAGACATGTATTTGATAAAATTATAGTACATAATAAATTATTTATAATTTAATAATGAATGACTATATTTAAATATTCAAATTTTAAAATGCAAATACAAATATTCAAATTTAAATATAGGAACATAATCATCTATCGTATTAAACAACAACAAAATCATCTATCATATTTAAATATTCAAAATTTTAATTCAAATACAAATATTCAAATTTAAATATAGCAACATAATCATCTATAGTATTAAACAATAGGAACATAATCATCTATCATATTTGGATATTCAAAATTCTAAATGTAAATACAAATATTCAAATTTAAATATAGGAACATAATCATCTATTGTATTAAACAATAGGAACATAATCATCTATCATATTTAAATATTCAAAATTTAAATATATGAACAAAACCATCATAAACAACATGAACATAATCAGCTATCATATTTAAATATTCGAATATTTAAATGCAAATACAAATATTCAAATTTAAACAAGTGTGAAACACGCGCGCCCACATGGCATAGATGAGAGACCCCTAGGATGAAGGCTTGGTGACCTATTCCGAGACTCCTATTTTAGAGAGCCTCAGTAGACCTAAATTTTCTAACGGACTGAAAAATAAGTTTGAGAGTTCAAGTAGAGAGCTTTTGAGTTGTTTAAACAAATACTCCCTCCGGTGCAGTAAAGGAAGTCATCCTGCGCGCGACCGAGCGTGCAGAAAAGAAGTCGTAGCGCCACTTGGGTCTTGGATTTGGGCAAACAGGGAAAACTCCATGATAATTAATCACTCCTTGGTATGCACAATCGAAGTAGCACCGGAGTCCAACAGCTCGACACCACATCACACAACACAACACAGCGCGTCTCCCGGAGTGAGAGGGTGGGCCAGTCACCGGAATAATCGGTGGGCTCCGATTGATTTCCGGTCAAATTTTTGGTAGTGCTACACATTATAAAAATTTTCGTAAGATAGAGTCCCAAAAAAACACGGTTTGATCTTTTGCCCAGAAAAGAAAACACAAATTCATAGATTGCATCAGCATTTCGTAAAACAAAATCACGAGAGCATGTTTGGCCTGCTGCAAACTTGAAAAACTTCGTTAGAGCAAAATCCAAAGCGCAACAAGCCGACCATTTTTTTTAATAAGCTACCCTGTACGACTACGTGCGCGCGGTTTCCAAACCGCGACGCCGTCGTAGCGTCCTGCCGACGGCGGAGTATATGAAGAGGCTACCTAAGCTAAGCTAAGCTAAGATACTGAGTTTTTAGAAACTACAGTATTTTAAAAACTACATTATATTATGTTCATGATAATACCACAATTTTTTTAAAAAATGTTTCATACCAAAGTTTTCAATAGTGTAGATTGAGTACAGTATTTTAATACTACAGTTTACTTTACATAGATTTTAGATTGAGTTGTCAAACACCTTTTAGTATAAAATACTGTATCATTGCTCAATACTTGCAGTATTGCTTCTAAAACTACAAAAACTTTGTTCAGACTAAGCTGCCATCGGCCGTACTAATGTTAGAATCTTAGAATCTACAAGTTTAAAAATAATTAGTTAGAATCTCTAGCTACCGAAATCGAAGAATTTAACGTATCGTCAGGCTAATTACCGGGCGTAGCAGTAGTGTACTGTGGCAGCAGGCTAGGAGGAGGCTACGTACATACGTACGAAACGAACGATTGATAGATTCCTACTCGTACTGTACAGCACTAGGACCGTACATTATTTAAAACCAGATTTGTCCCGTATGCAAAAAAAAATTTACTCCACCGATAACACGCGCGCAGATCCCGTGCATATATACCGACGACGTGATGTACTGTCCATATTTACTCCTGCCCACAAGCGACCAACGTTCCATCTGTGTTTAATGACAAATACGGTACGTCAGAACTCTGATTTATTTATTTATTTTGATCAAATAGTTAAAATTAAAATAATGGCTTATTACTTTGTTATTTTTGATTTTTCTATACAGGTCCTATATGGATCCAGGGGTTAGAGTTAGTTTGGCTAGATTTACCCTAACTAACCACAAAATACTCATACAGGAGGGTTAGAGTTGGACTATTTCAATCTAACACATAAAAAAATTAGCACCTCCAAAGGGTGCTAATTGGGGCTAGTTTGTGTGAGGCCCACCCAAACAAGCGATTTCCAACCACACAGCCAACGCCGCCACTTCTCCCGACGCCGACACTGCCGCTTCTCCTAGCCGACGCCGCTCGCCGTCCTCCCGACCGCCTCTCACTGATGGACGGAGGCTACACAGGGGTTGGCCACACTAAATCAAGCTGAAAAATAGTCAGCTGATTGAAAAAATGACTAACTCTAACCTCTAACCCTTGCATTCATAAACCTCAAGGGCTAGAGTTAGTTCAGAGTTAATTTAAAATTACAATCTAATTCTAACCTCTAGCTCTGGTAGAGTTTCAATACAGGGCCACATACTTTTTAATTTACTGCGTGGACTTTCCAATTTTCATGTTTTCATGGATTATTGTTAATTATAACTAAAATCAGTGGTCTTGATTAATTTAAAGTATTATAACAATATGCACCAGTCTCTAACAAGATCGATCGATGCTGTTCCATGGCTATAATTTCGAAACTTCATCATGGCCGCCTGCTTCCTTGCTGCGAAAATCGCCGTTGTACTTGGCACGCGTACGTACGCACGCATGGATCGTCCAAGGTCGGTCAGTTTCTTCACCGAATTGAAGTCAATTCAAATGTTAAGTGCAATTATGCGCGCGCCGTGCATATAATCACGCATGCGTACGTAGGTAACGTCTAGTAACTGCTGCTGCCATCATGCATGTTCCCACACCCACGCCCCGAGATGGCCATCGGTAGAATACGACACCACCACGTGTGGTGTTTGGTTTCTTTAGTCTAAAGAACTAAACTTTAGTCCATCACATATTTGGTTTCATGGACTAAAATTTATAAATAGAATTGAAAAAGACTATTTTATTCCTTGCAATAAGAGACATGAGTTTTCCCAACACACTTTAATGAGGGATAGAAATGTCCAAAGCTCACTTTAGTCCAGTTTAGTCTGGACTAGAGGACTAAAGCCTTTAGTCCAAATTTTAGTCTGCCTTTTTAGTGTTTAGGGACTAAAAGTTCATAAAAATAGTGGACTAAACTTTAGTCCATAGGAACCAAATAGGGCCTTAGATTGCACTTACTTATTTTTAGAGGCTAAATCTTACTTATTTAGTACAGACTAAATTTTAGTCTCTTGTTTTGGATATAGGAACTAAAGTACTATACAATTACCATATTACTCTTAATTACCTTTTAGTTTTTATAAACTTCTTATTTTTAGGGACTAAAACTTGCTTATTTTAGTAAGTGCTAAAGTTTAGTCCTCTTGTTTGGATGTATGGACTAAATATTATTTAATGAGGTGTTCATAAATGAGGATAGAGTGTGCATGGCACTTTTAGTCCAAATAAACAACATCCAAGGGGCTAATGGACTAAACTTTAGGGACTAAATTTTAGTCTCAATAAGCAATCATGTTTGAGATTTTAGGGACTAAATGAGACTAAATTTTAGTCTCAATAAGCAATCATGTTTGAGATTTTAGGGACTAAATGAGACTAAATTTTAGTCCCTAAAAATAAGTAACTCCAACCCAAACGGGCCTTAGTGACTTATAAACTAAACTTTAGAGTCTAAAGTTTAGTCTCCTTAAACAAGTAAACAAGATCATTTGAAACTTTAGGTACTAAACCAAACCAGACTAAGGGCCTGTTTAGATCCAAGGGGCTAAAATTTTAGTCACCCCTTGTTTGGATCCAAGGACTAAAAAAAGGGCTAAAACAATTATTGCAGTGTATAATGACTGAAATGCCCTCATTTATTACTCTTGCTTTTCATGAATGCATAGTGGGGGTATGAGCGGAAAAGGGGCATTTTAGCCTCTATTTAGCTCCTCTTTGGGGGCTAAAGGGCTAAAAAATTTTAGCCTTTTTTTAGTCTTGGTGTTTGAATTTTTAGCCCCAAAAGAGACTAAATTATAGCCTCTTTTGATTTAGCCTTGGATCCAACACCCCCTAATATTTCGGTGACATTATCGGCTGTAACTTTGCGAGCCACACTACCTTTCGATCGCTCACGCTAGGCTACGGCCAGAGCTAGCTAGGCCACTGCCCAGTGGTGCTGCTACTACCACGCTTTGGTGTACCAGCGCTAGCCTTTTTTGCCATGCATGAAGCATGGCTACCTAAGAAGATCACGTGAGATATCGAGGTGCTCTTTACGTCAAATTCCATGCATGCCAGCCTCTCTATTCTACTGTCTTTATCATTTAAATTTTATTGCAGACGTGGGGCATTCACAACCAAGAAACCATCTAGTAGTTTCTAGACATGCCATGTCACTAAGAAACTACTCATAGAAACTCACTCTCACAATGAATGGTTTATTATCTCTATTTATTTTCCCCTCTTTTGCCCAATCATAAATAAGTGGACTCCATCTATAGAAAATACTACACTCTCCCAATGCATGTAGAGTGGTTTCTTCATCTTTTGTATTAGTGATAGAAACCATTTCTTGCATGAGAAACTATTTCCTCAACTTTTCTCCTCTTTCCTCATTAACTCTCATGCCACATCAGATTTTTGCTTATGTGGACTACTATTTAATGTTATAGAAATCATCCTACTCATTGCATTGGAGATGCCCTTATGATTTTAATAATTTTTTACTTTTAATCAGAGATATGATACTCCTACATTTTTTCTCCTTTTCTCCCCCGTGTATTCCAGTGTGATCGATACGTCGTCGTCGTCTCGTCGAGTAGTCCACTTCGTCTTCCCCAGAAATGCTTTCAGCGAATGAAAGGCTTTCTTGCTGTGTGTGCGCACCCTGTTGCTATCAGATTGGTTAATGGTTGCCTTTCTTTAGGTTTCTTCTTTAGACTGTCCCTTTTCGAACCTTGAGTCCTGCCCCAAATATCTCGCCTCTCCAATCCATTAGAGAGAGAGAGAGAGGAGGAGGTGGTTTGTCCGGTAATGGTTGCCGCATTGGTGTTGGTGGCCTCCGTCGCTTTCTTTTATTCGAACGAGGCGCCGCCCACGCGCCATTGGCAACGTATTCTATGCTCAAAGAGGTATTGTGCTCAAATGCACACATTAAATTTAGGCCAAAGACCTTCCATCCAACGGTGTTCAGCTATTTGCATTTACACCCTCCCACCTCCTCTTTTCCGGTGCAAAAAAAAAATCATTGGATAAGAGGAGGTGGGAGGGTGTAAACGCAAATAGCTGGACACCGTTGGATGAAAGATCCTTGGCCTAGATTTAATGTGTGCATTTGAGCACAATACCTCTTTGAGCATAAGATACGTTGCCCGCGCCATTTCCCTCTCTTATTCAAAAACGGGGTCTTGGTTACAGTGGCGCTCCCTCGGAGTCGTCGTCGTCATCGCTGCTGTGCTGCTGTGTTGGGGTGTTGGCTCACTAGGCAGGTAGAGGAGTCGCGGCCGGCCGGAGTCGTGAGGTCCGGCGATGGGCAAGGCGGCGCGGTGGTTCCGGAACATCTGGGGCGACAGGAAGGAGCAGAAGCAGCAGCAGCCGGTGGCGGTGCCGGCGCCGGCGAGAAGTGGCAAGAGATGGAGCTTCGGCAAGTCGTCGCGGGACTCGGCGGAGGCTGCTGCGGCGGCGGCGGCGGCGGCCGTGGCGAAGGTCGGGGGCAGTGCGGCGATCGCGAGGGTGGCTGAGGCGGCGTGGCTCAGGTCGATGTACGCCGAGACGGAGTCGGAGCAGAGCAAGCACGTCATCGCCGTCGCTGCGGCCACCGCGGCGGCGGCGGATGCGGCCGTGGCAGCCGCTCAGGCCGCCGTCGCCGTCGTGCGTCTCACCAGCAAGGGCCGCGTAGCTCCGGTCCTCGCCGTGGCAGGCGACCTGCGCAGTCTGGGTGCCGCGGCCGTAAGAATCCAGACCGCGTTCCGAGGATTCCTGGTAAGAAGCAAAGGATCAACACAACACCACCGATCCGTGTTGCTCCTCTGTTTCATTTGATCGTCATCGCCATTGTTGTTGCTTCGATGGAATCACGCCGTGTTTTGTTTGCGTTTTTTTTTTCATGCAGGCGAAGAAGGCGCTGCGAGCGCTCAAGGCGGTGGTGAAGCTGCAGGCGCTGGTGCGCGGCTATCTCGTGCGGAGGCAAGCCGCCGCCACGCTGCAGAGCATGCAGGCACTCTTTCGTGCGCAGGCCATCGTCCGCGCGCACCGCGCCGGCGCCGGCGCCGGCGCTGCCTCTCTCCCGCAGCTCCACCTTCCTCCCGTCTGGCCGCGTCGCTCGCTGGTACACGCCCATTAATTTTCCGGCGAGATTTGTACTCAGGTATTTACTAAGGAGCTAATGGGCGTTGTGGGGCGGTGCAGCAGAAGCAGTGCGTGGACGACACGCGGAGCGAGCATGGCGTGGCGGCGTACAGCCGGCGGCTGTCCGCGAGCATCGAGTCGTCGTCGTACGGGTACGACCGGAGCCCCAAGATCGTGGAGGTGGACACCGGGCGACCCAAGTCGCGGTCGTCGTCGCGCCAGGCGAGCTCCCCGCTGTTCGACACCGGCTGCGTGAGCGGCGAGGAGTGGTGCGCCAACTCCATGTCGTCACCGATGCCGTGCCACCTGCTGACCGGCGCACCGCCACGCATCGCCGTCCCGACGCCGCGCCATCTCCCGGACTACGACTTGTGCGCTCTGGAGAAGGCCGGGCCGGCGACGGCGCAGAGCACGCCGCGGTACGTGCACGCGCCGCCGACCCCGACCCAGAGCGTGTGCGGCAACTGCCCCAACTACATGTCCAACACGCAATCTTTCGAGGCCAAGGTGCGGTCGCAGAGCGCACCGAAGCAGCGTCCGGAGCCCGGCGTCGGAGACGGCGGCCGGAAGCGGGTGCCGCTGAGCGAGCTGGTGGTGATGTCGTCCCGGCCGAGCCTGAGCGGCGTGGGCATGCAGCAGTCGTGCAACCGGGTGCAGGAGGCGTTCAACTTCAAGACAGCCGTCGTCAGCCGCCTCGACCGCTCGTCGGAGGCCGGTGAGTACGACCGGCAGCAGTTCTTGAAGAGGAGGTGGTGATCAAATCACCATGGAAGGGAAAAGACGAGAGCTTTTTGTCTAGTAATTAGCAATAAGAATGCGTTTTAATATGTTCTTCGGGAGTTCTCGTCCTTGTTTTTAATTTCCTTTTCTCCTCCTTTATTTGTGATGAAGCATGCGATTTCTGTTCTATTTTTCTCTCTTTTCATTTTCCGCGCGTTAGTGGATGCCAAACAAACCATAAGTGTACGACTAAATTTTGGTTCATAGGACACGATTTTTTTAATAATATTTTTTTAAAAAAAATCAACTCCATATAACTAATTCCAAAAATTTCAAAAATAATCAGTGGTCGGCTGACCATCGTTTGAACCTTGCCACGTTAGCATCTCCTTGCTCGTCGTGTCGTGCCTGCTCGGCGCCTGAGCATCTCCTTAGCCTCCCTGCGTGTCACTGGTCCACACACGCCTGTTGCCTCGCCTCCCACACCTTGCGCCCAACCACCTCGCCATCTTGATGTCTCGGCCTCCTTGCGCCCCCCTATCCCTATACGCATGTCGTTTCACCTCTCACGCCCTATGCCCATCCACTTCACCTCCTAGCCCCCTCACATCCCGCACTACAGCCCGCCACCTCGCCTCCCGCGCCCTCAGCTGTTGCGTGCATTAAATAGAGCCGATAGCAGGCGCACACATTAAATGGAGGCGGCGAGCGAGGTGGCGACGGCGGTTTACGCTCGTGGGCGTGGGAGACGAGGCGGTGTGGGCGTGGGCGAGTCTAGTTCGACCGATGATCAAGTGAACCAAGCTAATGTGGCGTTGTTCAGCCGAACTAAGGCTGACGTGACTTGATTCGGCTGATGATCGGTCAATAGGTACTCAGTTTTGCAATTTTTTGAATCGGGTGTCTTGAGTTCAATTTTTTCAAAAAAATATATTTAAAAAAATCCATAGGACACTTGGATGTAAAATCGTGCTGGCTCTCCAATCTCCATGTTACCCCAGTTGTCTTGCATGGCGACGTCGTCGTGATGTTTGCATGTGTTCTTGAAATACTTATCATGTTTTTGAAACCAAAAGGAATTAATCGAATTTCTGAGTGAATTCAAATTTCAGCAAAGTTCATTTAGGCGGATCCTACGTTTTTCTTTACAGATGAGATGTCCATCATCACGGTGCAGAATTTAAAGCTCATTTTTGAATAAAAAGCACGATTCAGATTTGTCTGAACTCTGAAGTTCTCAAACCATTACCCTGTTCTTCGACACATGTGGGCCCAATAGGTAATATGAATTTGATGAAAATATTCTTTAGTGATATTATAATTTTTAAGAATTTGAATAATATTAAGTCAGATCTCGTTCATTCTTAATCGACACACTAATAATGTATTTCTAAGCCATGAAAATATATTCTACCTTAAAAGTATATACCGACGGTGAATCTGGTACCACCACAATCATTTTTCTTGACACGAAGTGACATGATGTTATTTTAACATTGCAAAGAATTCTTTCGTTGCAACGCACGGACACAAAACTAGCTAGGATGATACATTTTCAATTTTCTTGGGCTTGTTTGGTTTGTTGCCACTACTAACATTGAGATTTTGGAGCTAGCTACCATAAGTCCATAAGTGACTTCTGCTGTGGCATTTACATGGAAGCTCTATATATTTGAGCAAGGAGAAATTGAATCCAGAAATTTCAGCTTTATCTTCCAAAGTTGTTGATAGTTTAGTTTTCAATGTCTTCTTATAATCTCCTCAATATAAACTCTTTATATATCTAGTGAGGGTACAAGCTGTATGATTGTGGGCATTTTTCTTTAAACAGTAAATATTGATATTGGCAATTGCTATATCTTAGTATATATTTGAAAATTTAAAACTACTAGCGGCTGGCGGACTCAGGATTTTTCGATGGATATGCCATGCCACGCTAAAATCTTTGTATGTAATTTGGTAAAATTAATTATCTGGATTGAATAAATAATTATTAAATTTACACCATTATTTAGTATATATAATATATATATGATAAATATTAAATTAAAATATTAAGTTAGAGACTTACGTAAATATAAATAGTTTAAATATCATACTTTTTATACGATAAATAATAAATATTTAATATGGGCTAGCCACTAAACACAACATAGGATGCATGTAAATAATAAGTTTTGTTACTTAAATAAATCGTAATAACCAGAGGAACAAAAAAAAGGCTAAAATATTTTTAGTGGTCAGCAGCAGAACACACAAAGTATAGAACATAACAAAAAATATTTTTATTATGCTATATAATAACAAAAAATAAAAAAATTATCTGATCCTAGTCACTAACACAAACGTAGCATGTAAATGCTAATTTTTTCCTCGAATAAACGGGATAACAAAGAAATAAATAAAAAATGCTAAATTATTTATAGCAGTCAAGAAGAACAAAAGAAAAACATGACCTCCGCGTTAAAGAAATGTGTAGATATGCTTGCTAATATATATGTATTTTATTTTATCAAGAGCAATGTTTTTTTAATGCAGCAACGACTATTTTTATGTGCACCTTATCGTCCGTTTATTTTTTACAGGAAAACTAATATTGATATATCTATTTATTAGGTTCTATACAAGCCTTAACTGACTATCATATTTACGTGCATATTTTCATGATTAAGGGGGTGTTTGTTTCCTTTAGTCTAAAATTTAGTCTCATCACATCGAATGTTTAGATACTATTTTAAAGTATTAAATATAGATTATTTACAAAACTTATTCATAATCAATGGATTATTCGCGAGACGAATCGAATGAACCTAATTATACTATGATTTGACAATGTGATGCTACTGTAAATATTTGCTAATCATAGATTAATTAGGCTTAAAAAATGTCTCGGAATAATCTTTCGATTCTGTATTTATTTTTATAATCAATTCACGTTTAATCATATAAAAAAATTGACGTAGGATGTGAAAAGTAAACTTTACACCACTAAGGGTGATAAGCTCTTTTTCATAATAAACTAACCACCTTTTGGCTTTTGCTGTTGCTGCTAACTCAACTGAAAGTCTGAAACAACACAGCTGCGAGTAGCATCGTATGTTTTTGCTCTGTTTGTAATTGTAGGGGTAGCTGCTTTCTCTTTGGCAATGATTAGGTTCTGATTTGATAGATGAGGAGGGACTGGCTATCAGCTATGGATGGATAGACAGATAGACTGAGGTGAGCTGAGCTGCAGCTGCTGCTGCTGGTGACTGGTGTTGCCCTGGAGTACATTTTTGTTCTTTTTCAAAGATTCTCCTGTCCCTGCCTTAACCTCTGTTCTCCTATCTGCTTCTGCTCGGTTATGGTTGGTCCGTGCCGGACTGCCGGTCGCTGCCGTTTTGCACGGTTCGTCGTTGCAAATATCTAATCATTCCACCCTAGCTTGTTTGCATTTTGCTGGTCGTTGTTGTTACCTCTGAGTCTGATCACCTCATTTGTTTCGTCGACGAAAAAATTGGTCACCCAGTTTGCTAAAAAAAACTGTTCACTTGATAGTTTCAGACGCACAACTTCTCCTGGTCTTCCGTCTCAGACGCTGGTTGAACTATGGAGACAGGCACCCTGATTCAAAACACAAAACAAGCAAGAAAATTTATTCGAAATGGGTCTGATTCCCAGCCCCTCAGCTCTATATCTCTTTCTCCGTGGATGATGCAAGGAGAGCTACAGGCTAGGGCTGCACATGGAAACGTCTTGACCGGTCGGCTGGATATGCGATAATGCGATCGGTTCATTCGGCGGCTCAGGTCTCGAGCCGAGCTGCTGGGGAGTGGGGACGAAAGAGCACATTTCGCTCAATTCGATGCCTGATGCCTGGCCTGGCCTGACCGGACCGGACAAGGCAGCTACTTCATGCTTGTGCAGCTCCACACTCTAAACTGAGTATCGTTTAATCTTAAGTTTAGTCGTTTAGAGTTTGTTTGGATAGTTATTGTTTATTTTTAGAAACTAAAATTTATTCTTATTTAGTCCCTGAAATTCTAAATATCTTTGTTTATATGGCCAAACTTTAGTACTTAAAGTTTAGTCCATAAGTCACTTTGATGTTGCTTAGGCTATTCACGGTGGTAGGTTTCGTAACACTGTTTTCTAGAAGTCCACAACAGTTTTACAACTGAATGAAATACTCTCTTTCAGTGGAGAGTTTTATTTCACTATTTCCTAGGCTAACAAATGTAATTAAATGTAACTAGCTTTCGTGAAAGATACTAGTGGATAAAATAAATAAGATAAAAACTAAGACGTTTGGACCATAACATTGGCACGGTTGAACCAGTCTCACTGAATAAAGATCAGTATTATCAACCAAATATTTGTAACGACGAACCAAACAATAGTCATAGAAATTTTGTCCGCTTTATTTATCAACCAAATTTCTTACAATTACTATAGAGTTTAGCAAGCCACCAATGTGATAACATTTTAAGTTGAGGCTTGGTAAATTATGGTTAAGAACCAAACATGCTCTTTTAATAAGAAAACACTTCTTCTACCTCGTATACCTTTTCTTTTGTGCCATTTAATCATCCTCATGGAATCACCGGTGACATTATCGGCTCATCTTTGTCCAGGCTTCCTGAAGAAATTCGAATAAAAAATCAGAAGCCCACCATATTTCTTCGTCTTTACCGATTCACCGATAGAACAACCTCAATGTATATGGACTGATTGATCCATATAGATGAATTAAAAATAACTAGTTTTTATTGTTAAAATCTGCATAATAATAATAGCTAGCTGAACCAAAGAGGTAGAGCCCACAAGCAAATAAAATAAGCAAGAGTACATGTGAGAGAAAATATTTTTTTATTTCGTATGGGTAGCCCATAGCATTATGAGTAACTGAATCTATTTCCTTGCTATGGATTTTTCACAATGTTTATAGATAGCTGAACTTATTTCTTTATTCTTTATGAGATTCTAAAAAGCATATAGCGAGAATCTAAGTTATAATTTTGTTAACTTTTAAATAGTAGTTTATTTTTAGATTATATAATTATTGAGTTTTATAATCTGAATCAAAAATCTAAACCATTTAAAAAAACTATATATTTTTGAAGTAATTGTACATGGTAGAATCTCCTGTCCTGTAATAATGTTTCTTTGAAGTTTTTGGTTGGACCAGTCGCAATCCTCTATATAGGATAATGTATTTGACATTTATCGGACTACCGCATAGGAAAAAATTTGATGTGGCAAAAAAATTAAAGTTAAAAGATAAAATAAAAAAACTATATCTAAAATAAGACATAATGTAATCACAACATCTAAAAAAGAAATAGAAAGCAATTGGATGGGACGTGGAGAGAGAAATGAGAGGTAGAGATTATATTGACATTTTTATTATCTAAGAAATCTTGGATTGAAACTGTACTTGGTTTGAGTTTTTAATAAAATTAATTGACGTATGCAAATGTTAAGCTTGCTGTAATACTAAAATTATGTTTAATTATCTGTATAAAAAAATTTGCTACCAATTCTTTTGTATCTTCCACACAATTATCTCTTATGGACACTAAACCAAATCTTCTTCTCAAACTATATCCTACATTTTAAAAGAAAAAATTGGTAGTGTGCTAATACTTAACCAAGGTTCAAGAATTGATACTAATGGATTTTTGAACCTTCTAAACTACTGCAGTGTGGCACTGATGTTCCAGCTGAGGTTCTTCCTTTGATATATATATATATATATATATATATATATATATATATATATATATATATTACTGACATCCAAATACATGTACACTTTTTTGTCTTGTTAATTAGTCTGACTCTGACATTATCGGTTTAGTTAGTTCTGCATTGTACTCTCAAACTTTATTATTTTCTAATGTTTTCTACTATTTCTTACTAGCTATATAGAGCTACCTTCTAGCTTAATCGTTAATACGATCATGTAGCACTGATACTTTAATGTAATTAGATAGTTTAAATTAAATTGCTCAAAATTTAAGCTACCTGCTGTAACTACCGACATGACAATCGAACGAGAGGCAAAGGATGTGTTTGGTTAAGCTGATTCTGAAAAACTGTTGTGAGATGTGAGCCGTGAAAAAGCTGCTATGAGCTTTAGAAAAGCTAAGAAGTTGTTTGGTTAGAATAGTTGCGGATTTATATTTTGATAGTTTATGGTGTTTAGTTATATTATTATCGTGTAAATTTACATGTAAATCATTCTAATCATGAAATTTTATAATGTTTATATTAAAATTATACATTTTTAAATTACACTAAAATGATATATATCAGCTCAACTGAGAAGCTGTGAAATATGAGTTATACCAGCTTTCAAATTTATACTACGAGAATCTGTAGATTCTAAAAAAACTGAGTGACCAGAAGAACTGTTTAGCTCATATTATAGCTTCCGAACCTTCCCTAGAACCAAACAAACCCTAAGCCACCTGCTAATGTCCCCAGATTTAAGCAAATTAAATTGGTAGATCTTCCGATCTTCCATGCAAGTGATCAACATTGGATCATGAGATTGACATCTATATTTACCGTGTGGTATTATTAGGTCAGACGTGCGTGTACCATTTTTGGCGTGTAGATTAGATTACTTAATTAATAGTACCTAATTTAATTGGGCAGCATTGCAATTTGAGAATATATAACGTAGAAAACCCGATTATTTTGTGCTTGTCGTGAAATTAGTAGGCGCACCGTAGTTTCGTGTATTTCTAAATGTGGCCATTCATGGTATCCTTGTTATTGTAAGAATGTAATAGTTTAAACTAAACTGCACAGTTGTTTAAAATAATTAATTAAAAAAAGAAAATAAGATAACCGACTTGATTATGAAAAGTAATCTGCATGTATATCGCCTACACAAAAATTTGTTGATTATTTTCTTTTTCTAGTGCGTGCAATAATTAGTCTGCTAGTATGCAAAGAAAAAATTAATTGCTACATGTATGTGGATTTGCACGTATTAATTAAAAGTTATATAACCTATTACCTCTATGAGTTAATAGATCAACGATATGAAATATAAGTCGTTAGATCGTACAAATTGGATGTTACACAAAATATTTTGAGTACCCATAAAATTCTCGATCTAAATATGTTTGTATTAAGGCAACGATTCTTATACCATCTTGTATGAAAGGATAGACGGATATTTTTTATATATGTTTGGGCCCTCAATTAGGTGATAAACCAGTATTTTGATTACATATTTTTTTACTCCCACGCTATATTTAATAGAGGCAAATAAAAAGTACATAACAGGAGCAAGTACCTCACTGAGATCTAAATAGAACGAGCGAGCCAAATAATCCTGAAAAAAAAGAACGGAACCAGCAGTCCAAAAAAAACTAGGATGGAACTATTACGAACATACATGCAGATTTGCAACATTCAACCCCCTGCAGCCAAGTTAGTCCAAAAAGAAAGTAAAAGAAAATCCGAGCTGGAAGCATCACGGAGAGCAGAGAGGCAGCACTGAAGCTCATAACGACGAGCCGTGCGCGTACGAACTTGCAGCCTGAAAATGTCGTTTTATGGTTCATGAGTTTATTACCACTGCAGGCACTCCCGACACAGGCGAATCAAGATCCCCAGTTGGTTTCGTCAGAGGGGCAAGGCAGTCCGACCCTCGTACCGTTGAATTTTGATTCAACCAACATGAGAAGAGACTTCGTAGTAGGTGAACTCCACATATGATGGGATTCACCTCCATAGTGTCCGGCGATCTCCACACTGTTTGATTCGCATCGAATGGTATGGATAGCGACTGCCGTTCCGCTGCATGGGTCTCCTCTGCCTCTGGCTTTGAGTGCTTGTGGTCCAGCTTCTTCTGTGCCGGTGCTCTCCTCCTGGTTCATGTCGGTTTCCTTCAAATTTTGGTCCACACACCAATACTTTTAATGCAAAATCTAGGAATGGAAATGTATGTTGGAAAATTTGAATTATCCGTATTCATATCCAATAAATTGTAAATATAAATATTTGTATTCATTTATAAATTAAATGTAGACGATAAAATGAAAATTTATTTCACAAATACGGATATGGAAATGCATATCTAGATTTCCGTCAGATCCGGATATATAAATCGATGCATTGGTATGCGTTTTAGACTTTTACACGGGTCAAGTTGTCAGTAGCTTAGGACAATAGGACGTCACTTCTTGTGGTTCATTTATTCTTTATATAATTATAAAACAATTATATAGGAGAGATTTCTAGCAGTACAAGTTGTAGTATGATCAAAATACAATTTATTTTTTTTACTTGCAAACAATTGCTTTGAATTTGAGAATATATTCTTGAAGTGACTGAATAACCTGTAAATAATCCCTCTTAAAGTCTGAATAAAAAGTCTCAAATACCATAGAAATCGGGCGTAGATTTTTCGTAAAAAACGTCACTGAGTTATACTGTTCTACTACCATGTAAACGCCTTTGATATATTTCTGGTCGTAGTAAAATGTTCCAGCAAAACGCCTTTGATATATCCGAAATCGACAAATATTCAAGCACTGGAAATTCACTAGGGGAATATACCTACTAAAGTGTGCATCCTCTCTCCTGCAGAGTTCAGTGTGAGATTTATTATTTCCATTGGGCACTAAGCTCTTCATCTGAAAACAGTATGGTAATCACCTTGTTGTCAATAAAATATGTGAAATTTTGTTCAATCTTGTAGATATACATGAGACATAAACAAGGTCACACCCCATCTGAATTCTGACCTGCTCCCCCCTGATGACATATTTTGGCTGATGAACAGGTGAGATTTAAAGGCTGGCAGGTTTCCTGCTGTCTAGTATGAGGACCCCAAATGGAATACATTGTTATTGTACATGAAAAAGAAATATACTATACAGTATACAATCTTTATAAGAAGCAAAAGGAACTTTCTCAGCAGCATGTGAGAAGGAAATCATTTTCAAAGTGGCTCAGGAAATGTCAGGCTCTGAAATGCACCAGTTCTTTTTTCCTTCATTCTTCCCAACAAGGGAATTTACTCCAAGCAATATGGTCACTCCCTCTCAATTCTCAAGGCACATTCTATTCAATTCCCTTCTCTGAATCAAAAAATTCTGCCAAACATTGGCTGCTCAGCTGGTGGAAAAGATCAAGTTGGTTCCAACCAGAATTGAGATACACATCCAAGCCTGCAGATTCATGTGACCTGTCCTGGCAGGACCCAACACCATATTATTAAGTTGCTGAACTGAAGATGACATGTAGGGATGGCACAGTGATGGGGTCAGCTGGAATTGAAAGCCTGTGATTGTTACTGATGAAGCCTGCAGTGAATTGAATTGACAAAGAACCTGCCTTTATGTTGCTATGCAGGTAGGCATGAAAAACGTGGGAAATGCCTAGATGGTTTACAGGATCAAACGAGAAATATGCAAGACTATTTTCCATAGGCCAATGGCGCACAATTGAGCCCATTGCAGGATTACGGGCAGATATTGGCCGATCATGATACAAATGTATATGTTATTGACTTATGGATTGAACTACATAGTTTTATTTTACAAATAATATGTAAACTTACATGTGCTATTATAGTTTTTGCCTAACACTCTTTAGGGTTTTACCCATCCACCAAGGAGTATGGGTAATTTAGGAAATATTTGATCATGTGTCACTCTCAAGATAGTCATACCACTCCTGACAATTACATGTAGTTCTATTACTATTGAGATCAATAAATATGGAGCCAGGATGATAAAAATACAAAGACACTTCTTAAAATGACTAATTATGTAATTTATATAGAATGGATATGAGGAGGCATGGGTAACCGTGGGGATCCCCAAACCATCCACAACAGCAGGTCTACTTCCTTGCTAACTTTCCAATTGTTAGATTGCCTAAATTAAGCTCTTACGTTTATTGAACCACCAATAATATGCTTCCACGTAGGCCCGTTCTACAAATTACAAGCACTTGTGCAGTGAGATGACATTGGAGTATTTGAGAGCTCTTAATGGTGGGTTTGCACTCAACAATGCCACCATGATCCAACAAAAACAGGTGTAAACGTTTCCTGCAAACAGGGCAAATGTCAGCATTGTTCGTAAAGAGTATTAAAATTACATTTCTGTTAGATGGGGTCAAATGCAATTTCCTGGAGCTGCCGAACCGTCTAGGTCCAGTGTCCAGGTTGACCCGTTGACGTACCTCTTGCTTCATTCTACATGGCGTCTCTAGGTTAAATCTATTGACTGAGTCTATAGCTCCTTCCTCTGAAGGCTCCTGAGCCGGTGTTGGTGTTGGTGTTGGCCGGTCGAACGGGGGAGTTTGCCTGCACGCCCAATCTGAACCGAGCAACAATCTTGTGTCTGTACAATAGCTAAGGAACCATGCAGCATATACCATGGAGAATAAACTAGTTATTGAACATGGATTGTAGTAAAAAAACATGTAGGTATCTAATGATTGACAGGAAATGATTTGGCCATGAACCCAAAAAAGGATACACCCACATCGGTGTCTTCAGGTAGCTCTTTCCACTGGCTAGCGGGTGCAACACTGCAAAGTAGTAGTACAGGTGTCCAACCATAATACCCAAAAGGCCAGGCAGTATCTCTGAGCCAAATATCACATCCATTGCAAGCATCGCCCATGGTAGATAAAAGGACTGAAGAAATGAAGAGTACATTAACCACAATTAAACATTAATAGCTCCACAAGACTTGAAACCAATACTGTCTGTCTAACTAGAAAAGGAATTCGTGTTTGCTACTATGGTAGCAACAAAGCTTACCCTCAGTTGGACAAGGCCATACATGTTGATCTGAGAATTCGGATACTCTCTGCTCCAGACATAAAGAAGCATGCTGACCATAGGTATCCCCAATAAAAATGAATGCAGGAAGGGAATTGCTGACAATACCTGATCCAAAAATGATAGGTTTGTATGTACTATGTGAGTTCAATGCATTGACCCTTTAAGTTTTGATTAAACTGGTGGAAATAAAGTACGAGCTAGGACTGACCAGTAATGATATAGCACCAAATATCATCATCCACAAGAAATCAGCTGTGCGCTTTTCAAATGCACCCTTTTCTAACTGCACACCATATCTTGCTCTACATGCTCAAACACAGAACTTGATTTGAATCAATGACTGCAAGTTTACTTCTTGTAATAGTCTGGAAGTTAGCATATTTATAATTGGTATGCAACAAGACTTACATCATCAGAAGGCGAATCCCAAAGTTGATGGAAAACTTGCCCAGGAAAAAAAAGCTTGTAAACAGCCTCCATATCTGTAAGGCCGAAAAACATATCACTAAATTAAACACCTTTAAACAATACAGAGAAGGAGTGAAACAAGTTATTATTGTCAATTGCCAATCATAAGCAGAGGACAAACTGCAATAACATTGACCATATGCTAACAGATCTGCTCATAAAATGTTGTGTAGACATACAGCACCAAACACACATTTAATTTGATGGTCAGAGGACAAATTGAAAGTTAAGCAGTGTAAAAGGTGCATGCTACAAGTAATTATTGGCCAATGTTTCGGAGGAGAGGGGATAGACCAACAAGTTCTCACAGTCCTAATATACATTTTTTATATGTTGATGCAAAAACAGAGGACAACAATATGCTATAGTGGTATATAACAGAAAAAGAAAATCATAAACATGTGTTAACCTCGAAATTCTTGAACACAAAGGGATAATATAAGGCCAGAAAACCCGGAGTCAGTATCTGGAGCTGACATAGTACAGTGGTTAAGAAACACAGTGTTCCATATGCCTTGCTAATTGGCGGTAGTGTGTTGTAGTACCTGAAAAGGGAAAGTAAGTAATCATGTATTCCAAAGCAGCTGCAGAAGTAAAGAGTTTTGATATTTGCCCTGATCATTTTCTATCATTTTACCTCCATTAATTAGTGAAAATTACATCCATGTGTGAGCAGAAGAAAGTGCAACTATCAAACCAAATGAACAGTTTATTAAATATGATCTGATTCAAAATATCTGGTTATGTGAACCCAAATAGTAAAGGTAAACTTCCAAAATATGTTTAAGGTGAGAATTCCACACCAAGCTTATGAACTCAGTTTATATATGCTACGAAACACACCAAAACTACTTTACACACAGACCTAACACTTAGAAACAGACAAACACAATTGCAAAGCCTTGTGGCAGAAGTGCCACACGGTGTCAATTCAGAAATTAGCTCAAAATTTTACCAATTTCAAAACCCCTATCAGAGCCCTGAGTTTCACTTAACAATTACACATAGGAAAAAATTTCATCAATGATAAATACTTTTGAGAAATAGACCAAATTATTTCAGTCACTTTCAACTCAAATCACAACAGTGGCCACCTTAGATGACCACATACCATTAGAGCATGAATAACCTAGTATAATCTCATATCATCCAACTAAATTTTCTTACAGGCTATTGCACCGATAGTGCACAAGATTTATCAAAAGATAATTGTACAGCCATCGGAGAATGAAACATCAATTGTAGATTTTTAAGACAGTGAAATCCTAGGACAAAAATTACGCACTAGCTCTATAAATCAGAAGAGGTGCATTGGAGAACGAAGTTTGCCGTCAAAACATCCAATTGATTCAAGTATTCAACTAAGTTTATAGTCAAAACATCCTTTTGTTGAACTATATGGCAACGTGACCTTACTTATCAGAAACACCTCCAAAATAACAAATACGCTTACATCTATAACGCTGCGGCCTGCGGCTACAAGCCTACAAGCCTACAGCATTCCAACTAGTCATCCCAAAATTCTCCACGCGATTTCTTGATGCCGAACCCTAAGGCCAAGTTAATCATCAAATTCATCGCGCCAAAATAACACTAAATACACCACGACGACCCTGCCACACCCACAGCCCTAGCCTCGTAGAATACCAGCACAGACCGACCAAATTAATAGGCTATTCCGGATGAATTTATCTCCAGTTCCTCCGGTAATCACCAACCCAGGCCATGCGATCTGAGACGCCGCATCAGAGACTCGAGAAACAGATCGGAGGAGAATGTGTAGGCGAGATTCGGGAAGGCTCACTCTGCGGGGGAGGACATCTCGTCGGCTGCGATGGATTCGAAGCCTCCGCGACCTCTCTCTCTCTCTCCTCGTGCTCGCTTCGTGGTCCTCGTCGGCGTCGTGTTCGGACGTCGGAGTGTGCGAAGACGAAGAAGTGAAATAAAGCGAAGGTCGCTGCGCGAAGCTTCCAGAAGGGGGGGAGTGATACGGACCGTGGATTCTAGATTGGACGGTTGAGGATGATTCGAAACGTCGACGTGGCCGCTGCGGCGAAGACGATTGGTCGGGCACGTGTAAGGGCGCTGAGGTGGTGGCCAGGTGGCGTGGCAGTGGGCTATTAGCCGTTGAATCATTTGATGATGTTTTGATCCGACGGTGGATAACAACAATGAAAATCGATGAGTCAGTACGGCACGGACAGCTTCAAATTCGTAATGGTACGCGAGAAATTTTCTGTAAGGTGAATTTTTTTTGCTATTATAATTTTTATGGTTTTACAATATGTCATAAATCATTATAGCCATTATTTATAAATTCTTAAAAAATGTAAGGGTCCGTTTGGTTTGATGGCGAGAATAGATAGGATGATCTCATCTATGGATTTAGCGATGAGATAATATATTTGATGTGTTTGGTTGAATTGATGAGACGAGACAATTTTTTATTTGATTAGATATATATATAACTTGGATGAGACAAGCTTAAATTTAATATGACTCACTTGTTAATATATTTTTTAACAAAAATATAATCATATGAGATCTTATTTTATAGATTAAATTATAATCAATACAATGATATAATTATATCATAATTTGGATAAATAATTTGAGAGTAAAAACATTTAAATATTTATAAACGAAAAATTAAATGGGTAATAACCAATCAGAAGACGACACACCGTCTCATTCAATATTGGATGAGCTTATTCAGAAAAAATTCTAAATCTCTCCGTCCAGCATATTAAAAGAATATTTCTCTCGTTGATCATCTCATTCACACTCATCTTCTAACTAAACAGTTGATTGGATGAGATGCTCCCTCTCATCGAGCATATGCCAGGGGAAAGAACGAATTAGCTCTCGGGCGTTGACAATGCTTGAGGCGTACTCCTATCCCGTTTCGGAGAACACTGTTTATCTCAACCCCGTGAAAACAATAAAACAGATGAGACGATGGATAGGAGAGGAGAACACTGGCCGTCCGTACACTTTCGGTTTCGATCCGCCCGTCTGACTCTGGCTCACACTTGATCGCAGGCCGATCTTATCCACATCCCACGTCGGCAACCTCATGCATGCATGCATGTGTGCCGGGTTCAGTACATCCCCGGGTTCGGCCTCCCCGGAAGGGCCTGTTCGGTTAGGAGGGGATTGAAGGGGTTTGGAAGGGATTGAGGGGGATTGGAGGGGATTGTAGTATAAATCCCCTCCAATCCCTCCCAATCCCCCTCAATCCCCTTCTTCAAGAGGATTAATCGAACAGGCCCGAATGGATCTATCTAATCTCCGCGGGATTGGAAGTCACGCGTAAAATGCTTAGAGGATTTAGTACCATTTTTGTAAAAATTATGTAAAATTTTCACGTTTCAAATGAGCCTAAATGTATGTGTAAAATAGAAGTAGAAATTTGTACTCATTCTTGTTTGGATGAGTTGTAGGGAAAAAACAAGAATAATTCCTAGGGAAAAAATTTCTGTTAATTGGTTCCAAAGTATTTGTAATTAACCGAGTTAGAACATCCCAATATGGCATGCATCTCACCTTCCATCCTTGCAACTCCTCATGCTATCTCCAATGGACATCATTTTGAAGCATTTCAATGCAAGTAGCAATATGATTTTGTATGGTCGAAATATTATATAAATGTATGGTGGTTAGAAGATATTATTAAAATGTAGAAGAATGTGATATGAACGGTGTAATATAGATGATCTGTTGGAGTATGTTAAAATATGAAGGAGAGATCTTTTTAGATGGACATCCAAATTAAAATATAGATGTTCAAATTTGGATGAGCTCTCTTATCCACGTAATGTTAATCTAGATGAAATTCGTACGAAGAAGACTTTGAAACACAAAAAAAAATACGAGGAAGACTTTGAATTTAAGAGACAGAGGGATATGTGACAACATTATAATTTTCGGTTTTGCTAAAATTTCGGTTAAATTTTTCTCCCTCAATATTTATCGCAATGCGTTTTATCTGTTTGCGTTTTTATTTGTTTTAATTAATAAATTTACATTGCATCTTCATTTGTCGAGTTGATGATGGACAGTTTTAAGTTATTTTCTCATAGACGTTAAATATTTGAAATTTTACATTTGTAACATTTATTAGTCCTAATATAAATTGTTGAAAATTATAACACACATATATGTAAAATTAATCATGCAGTTTTTTAAAAACATATCACTATATTATATATAATATCATTTTCAATATCATTATCTAACTGTTTACCAACCGGTAAAAAAAGTTAAAACTATTTTATCATCAGAGATGTAGCCTGTAGGGACGTCCGACAGATTCATCACCCGAAATAATTTAACTGTTGATTTATAGACGATATATTAACTTGAACAAAAGTTTAAGTGTAACAAATTAAAATTAAAATTAAAAATTTCGATATATATATACACACATTTGTAATTATACATTTAAAATCCAGTTTGGAAACCCAAGTTGGAACCAAGCAAAGCAAGGGTTTATTGACCAAGTCAACGCCAATATATCTATCTCATCTATAAATTACCCCAAAACCTCCCCTAACAAGCAGCGGGTGAAAAAGAGCACTTTCCTCAACCTCGACCCCATCCTCGTCGTCGCCATGGACGCCGCGAAGAAGAGCCGCAACCCGTACAAGGCGCCAGCGGGCTACCGCGGAGACCGCAAGTCGGCCTCTGGGATGAGCGGAGAGCCCAAGAAGGGCGGCCGCGGCGGCAAGTTCACCTGGGAGGGCGGCGACGGCTACTACGCCGACGAGGACCTCGACCTCATCTCCCCCAGGAGCTCCAACCGAAAGGCCGCCACCGCCGCCACCTCCTCCTCCTCCTCCTCCTCCTCCATCAACAAGAAGGCCGCCGGCGGCGGCGACGAGTAGGCGCACGCGGCACCGGTTGCCGCCGCCTCCGCCCGCAGGCTCGGTCGATCGGTCGGTCGGTCCCTCGCAATCCCAGCTTTTCCCCGCGTCAGTTGTTGAATAATTTCGAGGGGCAAGTGTCTCGTTGATTCGTAATGGTTGGATCGACAGCCCATGGGCATGTAGATATATCATCTCTCACAACTTTGCTAATGTTGGAGTCGTTTGTTCTTTTGGCAATCAAAACCCCTACTTCGGTTGAACTTGGTATTTGCTGCTTTTATTTTTTTTCCTTCAGAGAATGAAAGGTTGATGCCCAAGTGAAGAAGCTTACTGCTCCCATTTTTTTCGTCTTCGGCGACGGATTTACCAAAAGTTACCCTAATGTTAGATCAATTATCCTAGCGTTGGCATCGCTGAATTACCTGACCAGAAGATCAAGATTTTGCTAGCAATTAGGATGTACATAATTAAAACCACGCTCTGCACAGTCGGTAGTCTGATCTAATCAGTAGCTGCAGTGTGATCCACACACTGACAGTGCTCAGAACTCAAGTCGCTCCCGTGATTCACGCCTGATGGGAAAAATGATTATCCATCATCTTCCAAACCCAATAAAGAAGTGTTTATCCTTTTTTTAGGCGTTCGGGCGAAGCTGTCGCGATCTACCGCCTGCAGTAGTGTGGCGTCGTCTCTATAATGTAGAAAAATAGTTTATATGATTTTAAAAATATAACAATGTATAAGTAAATTACAAATAACAATAGTAATATAGCACGATAAAAATTGCAATATAATATCAAATTATGATATTATTATTTAGATACTTATAAGATAAAAAATATATAATTAAAAATTTAATAACACATATTATATTTAAAATTTAGTTAATAATCTATTTATATAAATCTATTCAAACAATCTATTTATAATACAACCCATTTAAAATCCATTAGAGTTTTATTTTTCAACCTTAACTTCTCTCTGCCGCTGCCCCACCCTTTCCCCTTCTCTCCCACTGTCCCATAGCTTTCTCGCATCCATGCTGCGTTTGGCCACGCCGTGCACCGCTCGTGCTTGGCCGTGACTGACCTTGATGCTCTGCTTCGCACCTAACCCCCGCCGGTTCCCAGCCTCTCCACGCTGATCCTATTTCTCTACGTCAGATCCTCGGAATTTTTTTAAATAATATTTTTTTAAAAAAAAATCAAATCTATATAGCCATTTTCAAAATTTTCAAAAATATACAGCGGCCAGTGCGGTTAGTCGGCTCGGGAGAGGTCGACTGGCCGGCTAGTCAGAGGGGGAGTTGCCGACTTGGGCTCGGCCTCTCAACAGCCGACTGGCCCCTGCCACCGATGGCAGCACATGGGCATGCATGCATGTGGGTCCGGTCAACTACAAAATTATTTTTTTTAAAAAAATATTATTTAAAAATCCGTATACAACACAATATCAACAATATTTTTGAATATTAATATCGGTTCACGTGATTTTTTTAAAAAAATTAAAGTGATATTTTGACAATTAATTTATTTATTAATATTTTAACAATATCTACAAAATTAATTTAGCTTAATTATACCACATAATTAACATGAAATATATTATTTTAGCTTAATTATCAAACAGAATTAAAATATTAATTTTTTATAATCCATAAAAACCTTGCATTTTTTATGGAGACGGTAGTATTTTTGTGAGTTGTCAATAAATTTATTAAATGGGGGGTAATTATATGTTTAAATTTACTTGTGCATTCAAAATATGTAGTATTTGTTTTCAGCTTTGGATTATAATAATTTATATTTTTTACAAGATGAAATAAATTAGGCAAATCATTTGTCAGTTGAAACAAATACTACACAATTCAGATTTTTACAAGATGAAATAAATTAAGCAAATCATTCTGTCAGCCCAAACAAATACTATATATTTTGAATGCACAAGTAAATTTAGAACATGTAATTACCCTCCATTCAATAAATTTATTGACAACTCACAAAATACTACCGTCTCCATAAAAAATGCAAGGTGTCTATGGATTATAAAAAATTCAATATTTTAATTTTGATTGATAATTAAGCTAAAATAATGTATTTTGTGTTAATTATATGGTATAATTAAGCTAAATTAATTTTATAGATATTGTTGAAATATTAATAAATAAATTAATTGTCAAAATATCACTTTAATTTTTTTAAAAAAAAATCAAGTGGACCGATATTAATAGTCAAAAATATTATTGATATTGTGTTGTATACGATTTTTTAAATAATATTTTTTAAAAAAATAATTTTGTAGTTGGCCGGAATCACATGCATGCATAGCCCACGTGCTGCCATCGGTTGCATGCATGTGCTGCCATTGGTGGACTCCCGAGCCGATTCAAGAGCAGATCGCTATATATTTTTAAAATTTTTGAAAATGGCTATATAAATTTGATTTTTTTAAAAAATATTATTTAAAAAAAATTCAGATCCTCGCCCGCTCTCCGCACAAGATCCCGCTTCTGTACGCCAGATCCCTCCTCTCTGTGTCGGATCCCGCCTCTGCCCACCATCTATAGAGAAGTCCCGATGTTAGAGAAGTCGGTTCCCTGTAACGTGGATGTCTCACGGGGTGTTTGGATTAAGAGACTAAATTTTAGCTCATGTCACATTAGATGTTTGGACATCAATTTGAAAGATTAAACATGAATTAATTATAAAATAATTATATAATTAAAGGATAATTCACGAGATGAATTTATTAAGCCTAATTAATCTATGATTAGCAAATATTTACTGTAGCATGACATTGTTAAATCATGACGTAATTAGGTTTATTAGATCTGTCTCACGAATAATCCACCGATTATGAATAAATTTTATAAATAATCTACTTTAATACTTCAAAATATATAGTGTCTAAATATTCGATGTGACGGGACTACCCTGAATCGAAACACCCCCTCAGAAAGAGTCTCTTAAAAGGGTGCAAGCAAAAGGAGGAGTACTGTGCGGTTGCAGACGCAGAGCGCTGCAGTGAACCTGATTTCCACATTCTAGCTGCAGCCCGGAGAGGTTTGGATGTCCAAGGTTGCCTTGAGATCGACGTTTGGCGGCTACTCTAGGAGACAGAGTTGACGTACGTAGAAATCACAATTCGCGAGAACGCTCAACGTCTCGCCTATGGGACGGCATTCTCATCTTTGATGTTATTTTTCCAATTTGCACATGTATGCGACGATTATTGTAAGCAAATTTTTCCTTTTATAACGGTTGCAATACGGGTTTCTGCACTCTCGTAGAGGATGACTTGCTTTGATAACGATATGTATCTCTACCGATCCCTCCGCTAAGAGCAAATCCAACAGGGTCCCTATTAAAACCCTCAAACTCATATTTGAGATGTCACAATAAAATTCGGGCTCCAACAGGACCCCTACTTAACCCCCCAAAATGAGAGGGCTCCTAAAAAAGACCTTCAGGCCCTCATTGCTGGGGCCCCCTACACCAGCCCCCATCTGTTCCGCACGTTCCGTTCCCTCTCCCCCGCTCCAAGTCGCCGCCAGAAAAATTCTGCGTGCGCTGCCTCCGCTTGCGCGATTCGCCTGGAAGTGCAGCGCGATTCACTTGGAATCATCCCACGCAGACGGCAACACAGCCCACAGTGAGCAAGCGCCATTCGGTTGCCGTGATTGCGATTGGCCGGCCTGTTGCCGTGCTCGTGATTGCGATTGGCCGGCCTGTTGCCACTGTGACAGAGGTAAGATTTATTCCTGGATGCGATTTTGAGAGGCATTTTTCTGGCGATTTTGCTACAGAAGTGTATGTGGATGTCTATATACTTTTCGTAGTACAAGTTATGAATAATCCATTTTTGAAACTTGCATATATTTTCAATGAGTATGAGTATTTCTTTTGCTAGATCCAAGTAACACATCTGGTTCTGTTTTTTTCCTGGCAGAACTGATTTCATTGTTAATGCTGAAATTCTGGTGAATCAAGTTTTGTTCAGATCCTGTTGATTGTTTCTGTTGTTTGCAAATCTGAGAGGCACTAGAACTTTTGTAGAACAGAACTCAAATTGATTTCGTGTTTGCAATGTTTGTTCATCCGAATCTTTTGGCTGTGAGCACTTGATTCAGAACAGGTTCTTTAGTTTTGCCGAATGGGCTACAATGAATTCGGCTCTATCATATTCATGTTATCTCTAATTTTTGGATGTGCCAAGAGATGTTCTTCTACTAGAAGTGATTGACCTAGATTTCTATGTTCTTCTACTACATAGCGCTAGCTAGTTATTTAATATGACATATGATTATGTTATTATATTTAAATTTAAATATTTGTATTTGCATTTAAAAATTTACATATCACCATTCATTATTAAATAATAAATAATTTATTATACATTGTACTTTTGTCAAATACATGTGCATAATATACGAAAAAATGGTGGAAATCAAAAATAGGGGCTCTGTTTTAAGAGTCACTGTTGGAGTGGAACCACAAAAACAGGCCTCTCAAAAATAGGGGGAGCCCTCAAATCAAAAATAGGGACCCTGATTTGAGGGCTATTGCTGGAGTTGCTCTAATAACCATTACAACATCAAATTAGTTTTGTTAAACCGACTATTACATTAAATATGTTTAATAGTGTATTTGTTTGATATTATCGATGTTAATATATTTTTATTTGAACTTGGAACTTAGTCAAAGTTAAATGATTTTATATTTGAAAAAGTCAAATGACTTACATTTGCGAAACAGATGTAGCATCTTGGAAGCACGGTTTTGTCCACACCAACTTTTCACATCATATTAAAAGTGTATCTAAATATCTAATTAATTATTGGTGTATTAATGATAATAGTGAGAAAAAAGCATTAAAACTGTGATAAAAATGATGAAAAATTTGAAGTTTATTTGCAAATAGGCTCAACCGTGCTAAATATCAATTTCATATAAAAGTCAAGTCTAGGGATATCGTACTATTAATTAAGAGGGATGTGTTGAGAAGTTTTGCTAAAAGTTTATGCTCAAAGAATCTTTTAGAAGTGTTTTGGATACTTTTAAAATTTTTCAGAAAATTCCGGTTCAGCCAGAAGTACTTTCAGTTCAAGCCGGAAGTTCTAGAAATATCGTTTTGTAAAAGCCTTGGTAAACAAGTTCTGACTAAGAAGTTCCAAAAATATCTCCATGGATCGATTTTTTTTCTGAAGTTCAGAAGTTCCAGAAATCGCTCTTTGTATTGAATTACTCGTAAGTCGGAAGTTCCGGTTCAACCCGGAAGTTTCAAAAATATCATTCTACTTCTATATTGAAATTGTTTAAGTCTAGAAGTTCTATTGAACTTGAAGTTTTGGAGATACCCCCTCACCCTTAGTTCTCAATAACCATTTGCAAAAACTTACTCTCTCACTCTAAACTCTCTCAAGCTAGATCTAAAGCAAATCATTATGATTTTATGTGTGAGAGCCACATCAAACTTCTTGCTAACTTTATTGTTGATCTTCTTAGAAGTTTTGGTGTGAGTAAGTTCATTGATTTTGTTACAAAATATTGAACAGAACTTTCTGGCCCTAGCAACTCCTCAATGGATTTGTTACTACTCTTAGAGGTGCTACCTCTGAAACGGCTAGATACTGATTATTGTAGTGTTCCAAAAAAATTGTAAAATAACTTTGACGAGGTAACATAGTGAAAACCAAGCTTAATCTTCGTATGTAGTCGTTTGGCGATGAAAGAGTTAATAGAGACCCAACCTTTGTGACCCCTCAACGGTGATGTATAATCGAGGATCCAAATTCTAGAAAATATCATCGTGTTCTTGTCTCAATATTGCATGCTTTTTAGCTAATTGTCTATTATCGCTTGATTTACTCAAACATTAGGTCGATCTAGTTTTATATGCACAAACTACAACAACTATATCTACACTTGTATTCATTTAGATTATTAGCTAAATTTCATTTAGAAGTCATTTGCACTAATTTTGTCATGCCCGGGATTTTCAATTTCAACCGAGTTTTTAAATAAATTTTTAGATCATCTATTCACCCCCTTTAGGGGCTTTTAATTGGTATTAGAGTTGAGTTCTTTTAAAAGTTTAATTACTTGAAGAATAAAGATACCGAGGAACAACACTAGCTTAAGGGACACTAGAATGTAGGTAATAGACCATCAACCTTGGCCTCCGAGGCTTCGACCAAAAGATTGATCACTACAACAAAACAGGCAACTTCCGTCGGCCAAAGCCGACGGAAGTTAGCCCTTTCCCGACGGAAGAAGCCAACTTCCGTCGGCAAAACGCTAACTTCCGTCGGCCTTTGGCCGACGGAAGCGAGGCGACGGAAGTTAGCTAACTTCCGTCGGCCTTGACGTGGCCGACGGAAGTTAGCGCCGAACACTGCCACGTCAGCAGGGGGGCTCTAACTTCCGTCGGCCAGGCTGGCCGACGGAAGTTAGGGGTAGCTAACTTCCGTCGGCTAGGGCCAAAGCCGACGGAAGTTAGCCTTTCTGCCCACGTGGCCGAAACCAGCTAACTTCCGTCGGCTATGGTCAAAGCCGACGGAAGTTACCTGGTATTTTTTTTTTATTTTTTCCTGGTTCCCCTACTCACACTCACATCCAACCACAATTTCAATCACATTCACAATACACATCCAAATTCACATTTCACATCCAAATCACATTCAAACTTCACATATATCATCCAAAATCACATCTCACATCCAAAACTTCACACATCACATCCAAAATCACATAACACAACTTAATTCACATTCAAAGTCACAATACACATCCGCATTCACATGTACCATCCAAATTCACATACAAAGTCACATAACATATCGAGATTCAATTCAGGTTCATTATACACATCCATACTCACTGATCGCCCACATTTGGGTCGTGGGTGCCGCCACTGCCTCCCGCTTCGTTCACATTTGCCCCGGAGGCTCCATCCTGACCAGGCGTACGGAAACACTGAAGAAATAGACAAAATTAGAAACGAACTCAACTACCCTTCTAAACGCTAACTTAAGTATTTAGGAGGTACCTCAGGTGATGTAGGAGATAGTGGTGGTGGCGGGGGAGGTAGTGGTTGGAACATGGACATGTCAAATCCACTGTTTTGCTGGGCTAGTTGCTACACATGTTGTAATGTAATCAGTTAGTTCTAAACCTATTTCTGAATACTTTTGAACTGCAACACTCTAAACTAAACTTACTTGGATCATCGCATGTTGTTGTGCTAAGCAGGCGGTATAGTACTCTTGTTGTTTCCTGTTGTGCTCGTTTACCCGCCTCAATTCCTCCCTCATCCGAACCATCTCCGGGGTTTCTTCTGAGCGACAACGGCTGGAGCCAACTCCGACGGAGCTCTGCGACGACTGAGCTGACTTCTGAGCTCTCACCGCTCTCGAGTCAATAACTCCATTGAACATGGAGTACCTGCAACATTAACAGGGGTTGGTTACCATCACAATACCATACACAAAACATTAATAAAAACACTGTCTCACCGTCCATGGCTTTTGCCACCTCCGCTGGAATACACGGCCATTTGGTCCACAGGTTCTCTCCGCCAATCATAGTCCTCTCCATGGAGTCGAACCATGTGTTCACCATACTGCGCCTGCAAAAAACATGTCCGATTAGCTAGACGCAGAAAAATGAAATTACGTAAACTCTTAATAACATCTCACCAAATGATCCGTGGCTGTCTAGCTACACAAGACATCTGGCTGTGTCGGATCGCTTCCTTTGTGACCAGAGGTATACACCTCTATGTCACTTGGCACGTTGCCAGATTTAGCTTCCTGTATATTAGAAATGAGTTAGTCGCATTACAATGTATCTATAGCTAGAGAGTGACAGAAGGAGGTCTTACCAAGCGTTTAGCGTGGCGAATATGTCCGTCGGCACCATATCTGTGCTTCGGATCCGTCCCGCGGCATTGTCTTTTCTGCTCGGAAGTCTTCTTAAATGCGGCTGAAGACCAAATCTTGCAGAATTCGAAATAGGCGTCCTCGCGGTTTGCAAACCACGGAATCCTCACCTGAACAGAGATGTTATTTGTATTATATGACAACAAATCTCAACAATCGAAGAGGTAAAAAGTTAGAATTGTTTACCGAACGGTATTCTTCTTCAGTCAAATAGATTGACGATGAGCCCGTCGCCTTGCTCATTCGTTGCCCTAGCTTCTCCTTGTAGTAAGCATTGTTCGCTTGAATGCGGGCATGCGAAATGGCGTCCTTCACCACCTTATGTGCATTGTTGTTGAATACTTGAAAGGCATGGTTATGGTGATTGCCGACTTCTGGCAAGCAAAAGCGTAACTGCAAAAGTAATGATTAGTACAGTGTTGTAACTCGAAAAGCCTAAAAGAAGATTGAAAAAACACTTGCATACCCAGAAGTCATGAGACACCGCCCCCTGAGCAGTTCCGTGGCGCCCGTCAGGAGCGAACCTGAGAAACCAAGGGTTGGTTTCGGTGTTTTGTGATGAGTGATTGACAGGATTTTTACCCTTTGTTCGAAGGTTACCTCCGAAGGGGGTTCAGAGGTTGGACCTCCGAAGGTGATCGGAGGAGGGTACCTCCGGAAGGGTTTCAGAGGTAGTTTCACCGAAGGGTGTTCGGTGTTTGCTTGCTGCAGCTGTGAAGCGGAGTGTGCCCGTCGGAGGGGTCCGACAGTACGCGATGATTGGGTTTGTACCGAAGGGTTCGGTACTTTGGGCGGTACACCGGAGTGTGTGCCGGATGTTGCTAACCCGGAGAGGTCTCCGGAGTACTGGAAACACTTATTTGCTTGTCTGTGGTGCGCAGGGACTTCGGAGGCGACGGACAAGGTTCGCAGCAGGTGAACCTGGGTCGAGCGGGAGGCTTGATGCCAGGGGAGCGGGGAGCTCCGTCACGGTGGCTGCGAAGGTGGTCCGGGTCGGTCCTCGGGTCGAGGCGTGCCAGGTGAAGGCAGAGAGTGCGGAGCGTGGCTCCGGGTGAAGGTACTCCGAGACAAAGTCCTCGGAGGTGAGGCACTTCGAAGGTACTCCGAATGGAGTGACTTCGGAGTTGGTTGGAAGAAGTCCTCTGCGGAGGCAAGGTATTCGAAGTGTGCTCCGGAGGGAGACACTCGAAGGTACCCGACGAAGGTCTTAGAAGTCGAGGTGCATCGAAGGCATGGTCCGGGTGAGGCTCGTCGAGGAGTGTGCTCGGGGAGAGACACTGCGACGAAGTTCTCATGGAATGCTTCATGCGGAGGCCTTGGACGAAGGAGGGACTTCGAAGGGTGGTACTCCAAAGGTGGGGCTTCGGAGTGTGGAAGGCTTCGGAGCGAGGCTAGCTCCGGAGGAAGGTTGACTTGAGGTGCTTCGGCCTGCATGGCTTCGGTACACGGACTGACGGAGTTCGAGCTGGGTGAAGCTGCGAAGCCGTGGTGGTCCACTCCGAAGGTGTTGGTGCGAAGGCCCAAGGAGCTTTGACGGCTTCGGCTCAAAATCGTCACTGTATCGAAGGCCATCTTCGGCGAAGCGAAGGCCACCAGGCTCAAGGCTTCTCGCCGAAGCTACCGCACCCTCGCGTGCAAAGGGAGGCTGCAGAAGGTCAAAGACTGCAAAGGCTGACACTGTCTGCTCTGCAAAAAGCTGACGCTGTCCCCTCTGCAAAGCTGACAGAGAAGCCTCCAGAATAAAGGTGGACTACCTTTTGTACCCCTTAGTTCTGTAGAGTCAAATCCTTTGTAAACCCTAGGGGTAAAGTAGTGGAGCCTGCTCGAAGCACCCTGTGTGCGGAGCCTGCACTGACTTAGCAGAGTAGATCTTCGAGGGTTGTTAGTGGAGCGAAGTCTTCTTGGCTTCGAACTTTTGCTCCTGCGAAGCCTGTGTTCGGAGCTGTCGAAGTACCTCCGAACCAGACCTTCGAAGGTTGTGTTCGAAGCCTGTTCCGCAGAAGACAGAACTTAGAACCGAAGGCTAAGTTTTAGCCCGAAATTTTAAAAGCTCCCATTCACCCCCCCTCTGGTCGCCGTTTCCGGTCCAACAGAACCGGTACTGGTCCCATGTCTGGCATAGAACCCGCTCACCGGTCGGCATTGTCAGCACCCCTGGGTAGTGCAGACGGCACAGGTTACCCAATATCTGGTTAACCTGCCTGACCCTCGAAGTGCCGTCGAACCGAGAGTCAATCCAAGATCTAGAAATACATAATAAATAAAGTTAATTAGTTTAGTGAAAGAAATTTTTGAAAAAAAAGCAAAACAACAGAAGAGTATTACACTTACCCGTCACCAACAGGCGTAATCTCGATCTTGGCTCCACCGGAAGAGACTACTGGTGGAGCGACCAAGTGGCTCGTCCTGAAAGATACTGAGGACCCGCCGGCAGCCTCAGCACCTTCCTCCTGACCCGCACCCTCCGGAGATCCCCCTGCCCCCCCTCCCCCCTGCCCCC